>JAOTRN010000051.1:516187-537646 GCA_028566695.1 Bagroides melapterus
ATTAGTCAACATTAATGTTAATAATTATTATAATAATTATAAATTGTCTTTATATACGTTTGATTCGACTGCAGCTGAAACCTGCTCTGCATGCATTCTGTTTGTGTTTGCGTTTTTATTTGCATTTGTGTGTGTGTGTCTGTGCGTGTGAGAGAGAGAGAGAGAGAGAGCGAGCGATAGATAGATAGATAGATAGATAGATAGATAGATAGATAGATAGATAGATAAGTGGTTCAAGCGCAACAGTTCTCTATTCACTGTATTTACTCCTGTGGTATACAGATTTCAGGCCTGACCAGCCCGACCTGTTGGTAGTGGAGTCACTGGGCGTGTTCCTGCTGTTGTTCTAAAGATAGACACTCCTCCCTATTGCTGCATTACTGCAATATTACACATTTAATGTCATTGAATTTGGCCTACTGGTGGGCCATAAATTCTCAAACTTCAGTGTTATTAAATTAAGGCACTTTAATATGATGTAAAATCCAATGGGTGTGTTAGTACTTTTATTTTGTTTTTTTTTCATTTTTATAGAAGAGGTACAGGTGCTTGTCCAGGCTCTAATCTTCAGCCAAACTAGACCGATTTGTGCAAAATCAATAAATATCACAATTACCACTGTATGTCACGACCTCTTGTAATGACTGTGAATGATGCCTGAATGCCTGTCTTAATGTCTACAGTATGCACTTATATTACACACATGATCAGGTCAACCCAACTCAAGCTATAACTTGTCCATTCTATATTGAATAAGCTAAAAATACCGTGTACCTATGTGAAATAATTGGTCTACCCCCGAGCCTCATCCCAGTGACAGACATGAAGGTTGGTCAACATGACCGCAGAGAAATGTTTACAAGGGGGATACATGGTTCACTTTGCCAGTTTTTTTTTTCTGACAACAGGAACAGGGAACTCGGATATGCAAATATTTGTTCCTTATCAGCTATTTCCCTTTTAGAAATTCACTTGACTACAGTGGAAAAAGGGGAAGAAAGACATGTTTAAAGCTGTTGAGATGTTGAGACCCTTTCTCTTCTAGGCCTCATTTGCAAAGAAGAAAATTCATTGGAGCTGGAAAATCTTGAAGAGGAAAAAAAATATCAGGACACGCATGTAAACCAGTTCCCTGAGAAGGAAATGAGATGCTGCATCACGGCTTGACGTGATGGGATCTCCCTCGCTGAAACAGTGTCTACAGCCTGGATGTGCCAATTTGATTGACTGAACAGGGTTTACATTCACATTTACATTTACAGCATTTGGCAGATGCACTTATGTTTTTTCTCATTTTACACAATTGAGCATTTGCGGCTTAAGGGCCTTGCTCAGTGGCCCAGCAGTGGCAGCATGGTGGACCAGGGGTTTGAACTCACAATCTTGCAATCAGAAGTCCAACACGTTAGCCTCTAAGCTACCACATCCCATATAGCAGCACATGTCAACAAGTCCAAAAAAGGGCATCTAGTACCCCAAGAAAAACAAGTCTGGGAAGAACAGGAGATTGCCGCAATGAGGTAACATGCGGCCTGACTGAGGAGACTGCTTAGCTGCAACCTGCAATTTGTTGCTCATACCAAGCTCCTCAGAGCCCAATGCAGACAACATTGGGTTGTCGATTTGACCCAGAAGTAATTGTGGACCTTCAGAGTCAGAGGGGAGGTCTAGAGAAAGGGGATTTCATGTCTAAAGCTCCGATTCTGTCAGCTCCAAGAGTGAGCCATGTGATCAAACCCGACAAATAACTTAGGTGTGGGGCCTGCACCTTGGGGAGTAGGCATTTAGCTTAAAAATAAAGCTGGTTGGGAGCAGAGGTTTGACTACTCACTCTCAACTCGTAATTTGTTGCTGATGGATAAAACATTAGGTTGTCCTCTTGCTTGAAAGAAATCGTAGAGCAAGCTTCTGAGTCCAAAACACAGCCTTCAGAATCAGATGAGAGAGCAAGAGAAAGGGAATTCCCAGTCTCATGCTCCACTTCTGCCACCTCCAACTTTGAGCCAAATAATCAAAGCTGACATTCAACTTCAGCAGATGTTGGACCCGAGCCACAAGGAGCAGTTGCCTCTTTTTAAAATGAAGCTGGCACGTAGCAGTACTGTTGCATACGTGTGCATCTCCTTTATGGTAATCTAGTTTAGACAGATATATGTGTATCCAAGACTATATATTCTATATCAGTTTTAAAGCTGTTTATTTGTTTGCTTGTTCAGTTGCCTATTCAGAACAGGACTGCATTCTTGTCTGTTGCTCTCTGCTACCATCTCCTGGTGGTATAATGCAAATAAATGCATAATGAGGAGATATCTCATTTGAAAGAGAACCACGCTTTCAAGGTTAAATTAGAGCCCATCTTATTTAAGTCGATGGGATGACAATAAGGTGTCCATGAATCCCCTGTTTTATTTAAAGAACAGAGATATAGCAAGTTCTAATACATGTTTGTGGAAGTGGACCAATGCAAAAACAAGGGAGTTATTGTTGCTTATCAGGCTGGAAAAGGTATGGGTATAGTTCAAAATTCATGTATAACATGTAGTAACATGTCATCGATGGTATATATATATATATATATGTGTGTGTATATGTGTGTGTGTGTGTGTGTGTGTGTGTGTGTGTGTATATACACATACATACATACATACATATATACATACATACATATATACATACATACGTATATATATATGTATGTATGTATATATGTATGTATGTGTGTGTGTGTGTGTGTGTGTGTGTATATACACTGATCAGGCAAAACATTATGACCATCTTCCTAATATTCTGTTGGTCCCCATTTTGCTGCCAAAACAGCCCTGACCCGTCGAGGCACGGACTCCACTAGACCTCTGAAGGTGTGCTGTGGTATCTGGCACCAAGATGTTAGCAGCAGATCCTTTAAGTCCTGTAAGTTTCGAGGTGGGGCCTCCATGGATCTGACTTGTTTGTTCAGCACATCCCACAGATGCTCAATTAGATTAAGATCTGGGGAATTTGGAGGCCAAGTCAACACCTCAAACCATTCCTGAACCATTTTTGCTTTGTGGCAGGGCGCATTATCCTGCTGAAAGAGGCCACAGCCACCAAGGAATTCCATTTCCATGAAAGGGTGTACACGGTCTGCAACAATGCTTAGGTAGGTGGTACGTGTCAGAGTAACATCCACATGGATGGCAGGACCCAAGGTTTCCCAGGAGAACATTGCCCAAAGCATCACACTGCCTCCACCAGCTTGCCTTCTTCCCATAATGCATCCTGGTGCCATGTGTTCCCCAGGTAAGCGACACACACGCACCCGTCTATCCACATATTGTAAAAGAAAACGTGATTCATCAGACCAAATGGGCCAACAATTGCTCCCAACATGCATCAATGAGCCTTTAGCCACCCACGACGCTTTCACCGGTTCACCATTGTTCCTTCCTTTCACCACTTTTGGTAGATATTGACCACTGCAGACTGGGACCACCCCACAAGAGCTGCAGTTTTGGAGATGCTCTGACCCAGTGGTCTAGCCATCACAATTTGACCCTTGTCAAACTCGCTCAAATCCTTACGCTTGCCCATTTTTCCTGCTTCTAACACATCGACTTTGAGGAAAAAAATGTTCACTTGCAGCCTAATATATCCCACCCACTAACAGGTGCCATGATGTTTCTGTACTACACAAAAGTATAAAAATAAAATGTGTTTTACATTTCTTTCCAATAGTGAATATCTTCTAACACACTTGAAAGGGAAAAACTGTAATAAAGTTGGAACAATTGGACATTTTTTTGAGAGGAAAGTCTCAAAATATTTTTTGACACATTATCTCGCCTTCTATTGAAAATTGAGTTATAAAAAAAAAAATGTCTTGCATGGCAATTCATGTTTACTAAAAAACCCTTCTTAGGTTCCTGAGAGCAAAACATATGTTTCCGTCCTCTGTAACGTCATGTCCATCACACACAGTCATAGGAATGCCGTTTTTCTGCATGTCTTACAATTGTTTACAGAGTAGCCTTTACATGTTAATCTAAAATAGGTCTGGAATGTTTTTTGTTTGTATAAAGCTATCATTTTAATGGACCTTTAACACAGTAAAGAAAAACTCTGACACTGATTAAAATCTGTTGTACAGCATCTTGAGAGCAGAAAAGAGTGTATGATTTTGGGCAGCTTTTTATTATTTTAAGTCTGTAATCGGTACAGAGATGGTGGCACATTATTAATTTAATTGCTCATGCAAAAACAAAGGGAATCCCCAATTTGTACAAGTCAAATTCTAATTTATCATACATAACCAGTAAATAATTGACTGCCAGTCAAAAAGATAAGGTTAGTATCATTTCTCTATTAGCAGAAATAAATAGTGACTCAATATAATAGATTATTTGAATTTTAGCAACATAGAAAAAGGCTTGGTTAAATGTATCGACTCTACACACATTGTTGAGGGGTCTGACATGATGTCATAACATCACTAATGTTGCATCATGATATAGACCACCTTCGCTGCTCCTTTATGACAATGACAGTGAAGCCACATGACTGAAATTATTTTGAAAGCAAGTATACAGTTGGCATGCATGATGTAGGGCAAAATGATGTTCTGTGCATCCAAAAAAGTGTCATGTTACCTAAATTGATGAGCCATGTAACATCATTCGCATTGGTGGCATGGAAAGGAAATGCTGGCGACGTCATGATATGATACTGATGATGTCATGACAACATTTATACATCATGATGGTGTATTAGATTCCTCAACAGGTGGCAGCTGGCACTAGGCTCAGTTTGAGACCAAACCTCGTAACATTAAATTCCACTGACATTGTGCTCTGAGGCTTGCATCCTGCTTTGTGAACTTAGTCGCAGCAACATCCACTTATGCAATTGTGAGGAGTAATGACATGTAGCATGACATGATAACGTCATGACAGATGACAGAGTCCATTGACCAGCAAAACTGCGTGTTTTTTTTTTTGTTTGTTTGTTTTTTAACCTAAACGTCTATTAAAACATGCAGGATTGTACTGGTTTGTAGGTGCAGTGACAGAAAGCTTAAGAGTCGCGACAAAACAATTGCCTCCTGTGACATAGTTAATCATGTTACTGTTATTTAGGGCAAACGTGTTACATAAGAGAAAAGGATTTATACCATTTTTAGGATCTAAAAATATATCACCTATTTTTTGCAGAAAAGTCTTCCATTTTCTCTGACTTTGCTCTCTCTATATAAAATTATGTACGTTAATTTTTTTTTTTTTTTATGATGTCAGTAATCTACCTAATCTGCTTTTGTCATTCATATTCTGAATTAATTCACTTCAGCTGTCAGCGTATGACATTAAAACCACTATCTATTGATCTGTCTGTCAATCCATCTATCTATCCATCTATCCATCCATCTATCTATCTATCTATCTATCTATCTATCTATCGGATATATCAGGCAGCAGGTGAACAGTCAGTTCTTGAAGCTAATCTGTTAGAGCAGTAATCCAAATTTTAATGGCTAGACTGTCTGCTGTGGTTTGTATGTACAAACAGGGGTCTAAGGAAGAAAAACTTGTGAACTGGCAACCGGGTTATGGGCACTCATGGCTTATTGATGCCTATGGAGAGTGACGGCCAGCCTGTCTGGTCTGTTCCTACAGAAGAGTTTTTGTAGCACAGCTTGCTAAGAACATTAATCCTGGCTATGATAGAAAGGTGTCACAGCACACAGTGCATTGCAACTTGCTGTGAATAGGGCTCCACAGACCACTCATTGTGCCAATACTAACCCATTGCCAATACCAATCCATTGCCGTAAGCACCTACAATGGGTACGCCTGAAAGGGACCATGGAGCAGTGGAACGAGTGGGCCTGGTCTAATGATTATTGTTTTCTTTTACATCATGTGAATGGCCAGGTATGTGTTTGTTACTTCCCTGGGGAGAGAGGTGGAACCAAGATCTTGGGTCCTGGCATTCATATTGGTGTTTCTTTGGCACATGCTTCCTGTCTAAACATTGTTGCATTGTTGAAGCATAATACACCCTGCAATGCTGCAGAAATTGTTCAGGATTGGTTTGAGGAGAGATGATTGTGTTTACTTGATCTCCAAATTCCCCAGATATGTGCTGGTGTTTAAGTATGATCCATTGAGGACTTACCCTGCAACTCACAGGACTAATATATTTTCATATATTTTATTTAACAAATATATTTATTTGCACTGTTTATTTGTAATTGGGTTTGTTTTGGCAGCTGGATGACCCATCTGTGTTTCCAGCTGTGATTGTGGAGCAGGTCCCTGCTGCTGACCTCATGCAGGTATACTCAGGGCTAGAGGCTGATGAAGTCACCAATGGCATCATGGTGGACAATATGCAGGATGTAGTGGAGGAGAACATTATGGTGGGAGATGTAGGGCTCTCTGGTGAGTCTACCATTGCTCTCAATCATATGACAGTCATAATAAAGACTTTCAGCTGGGATTTCTTTTTATCTTAGCTTTGATTAGTGTTGAGGGAGAATTAACAGTGTAACTCAGTATATTATATCACAGCTTTAATCTTGTATTTATATTTAATCTTTTTTTTATTATTATTTTTTTATTTTGGTATATAGATATATTACCTTTGATGGTTAGGATCATTCAGTATAATTCAGCTCTGATCTTAACTCCTATTTCTTCTACAATAGAGACTCCAGTTTCTGGAGGAGAAGATAATGTAGAGACCATTGAGGCAGCCGAAGCTTTGCTGAACATGGAGTCTCCCAACAACATCCTGGACGAGAAACGCATGAGTATGTCATGGCTTGTTTTCTGTTGGTTTAGGCATGTCTCTTAATATTTATAAGAGATTTGTTGGAGTTTCTTGAAACCACAGCACATTAGGTCAGATATTCTGCTTACACACTGTCTTCTCTGTTACTTCTTAACTGGGAATGTGTAGTTCACACGTATGGAGCTCTGCTGGAACCAGACCTGACCTACATATCGTTGCGGCCGGAGCAACTTTCTGCTGACTGCATGGACGTCTCTCTGGATGAAGAAACTTCTTCTATGGATGAGATCCCTCAAAAGAGTCCATCCAAACCACCTAGGAAAAATAAAGGTACTACAATAACACATACTTTCCAGTAGGTGCTGTTGTAAATATACCCTATAAATTGTATATTCACATGTCAACACACAAAAAAGAAAATATAACATTTAATAAAAAAGTAAATTTCTTCATTTGTTTAATAGTTGACAAATTTAGCTAGATTTGTCAGGTGTAGAAAATCACTCCAAAAGTGAACTTTCAGACAGTTTCATGAAAGCCTTTATAAAAAGAAATAGCTAATTATTTTACCATATCTTATCATAAGTTTCATTGTAAGAATTAGAGAGTAATTATGAATGAAGGCTACTGAAGATATTTATATTATAGTATGAAGATTATTTAATTAAGTGATTAATCAAAGATTTCACTTTTTTTCAGTGCGGAAACCTAGAATGGTGCGCCCTTGTTCCCCTATCACCAATCCTTCTCTCCCTCTGAAAAAAAAGAATAAAGAAGGAAAAGGTAAATCCTGCTGCATCCCTTTAAAGTTTGTGAACCCTTTAGAAATTTCCTTAGATCTACATAATTATAACCCAACTCATCAGATTTTCACACTAGTTCTAAAAGCATTCAAAGTGAACAAACAAACAAATCAGAAAAATATTATACTTTATAATTTCTTTTGTTCAGAAAAATGTTCCAATGTTAGATATCTGTGAGTGACAAAAGTATGTGAACCTGAAGGATTAGAATTTAATTTCTAGGTCAAATTAGAGTCCATCTGTTTTTAATAAATGGGAAGACAATCAGGTGCCTTTTTTTATTTAAAGAACAGGGATATATCAATGTCTGATGTTCACAACATGTTTTTGAGGAACTGGATCATTTCAAAAACAAGGGAGCTTTGTGAGGACTTCAGAAAAAGAAGTTATTGTTGCTCATATGGCTGGAGAAGGTTACAAAACCATTTCTAAAGAGTTTGGACTCCACAAATCTATAGTCAGACAGATTCTGTACAAATGGAGGAAATTTAAGACCATTGCTACCCTCCCCAGAAGTGGTCAACCAGTGATGATCATTCCAAAAGCAAGAGATTTAATAGTCTAAAGGTTTCTTTTATTTTGGTGAATGTTAATTTTCATGAGTCTGCCATTAATAATGAACAACCTTAGTGTGCATGGCAGAGTTGCTAGGAGAAAGCCACCACTCTCCAAAAAAAAATTGCTGCCCATTAAGTTTGCTAAAGATCATGCAGACACACCAGAGGACTACAGTATTTGAAAAATAACTTGTGGACAAATGTGACCAAAATAAATCTTTTTAATTTAAATGAGAAGCGTTATTTTTGGAGAAAAAGAAAATACTGAATTTCAACATAATAACCTTATAACATCTGTGAAACATGTTGGTTGTAGTATCGTGCTTTGGGCCGCACTTGGGTCAGGACAGCTTGCCAGTAGTGAATTCAAAATGATAGAAGTGAATTCTAAAGGAAAATGGCAGGATATCTGTTCATGAACTCATCTCAAGAGAAAATGGGTCATAAACCAAGACCACAACTACAAGCCCCCAAGTCTGTCTATCAAAGAATAATTAAAAAGGAATAAAGATAATGTTTTGGAATGGCCAAGTCCTGTTCTTAATCCAAAAAAGAGAGAAAAGTTGGAAGGACCTGAGGCAAGCAATTCATTTAAGTACACACACCAAAATCATAGTGACAAAGCTGTTCGGTTAAAGAATTGGATAAAGAAAAATGCAGAAATATCGAAATTTTTAAAGGGTTCACAAACTTTCAAGCGATGTGTGTGTATAACCTGAATAGTTAAATATAACTTGAGGAATCTGAAATGGAATATTTAAATGCATAGAAGTTTCTTAATCTTTTCCTACCTTTAGGTAACACAATTTACCTGTGGGAGTTTTTACTGGCTTTGCTGCAAGACAAAAACACCTGTCCCAAATACATCAAGTGGACACAGAGAGAGAAGGGTATCTTTAAACTAGTGGACTCCAAGGCTGTGTCGAAGCTGTGGGGAAAGCACAAGAACAAGCCTGATATGAACTATGAGACCATGGGAAGGGCTCTCAGGTAACTGCTGGAGCAATACTATAAAAAGCAAATGTGAAAAAGTGCCCTGTGTTTTATGCTCTCTTTCTCTCCTTTGTCTCTTTTGTCTTTTTAGGTATTACTATCAGAGGGGCATTCTGGCCAAAGTTGAAGGTCAGAGGCTTGTTTACCAGTTTAAAGAGATGCCAACTGATCTAGTGGTCATTGATGAAGATGATGGGCAGTGTGGAGACTCCAGCCATGGTTATAGCAGCCAGCGCTCCAACTGCCATAGTCGTGTCGTGAGCCGGGGAGCATCGCGTGCCCAGGGCAAAGGGTCAGGCTACACACAAACCAAGGCAGTGAAGAAGGAGCCAGGTGCCAGCTTGCTGTATCAGAATGCTAAATGCAAACAAAGTGAGCAGTTGCTGCAGACTGTTCATGTACTGCAGCCAAACCAGGGAGCTGCAGTTCCAGCTCCTACACACCCACTGAGGTGAGTACAGTACAAAGTTGCTGGGTTTCTATTAATTTCTTTATTGAAATAAAAAAGGCATAATATTGCTAAACTGGAAAGAGAGGTTATATCTTTTGCAAACATAACAGTTTATTATATAACTAATATTGTAAATATCTGCCTGTGGCAAATGCTATGCTGTAGACACCTAAACCTGTTAAATGGTAAATAGAATGGGTTAAAATAGTAAGTATTGTAATATGTAGTGAGAATACATTGTGGCCCCTGGCAGTTCATAAGACTGCCATTCCTGCTTAAACTGATAATCTTACCTATGTAAATGATCACTTTCTGCTCACTTAAGATATGTTCATAATATGATCATACTGAACACGTGACAACACAACTGATGGTCCCAACCCCATTAAGAAAGCAAGAAATTCCACAAATGAACCCTTACAAGGCTCACCTGTGAAATGAAAATCATTTCAGGTGACTACATCATGAAGCTCATTGAGAGAAGGCCAAGGGTTTGCAGCGCTGTCAACAAAGCAAAGGGTGGCTACTTTGAGGAATCTAAAATATGAAACCAATCTAGAGTTATTTCACACTTTTTTGTTTAGTACATAATTCCATATATGTTCATTCATAGTTTTGATGTCTTCAGTGAGAATCTACAATGTAAATAGTCATAAAAATAAACAAAAAAAACATTAAATGAGAGGGTGTGTCCAAACTTTTGACTGGTAACCGTAACCATTTATAACTCGTTAATAATTGTGTTGTTGCCTTTGGTTTGCTTTATGGGGATCTGGATTTACATCCAGATTTCTATAAAGCTGCTGTGTAACATTGTTGAATAAAAACAATATACAAATTGAAATGAAAACCTTTTGTATACTTAAGATGTATGATCTTATCTGTCCTTAATGACACTGCTCACTTTAACTTTCTCTGTTTTTACAGAGCCATTAACATGCCTGCCACTGTTCCCATGGTTCTTACTTCTGGATCACAAGGAGGATCACCTGTCACACTGCAGACAGTGCCTCTATCCTCTGTCCTGGCTAACAGTGACTCTTTGAATGGTCTGACCCGTGTAGTTACACTCAATTCCAATGGGCATCCCATGGTAGCACAGCAGCCTGGTTCTGTCATTGCCACCGTGCTGAAGCCTGGAGAGTTTCCGAACCTGCAGGTAAAGGAGGAGATCCAGGAGTCACAGTTCCTGCAGTCGATGGTCAATGGCAATCCATTCTGCAAGGAGGACACAGATGGAGGGTCATCTGAGCTTGGCCAAAGGACCGTGATTGTTGGTGTTTCTGGCCAGAGCATGTGTCAGCTTGCTAATGGACACTCAAACACAGGGGCAGAGCTGGCAAGCAGCCCCAGTGAGGGTCTAACACCAGTGGAAGAGCTGGAGGTGAAGAGCGAAATTTCTGGAGCTAAAGAGTTGCTAGAACACCCACAAGTACCTGTTCCTATGCAAATACCAACTTCCCAGTTCATCCAAGTGAAAACAGAGCTCTCTGAGACCTAAACATTTAAAAATATCAGGAACACAGACCTATGCTTAACTAATTCAGTAAAAGTCATCTGAGGACCATTTTTGTTTTACTCACCATATTGTGATTTTGTGCCTAAATTTGAATATTAATGAAAAGTTAAAAAAAAAAAAAAACCCTACTGGTTGGCCATATACAACCCTGTAAGGAGAGGTATCAGACAGTTAAAAGAATTGTTTCCTGTAAGGAGAGAGAACAGACAGTTACAAGAATTGTTTTGCCAGTTTTTTATGTGCAAGATTATTATTATTATTATTATTATTATTATTATTATTATTATATGTTGTCTCCTTGGACACACTTGCAATTTTAAATGTATTCCTTCAGAAATAGCCAAATAGCACATTGAAGTGTCAAGAATATTTTCATATAGAAGGAGTGAAGTGTTTGCCTGTGGTTTACTGGCATCCAGACTGAAAGATTGACTTCTGTAAATGGCACAAAAGGATTGATTATATAATAATTTTTATAGCTTAGATAAGGTACAAGAATATGGAGGGCAATGTTGTTGTGGACTTACAGACCTTGCCTGAAAACCAAATGGCTGACACTCCAGGTTATTTGCAAATCATATTACAAAGATTTTATTAAGGATTTCTGGGCTATTATGGAAATAGGCATTCCCTATCATAAGAAATTAATTTTAATTAGATATGCCTTTATATATTCACCCAATATAGAGACCGTATAATGACAAATTGCCTAATCATCAGTACATAAATATATAACATAAAGATAGAAGTGATATTGTTTATGGTCACACATTTATTTATTTGAATATATGTCTGTGTAAGAGGTGTAATTGTTTTAAAATTTGTAAGAAATGTTGGAACATGAAAAAATTCAAAGCATTCCACTTATCACCCTTTTATATTATATATTTTCAGTTTAAGGGTACAATCTTTATGTATATTGAGCTTTATGTCTCTACTTTGGTATCTACTGTGATGTTTTTAAAGCCTTTATTTTTTACTTATTTGTTTCAGTTTTTACTCTTAAGCTGACTTACTCTTATTCCATTACAGTGAGGCCTTGTCATTTCAATATCATTTGAACATTATCTTAAAAAATATATTGAAATACTCCCATGCTGCATCTGCAACATATTAAATATAACTTCTTGAGGTCTGAGATATTTGGTATATAAAGCATGGTATAAATAGCATCAAAATCATCATCTCCAAATACTGAAATATTTCAGCATCTCTCCAAGCCAAATTATATAACTATAACCCCTCTAAACAGGTGATACACATCTTCTGAAAGTGACAGTTGGTATACAAAATAAATATAAAGAGCTGATTTGCATGTGCATTGCAGCTATTGGGCATCGGTCCGCAAACAGAGTTGCATTTGGTTAATTCCATGCATGGAATTATAATCTCAGGACAGAATCCAGACACACAATGCATGAAATAGGCCCAGCCATTCTCTTTTTTTTTTATCTTCGATGCAATTTTTAAAAACATTTTATTTGGTATCATACCTAGTACTGTGCATAGTTATGAATTAAATTTATTTATTTGTAGTCTTCTCACATTTAATGTAATTTTCAATGTATAAGAAAGTATATTATATAAAATTTCTCAGACAGGTTCTTTGTTTCTCCTGAAATAAATAATGTACATGTTGTAGCTATATTACTGCTCAATTAGTCCTAAATTACTAGTGGAGATGCTGACAGAATTAGTAGTGGAGTGCACTCAGTGGTTTGAAGTGCAGTGGTATGAAAGTGGTCTAAAAAGTGTCACAATGTTCTGACAATCAATCTTACAAATTATGACGCTCATGAAAATCAAAGACAATCATGTGATGAAATTCTCTTACCTAGTAGAGTACACCATGCAATGTAGAGACAACTGCCTAAGAACTAGCTTTGGGTTAAACGTCTGTCAGCTCTCTGTAGAAAATGTATCCCTGCCTGTTTTTCATCTATCATATATAATTTTTGGCTTTTACTATGTGTTCAATGTTTATTATTATTATGATTTTTTTTTTATTTCATTTTTTTTTTACAATAAAAAGGAAATACAATTTTTTTTTCTTTATCAAAAGCCTTCTGTTCAAATGAGCTACATCAATTACATTTTTTAGCTTCCAGGATCAGCTGCACAGATGACTATAAACCCTGCAGGGGGAATATTATCAATGTTGTATGCACTAGAAACAGGTTCTATCTGTGTGTGTCCAAATAATCTAATTTGAGACCTTTCTTAGGCATTTATAACCAGTAAAAATGTATCTTGTAAGAAATAAATCCAGCCTTGACCTCCTGGAGGTATATTAGGACAGTTGTGTGTGTGTGTGTGTGTGTGTGTGTGTGTGTGTGTGTGTGTGGACACAGGACTCAGCACTAGCCTATTAGATACAGAAGAGCTAAATTCACAAAATTTCTTACGCTACCAGGACATATACATATACCAGCCTTGTGACAATTAGTATGGTTGTTTGCCCATTGTGCCAGCTGGTGGCAGTAGTGCAAAATTTTAATATGACACCCGAAGCCCAGCAGCGCAGGAGAATGTGCAATTTACACAGGTAAAGTAGAATGTGGGTATTATTGTAGTGTTTGCACTGCATATATGTTCAAGCACATGTAAACTGCTCTAAAGAACAGGCAGCTCCTCAAACTTTAGGCAAATTAAAAAGGAGGATTGAGGCGTTAATACAGTAGATCCAGCCATCTCAAACTTGCAACCTTATGCTTGTTTTAATGGGGTGGCCACCCCATGTAGGAAGTGTAAGAAGAATCCTAAATGGTTTCCCGTCAGATACAGAGTGCACGAGGGAGGGTGCCCCTCAATATTTGAGATTATTATGCGAGATTTAAGGAAGCTTTTCTTGCCCTTCATGAACAGGCTTATTTCTAAAGCTGCATACTAAATAGCACAATTATTAAACAATAGCCCTGTCTACATTAAAATGTATACTGCATGTGAAAACATACTAAATTGTATGTCCACAAAAGTATTTTGCTATCTTAATTACTACAGTTTTGACATTATTTGCTAGGTAGTGTTGGACATAGCCATTGGGATTTCTTTGAAATGGATCCTAAAACTGCAAAATATAGATGGAATCATAAATCAAATTGTACAAGTTGCAAACACAATATGGGTCTGTTGAGATGTTCAGTTTTTGTCTTAACACTCTAAGCCTTTTTTTACAGTTCTCTTTCAAGGGAACTTGACACTCTGTCAGGGATGATAGTATGGGAACACTTCTTTGAGGAAGGGATGATGGTATGGGAATGCTTCTTTTCATTTTTTAAAATCTCAGCAGCCAATCGGAGGACAACTTCACCCTCCCGTGCACAGTTCAGCCGTGCTGGGCGTAGCGCTTTCAAACAGGTAAGCTAATCAGGGCGGTGAACCTAATTGTATTTCTGCCATTCTGCCATGTTTTTTCATGTAACCCCACTGGGACAACGGATGACGAGGGCTAGCAAATCCACCACACTGACGACTGCCTGAAGCTGGATTACATTGCTCCTCCTCCGCTTCCTGAACAGACGCCAATGCCTTGAAAGCCACCCTGGTTCCTTTGCCGGATAAACGGCACCTCTCGACAAGAGAGAGTCGACTCGCCTCAAGGGGTTCTTCAATTGTATTTTTTTTTCCCTTTTCTACTCCGTTACTGAGCTTTTGATTATGCTCTATTTTGTGACCTATTTGTTCTTAAGGAAGGCATTTTTTTGTTGAATGCTTCTTCTCGGATTTGGAGAGGGACACAAATGGGGTGCATGGCTCAGGAGCAACATGGGACCCCCACATCATCGGAAGGTGAGCAAGCACCTTCGCCTGATAACCCCCACTCTACCATGTTTCAGCAGGTCACCCGGGAAGGCAGCTTCAGCCAGGAGCAGAAAAAGGACGACAGGCTGTGGCACTGGTGGTCCCATGTTCAGGAGATCAAGGGGCAGCTGGTCAACCCAACCCAGCACTTCCCAACCACCTACTTTTTCTTCCACCATTGGTTCCTCTAACAGCGGACAGAGAGGAGAGGAGAGCCCTGTGAGCTTCTAGTGGTCCCGATTTCCAAAATCAAGACACTCATTAACCCATAACACCCTTGAGAAAGTCTGAGACAGATTCGTCTGGCTTGTCATGAATGTAGAGTTATGTAACTTCTGCCAACACTGTGCCCAATGTCAACAGACGACTCCAACAAAACCAGTTCCCGCACCGCTAATACCACTGCCTATTATTGGGGTCCTGAAAACCTCAGTCTACCACCCCCAGACCGACGCCATGGTTGAAAAGTTCAATAAAACCCTTAAACAGATTCTACACCAGGTAATCGATGAGGATGGGAGGAAATGGGATATTGTCCTGTACTTCCTCTTTGCCACCTGGGAGACCCCTCAGGCTTCCATAGGGTTCACCACCTTTGAACTGCTATTTCGCTGAAGACCGTGGGGACTACTGGACATACGTGCAGGAAATGCAAACCCACATTAATAAAGTTTTCCCCATTGTCAAGCAGCATCTGGAGGTGGCTCAAAGACACCAACAACAGACCTACAACCGGGCGGCCAAGCCTCATGAGTTCTTCCCAGGGGATCAGGTCCTCTTACTTGTCACCCAGCGTGGCATGCAAATTCCTGGCCAAATAACTGGGCCCCTACACTGTTCTTGAAAGCATGAGTGGGTAAGCATGCAGACACCCAACTCTATCATGTCAATTTGCTTAAGAAATGGTGGGGGCCCAATGTTGGGGTGTCTGCTTTTGCTGTCTCATCTGCAGGCTTGACCAAGCGTACCTTGGTCCCACAGGTAGCGGATCTGTCTCCAGCCCAGCAGCAAGATCTAGTGTGGCTGGTAGACCAAAATGCCGATATCATCTCGTCCACCCCGGCCTCACCCACCTAGTTCTCCACAAGATCATGACGCTCCCTGCGGTGGTAAAAAAGTGGACTGAATGCTCTGTGATGGGATTATTGAGGAATCTGCCAGTCCATGGTCCAGCCGCATCATCGTGGTGCCAAAGCCTGATGGAAGCCTGATGGCTCTGCAACAATTTCCAGAAACTTAACCATTTCTCCATATTTGATGGTTACCCCCTTCCCCGACGACCTCATGAAGAGGCTAGGGAGAGCATGGTTGATTTCCATCCATGACCTGACCAAGGGGTACTGCCAGGTAGCCCTAGCCCCGGGAGCAAAGGAGAAAACAGCCTTTAGCACCACTTCTGGACACTGGCAGTACAGGGTTCTCCCATTTGGCCTCCAAGGGGTGTCAGCCACATTTTAGAAGTTGATGGATAATGTGCTGCAGCCCCACCGTGCCTTTGCAGTGGCATACCTTGATGACATCATAATCCACTCCTTCACCTGGGTCGACCACTTCTTCTTCTATAGCCTCCCCCCTATCAGACCTCACCAAAAAGGGACAGCCAGACCAGGTGCAGTAGAGGGAAGCAGCGAATCATGCCTTCAAGGAGCTGAAAAAAAACCCTCATCAGGGATGGCAAAAATGTATGATGTTGCCGACCAAGCATTTTAAGAGGTTTGTGTATCCATGCCTCTGCTATATCAAGGAGGATGACACACACTCTATTTGTGTTGTTTGTTTGAGAGAGGAGCCTGCCTGGCCAGCTCTAGAGGGACCAGGCTGTGTGCATTAGGAGGCATTCCATCTGCACAAACTCGGATCCCACTTGGCTGTAGTTTCCAGCCAAGCATCTGCACCTTCTGGTTCAAGGCCCATGTCCGCAGAGATGGAGTGATGAGTTCTTCGCATTCTCTTTCCCTCTCCCCTGACAGATCAGAAGTGAATGCTGCTTTCCACATCGGGCGATGAGGAGCTCCATGTGGGTGAAGAGGGGCTTTGCTCATCTGATATGCTGCTGCCATTAGTGTTGTTTGAGGAGCTCCTCGAGGTGGTAAAGCATGCTGTTTCTAAATTGAATTTAGAGGATATTAGTGTCATCCTTTCCGCTTTCTGACTTTGTGGGACTGATCTTGGACCCTTATATCTCATGGCACATAAATTGCCTGGAGATGAGGGCCGTGTTTCTAGCATTGAAAAACTTCCTCCTACACCTCAGGGGCTGCCATGTGTTAGTGCGCACAGATAGCACTGCAGTGATTTCCTATATCAATCATCAGGACTGTCTGAGTTTGTGCCCCCACTTCAGTTGGTGCAGCTGATTCTGTTCTGGGCAAAGACTAGGTTTCTTTTGCTGACAGCGATTTTCATCCCAGATCAAATCAGGAGGCAGTCTTCCTGTCAAGGCAGGCGCTTGTAGTTGAGAGCATTGACAGATTTTCTGTCAATGAGGAGTCAAACCCTGTCTGCTAATCCAGCCTATCTTGGCCTGCATACCCTGGTACATATGTAGCTGAGACTCCATCTGTATGCCTTTCCCCCGGTAGCTCTGCTCCCGTAAGTCCTATCCAAAATGCTCCATGACTGAGTCCATGAGTCCCCCTGAGAGAGACCAGATCCTAAAGCCAGGCCTCTCATCTGAGGTGACAGACTCTATTGAATGCTATGGCTCCCTCCACAAGGAAGCTGTATGCTTTGAAGTGGAGACTTTTCTGCCTCTGGTGCGATGAATGCTGTCAGCATCCAGTTCACTGCATGGTCAGCACAGTGCAGTCTTGCTTTTTTCTGGGCCTGTTCCCATCTACTTTAAAGGTGTATGTGGCCACCATCGCTGTGAACCACAATCTTGTCCTCTGGGCTTCCTTTGGTAGGCACCCTCTGGTCTCTCGCTTTCTGCACAGTGCCAGGCAGCTGAGACCTTCCTGCAGACTGCTCCTTCATTTCTGTGACCTCTCTGTATTCCTGGAGGCACTGCTGGAAGAGTCAGAGATGATTTGCAGGCACTGTCAATCATCCCATGGGCTGCCAAAGCAGGAGAGGCTACATTTGCTTTGCGCAGTAAGGGCCTTGAGGAATTATGTCTATTGCTGAAGCTTGTGGCCTAACACCTCCTCCATCTTTATCTCTTTTCAGAGCCAGAACGTGTAATCCGGTCTCCAAAAAGAGCCTGGTGCACAGGGTGGTAGATTCCATTACTCAGGCTTAAGAGGTGCGAAGTGTCACCTCGCCTCTAGGCATCAGTGCTCACTCCACTAGGGGTATCACATCATCCAGTGCCTTAGCCAGTGGTGTTCCACTTCTATAACCTGTTCCTGGACCCCACTCCATTGTCCCAAGTCCTGTCGGGCTATTGATGTTCTGTTCATAGTCATCAACCTGTGCATGGTGGCATGTGTATTGACGTAACCCATAGCGTTAGTCCTGATGCAGTGTCAAGTTCCCTTGAAAGGGAATTCTACCAGGTTACTTATGTAACCTGGTTCCCTGGGAAGGGAATGAGACTGGTGTCGTGGAAAATTCTAAAAAAGATGCTTAATGATATTACTTTGCAAATGCAGAACTTATTGTACCACCCTTAAAGATGTATAAGGATTAAGCCCACTATCCTTTGTATGCTCATCCATTAGTTGTGTTTATGTGCCCGATAAGAACTCACAATGGAATGTGACCTTAGCTTGACTAGGTCAGAGGAGATAACATGATTGGTAAAAGCTACTGAGATAAATTAGGCATTTGCCTGTTGATTAATTGTCAAAAGAACATTAAAAGAGTGTGTAAACATGGGTGGTGGAGGAAGCAAAGACAAAGATTATGATATTTGAGGGCATGTAAACATCCTAATGTTCAATTCATGATAACTAATTATGGACCAGGCTCTGTAAGTCAATACCGTATGTGGGTAATGGATTGTGGGTATCCAGAGAAGGATAGTTTTAGCGAAAGACAATTAGAGAAGTTGAGAGAAAGTTTGCAATTTATAAAAGTGTCTAAGAAAAAGGGAAGGATGAGAAAAGAAGTAGACTGGGCTGCTTATAATATGTGGGTACCAGAAGCTAATACACCAGAACTAATACACAATCTTCTTCTCATCAGTGTTTTAAATCGCTAGTAGACCCAGACCTGGACAGCTGCTCTCCCAGACTGCCACCTCAGGTGCCTCCACAACTAGGCAACCCAGCCCGTTCTTCAGTCAACCTGGGTAAACAACTGCCATATCAGAAAGAAGTGGGAGGTCGAAAGATCGGGGATGAGCTGGTGAGATTTAGCAGAGAATTTAGACCAAATCTCATGAACCTCATGATGAGAAAGCTCAGTACTGATATGTGTCGGCTGCATTTTGATTGGCCTAGAGAAAATATTCAGGTCCGTAATGTCACCTGAGACCATGGGAACAATGCTGATTACAGAGACTTAATAGCGCACCTGGCTGAAACTCTTGACCAGGATTTTCTAGTGAGAATGGATATGACTAAAATCTCTATATGCAAACAAAAAGACAAGACAGTCTCCAGATATCTTGCATGATGCTCATAGCAGTCTTGAACAGCCCGTGAATATGGCAGTGGCGAGGTCACGCCATATGAAGCGCATCTGAGAAACAGTTATCGTGAATGGATTAAGAAGACATTGCAGGAAAATTTAAGAAAATACTGTACGCATCACTTGGGACACTGGAAAACTGTCTTTGATCGAACAACATGCTGTCCACGTAGAAAAATTGTTTAACGCTGAGAGGCAAAAAGGGTGAGAGGAAGAGGTTGTGGCCGAGGCAGAGGACAAGGGCCGTGGCAGGCCTGGACTTCAAAATGGATGTTTTGTATACAGAAGCTCTGAACACTGGGCATGAGAGTGTCCGAAGAAACACTTAGAGGTAACGGCAAACAAAGAGAACAGGATCGGTGAGCATCCAGGAATGGGTAAGTCTGACTCTTTTATGCAATGCAAGGAAGAAAAGTTAAGCTAACTGTTCCATTTTCACCTGTCACTAATTCAATGTTTAGTAAAGAAGCAGAATTTGCTATTTTACCTGTGAATGAAACTTATAATAATGCACCCAGCTTTAACAAAATGGCTGTTATGATATCAGGAATGTCAATAATCGAGCCATTCACTTAAGGTGTGCTGAGAATGAGAATGGAACCAGACTCAAAAGGGAACCCATCCTCATTTGAGTGACTCTGCATTAATTAAAGAAATATACAGTCTAGGAGGTTAAAAGTTTGTAGTATGTCCTTTTTGAAAGACTTCATGGAGCTGAATCTAACTGGAGCAGGTACTTCTCTAGATGACCCAGGATCCTAGCAGTGGTGGCCTAGTCTCAATGAAGCTCTGAAATCTTGATGAAATGGAACACAGCTGGAGTTGGAGTGATCTCAGGATGCCTCGGGATGAGTACAAAAAGAGAACAGTGGAGAGGGATTAGCGTAGGAGCTATTCATAGTGTTAACCAGTATTGGAATATGCCTATGCACAAGGTTATGTGAGGTATTATGTATAAGTGTGACTAAATAGACGTGTCTTTAAGCTACATTTAAACTGTGTGTCTGAGCCCTGAACACTATCAGGAAGGCTGTTTCAAAGTTTGGGAGCTAAATAAGAAAATGCTTTCTCTTTAGTAGACTTTGATATTCTGGGAACTACAAGAAGTCCGGGGTTTTGTGATTTTAATGAACATGACGGAGTGTAGCGTGTTAGAAGACTGGTTAGATAAATGGGAGCTAAACCTTTTAGAGCCTTGTATGTAAGAAACAGCATTTTGTACTTGATTCTAAACTTAACAGGTAACTAGTGTAGAGGTGATAGAATTGGAGTTATATGGTCATATTTTCTCGACCTTGTAAGAACTTTAGCAGCTGCATTTTGAGGATGCAGGACAACCACCTAGTAATGCATTAAAATAGTGCAGTCTGGAGGTCATGAATGCATGAACTAGCTTCTCAGCATCAGGTAAAGTTAGGATGTCTCTAAGCTTGTGTGGCAAGATGCTCAAGCTAAGTGAAAATATTTCATAAAGATTTACACCAAGTTTGCTTGGCAAAAATACCGACTACCTACCCTAGGAATTTCACACAGGGAAATATAAACAATACCCAAATGCTAATATTAGGGCACACAGGTACGTCTTCTATTTTAAAGATGGTAGACGGAAACGTGAATAGTTCCCAACATACAAAAGTTTATTTAGATGAATGCATACTTTAAACAATAAAAATGTCCGGCAACCTCAAGTCACACATTAACAATTATACACAAAAGACAGAAAAAATAGAAAAATAATAATTTACATACACACTAGAGCCTAAACATTACACAACATAAACCAAGACAAATAATATTGACAACATTAACAGGCTGAGGTTCCCAAAGGAAAGGAATGATCACCAGATTACCTAACCGAGTTAACCCACAGCACAACTCACAAGTCCCCGTGCACTCAGATCAGCCAGCACACACAGTGTTACACAGCACACACTGAGAAACCACCACCACCTCAAAAGCAGAGATCCTTCCACCCGTGGGAGCCTCCAGCCACTA
>JAOTRN010000051.1:551988-562829 GCA_028566695.1 Bagroides melapterus
ATGTTGCTCGTGAACTTGGTGTGTCTCAAAGTGTCATCAGCAGACTTGCATCAAGACACAGAACTACTGGCAGAGTTTATGACAGACCCAGGAGTGGAGCCCCACGAGTGACAGACCGCAACGATGACCAGTACCTAAGGACCTGCTGTATGCACACAGACATTGTTATGCAACTGCCATACAGCTGCAGGCCTGTTTACGAGATGTGGGGGTACTAGGGTTTCCAGACAAACCATTCGCAACCGACTCCACTGCTTTGGCTTGAATGCCAGACGATGCAGGTGACTCCACTGACCCCAAGACACCGCCGTGAACGTTTGCAGTGGGCACAAGACCATGTGACCCGGACAATGCAGCAGTGGTCTACCGTCCTGTTCACTGATGAGTGTCAGGTCACCTTGCACAGAAATGATGGTCGTCACCGTTGCTGGAGAAGGCGAGGTGAGCGATACGCTGAGGTCAACATGGTCCCCAGGGTTTGCTTTGGTGAAGGAGGTGCAACAGTCTGGGCAGGCATCACCAGTCAGCGCAAAACAGATTTGGTTATTGTAGATAGCTCAGTCACTGCGCGTTCTTACCTCAGAGACATCATAGAACCCATCATCATCCCCCAATTCCGCCAGCACACCCCCAACTTTCTGTTCATGGATGATAATGCTACACCACATCATGGCAGAATTGTCACAGCTCGACTTCAGGAAGTTGGAGTGCCTCATTTGGTATGGCCATCAATGTCCCCTGACCTGAACCCATAGAGCACAGCTGGGACCAGTTGAAGCAGAGACTGGATGATCATACCCCACCCCCACGTGACCTGGCAGAACTGCGTGTAGCACTTGTGGAAGAGTGGAACACATTGCCTCAGAACTGTCAGGGCAGGGAAACAGAGGCTGAGGACCCAAATGCAGTGCAAAACAGAACAGTCTTTATTGAGCAGTCTCAAAAACAAAGAAAAGCACAAGGTGGCGCTAGGCGCGTATCCACAGGACCCTGGGCTGGAGGGCTGGTGACTCAGACAGGGCAGGCAGGACAGGCGGGCAGTACTGAAAAACAAAACAGAAAAAAAATCCAACACAAAACGGCACTGGAGTCTAAGACGCAGACAGGACAATGGCCACGGAGAGGCGAGGAAACGCAGAGAGCAAAAAGCGCTTGCACGAGCCCAACAGAGGAAGCAGAAGCAGGAGGAGCGCAAAGGGCGCTGGCAAAAGAAAAAGGGAAAATAAAGGGAAACAAAACAGGACTAGACGAGGCTACGCTTGACTTGACTTGACTTGACTAAGCAGCGTGACGGGAAAAGGACAGCGCGGCCATAGAGCAACGGACTGACGAGAGACAAAGACACACATGGGGAATAAATAGGTGAGAGAATAGGGCACAGGTGCAGGTGAGAAACGCTAACAAGGAAACAATAGGGAGGGAGTGACGCGACATTGGAGCACGTTACAATGTTTTGACAGCGTGCCGCGTGCTCCACAGTAAACAAAACACGAGAGACGGAACAGAGACGCGATCTAGGCTGATCAGACCAGGGTCGTGACAGTACAACCCCCCCCCCCCCCCAGGTGTTCTTGGAAAACACCTGCCACAGATCATGGTACTCCGCTGGGACCCCGGTAAGATCCGCTGCTCGTTCCTGCAAGACAGAAGGAGAGAGAGAGCCAGAAAAATGAGCAACACCTAGACATGAATTCAGACATGACAGACTCCAGGCTAAGACAGAATTGCCCAACCAATCCAAGTGAGGATTGTGCTGCTTCAGCCACGGGTGCTCCAGAATGACTGGGGCCTCCGGGGAACTCATCAGTAGCAGCACAATATCCTCACGATGGTTGCCGGACACCAAGAGACTTACGGGGGGGTGCAATGGGTGACGGTGAACAGGTGTTTGCCCTCCAGAGAACGAGTCCTAACAGGGGACGAGAGAGGTACGGCAGGAATGCCCCAGCGGCCCGCCAGGGAGAGGTCCAGGAAGCTCCCCTCGGCGCCGGAGTCCACGAGGGCCTGGACAGGATGGGTGGCCCCCTGGAAGGTGAGGGCAGCCGGCAGCTGGGTCCTGAAAGTAGGGGAGATAGGAAGGCCTGGCTTTTACTGGGCACTTGAGGGCTTGGTGACCGGGCCTGCCGCAGTAGAAGCACAGACCACGCAACAGCCGCTCCTGCCTTTGCTGGGGAGTAAGACGCAGGCGTCCAAGCTGCATAGGTTCCAGCTCCTCGGGAGGGGACGCCTGTGGTGGGGATGGCGAACACCGGCCGGGCACGGAGCAGGTTCCGCAGCCGCTTATGGTCCTCGAGGCGAAGCGCCAGAGCCATGAGGGCATCCAGGGTGTGTGGGATGTCTTGGCCAATGATCTGCTCCTGGAGGGCCCCGTCCAGCCCCTCCAGATAGCACGCCCGCAGAGCCTCCTCATTCCACCCGCAAGAGGCGGACAGGGTGCGGAACTGGACAGAGTACTCCGTGACTGACAGTTCCCCTTGGTGAAAACGTGAAAGACGCAGGGCAGCCATCTCTCCCTGCGCTGAGCGGTCAAACAGACGAAGCCTGTCCTCCCGGAAGGTAGAGAACTCCCCACAGAAGGAGGCACCAGCCTCCCAGACCGCCGTGGCCCACTCCCGCGCTCTGCCGGTGAGAAGAGTGATTATGTATGCCGCCTTGGCCTCCTCGGAGGCGTAGCGACAAGGCTGCAGAGCGAACCCGAGCGAGCACTGGATCAAGAAGGAGCGACAGGAGCTGGGATCGCCATCATAAGGCGGAGGGCTGTTAGCGTGGGGCTCAGGTCCCTGGAGGGTGGAGACGTCCTGGCCCAGGGAGGAGGGAGTGGCAGGGGGCACTGCCGGAACTGCCACCGCCGTGCCTGCCTGGAGTCGGTCGAGGCGCGTCGCTAACTCGGCCACCTGGGCAGTCAGTAGGGCTGTCTCCTGGCCCAGGAGAGCCCCCTGCTGGGTCAAGGCGCACCGTAGAGGGTCCGTCCGTTCTGTCAGGGCAGGGAAACAGAGGTTGAGGACCCAAATGCAGTGCAAAACAGAACAGTCTTTATTGAGCAGTCTCAAAAACAAAGAAAAGCACAAGGTGGCGCTAGGCGCGTATCCACAGGACCCTGGGCTGGAGGGCTGGTGACTCAGACAGGGCAGGCAGGACAGGCGGGCAGTACTGAAAAACAAAACAGAAAAAAAATCCAACACAAAACGGCACTGGAGTCTAAGACACAGACAGGACAATGGCCACGGAGAGGCAAGGAAAGACAGAGCGCAAAAAGTGCGTGCACGAGCCCAACGGAGGAAGCGCTCGTGCCGCGGAAGCAGGAGGAGTGCAAAGGGCGCTGGAAAAGAAAAAGGGAAAATAACAAAGGGAAACAAAACAGGACTAGACGAGGCTAGGCTTGACTTGACTTGACTTGACTTGACTTGACTTGACTTGACTTGACTTGACTAAGCAGCGTGACGGGAAAAGGACAGCGCGGCCATAGAGCAACGGACCGACGAGAGACAAAGACACACATGGGGAATAAATAGGTGAGAGAACAATAGGGCACAGGTGCAGGTGAGAAACACTAACGAGGAAACAATAGGGAGGGAGTGACGTGACATCGTAGCACGTGACAATGTTTTGACAACACCCGCTACTGACATTGTCAATTTCTTTGGGGCTATCCTTGTTAATTTCTAAATTTGCGGGTAATAAATATTAAACTAATGAAAATTGTGTTTCTTCTCATACATTATTAGTAATATCAAAGGGAACTTTTACTTATTTCATTAAAATTCAGAGCAAATAGGAAAAGCACTCATATAAATAACAATATCCCTAACTTATTGTGAGTAGTGTATGTCTGGTCATATATTTATGTTCTGTTTATTATGTTTTTATATGCCTGTAAAGTGCAATACTATATATATATATAATCAAATATTCTTACCTAAAGAATAATCGTGATTAAAATTTTGACCAAATTCATGATTATCATTTTTCCTGTTATCGTGCAGCCCTACTAGGGACTGAGTTTTTCTTCATCTTCAGTCTTGCTGGTGCGATAGTACCCAATTTTGGATTCAAGATATATATTTATGGCATTCGATCCCCAAACTGGATGACGGAGATCGCAAAAATATCTTTCAGCCCATCTGCTGATTTTGGAAAATTGGGGGTGTCAGCTTGTTCATACACTGTGGAGACAATAATGTTTTTTTTTTTTGTTTGTTTTTTCCCGATAATGATCTTGCTACCTGTGTACTCACATAAATGGTTCAGGCTTTTTAGAGGAGAAAATGCCCTTTAATTTCACAAAAAACATTTAGGTAATAAGTAGATCTCTCTTAATACTGTAGGCTGCAAGTTGTAGGAGACAATCAGATCTTCAACATACCAACCTTCAACATACCAAGAAGAAAATCTTAAGTTAGCCTTAAGAAAGTTTTAAGGTGAGCATATTTTTTCTGAACAGTTTTTACCTTTCTTTGTAGTGACGATGCCACAACTGTTACTGTCAGCTACCTATATTTGAAAAAAAAATGGGAGACTGTAAGACATGTGCAGCCATGAGTTGGTGCTGGTTAGACAATGTCTGGAGTATGTTTTTGAAAAGTTTATTGTTTATGTTTTTGAAGACAGAGAAGAAGTAAGGGAAATACAGAATTATACTGTACAACTGGTAACGGGTAAAGAACTAGTAAGCTTTTAGCCTCAGGAGACACAAGGAAAATCAAGTGGCACAATTCCTTCAAACATATCATTCAGTGAAACTGAGTTGTCAGAGTTGAGTTTGCTTTCAGCTTGTCAATTAAATTGACTGTTATTTTATACTTTTTAAGGGAAAACATTGCTTGTTCCTATCAGAGGTCTCATAGAATATTCTTGATAGAAGTAAGACAAAATCTACAGAATTTCTCAACAACTTTCCAGGAATCTGCAGAGACAATCACAAAAGTACCTTTGATATTTCCCCCAGACTCATTTACATACAAACCCTTGCTGTGTACATCCTTCTTTACTGGATCAAAAAATAGGTCATACCCTAATTCTCTTCCCACCAAGGCTAGTTGAATGGAGTGTAGTTTTGCTCTAAACAGTGCAGTTTTGCAGTGAAGGCCAATTCATGATCACACATAAATTCCAGTAATTTTGTGCATTTTAAATGATGTTCCCAAAGGATTGGTGACTTTGAAGTCTTCAGTGACAATGACAATGGTCACAAAGGTCATTGTCACAAAGCAGCTGTACACAAAGACAATTATGGAAAGTGAGAGTAGTGAATCAGTTTGTCCCTGATGAGCAAGCCGAGGGCGACGGTGGCAAGGAAAAACTCCCTAGGATGGTAATAGTGTACATAAAACCTTGAGAGGAACCAGACTCAACAGAGAACCCATCCTCATTTGGGTGATAACAGGTGACGAAATAAACAGTCACATTGTGTGTGTGTAGGAACTGTAGTCTATAATCTAAGATTATGATTGGTATTATATGCCTCATTTGGAATGGCATTGAATGGCATAAAAATTCTTGCTTCCCAACATGTTGCAAAGCAACTACAAGCCTCTTACAGGGACTTACTGGGAAATTTGTATAGATGTGCTATTATTTTAATAAAGTTAACCCTTCCTATACCCACTACATAGACAGTCATTAAACCTTTTTGGATGGCACATTCAAACATAAAATAAATCCAACATATATAGTTTACACATATACAGTGTAGCGAAATTAGCTCGAGAAACTGGGTTCTAACAGTGCCCGCATTCTCCACCAAAATAATGTAGCGAAATTAGCTCAAGAAACAGAGTTAGAATATCTTCTGCATCTCTACCATAATATGTAGCAAAATTAGCTCAAGATTTAAATATTTAAGTATTATAACTGGCTATAATTACTTTACGATATTCAAATGGGGCTTTTGAACTAACTGCCGTGGAATTAATAACAAAATTAATTAACCTGTTTGTCTGACGAAAAGGACAGTATAATTATTTATTAATTTCAGGATCTTCCTGACTAGGGAAGAATCGCCACTTTATAAAGTACTAGCTGTTATCCAGCAAGTAACAAGGTCTATGTTCAGGGACCCCGAAATTGTGAGCAAGACACAGAGACAATCACTCGTGAATATAATGCTTTTAATAAACGATGAACACATAACACATACTAACTACGACAAACATACATAAACAGAGTAAGACCTATAGGAAGAGAGAGAGTAAGGAAACGAACGGAGATAGAAAGTGAGGGAAAAAGTAATGGAGAGAATCCGAACAAGAGAAACAGTAAGAGAGAGACAGAAAAAAGATAAGAAAGCAAAAGAGAGTTCAAATAGGACAAGTTTAAATCAAGTTTGATTACACCGTGCAAGAATCGTCAAGGAAATTAGGTTTCACCTTAATAAA
This sequence comes from Bagroides melapterus, assembly GCA_028566695.1. NCBI lineage: Eukaryota > Metazoa > Chordata > Actinopteri > Siluriformes > Bagridae > Bagroides > Bagroides melapterus. The sequence goes on from JAOTRN010000051.1 coordinate 558,363, forward strand.
GGGGCTTCAGCTTAAAATTACGCATCTTATAATTGGTAATGTTACTTGCATTGGTTCATTGGTGAGCTTCCTGACGTAATGGCCAAGGAGATTCAGAGGTTCGAAGTCCTTGAAGCAAGCTAGAGATTCCGCTGGAGATTTAAAAGGTTCCATGTAATCAGAGGGCGGAGAGCGCTTCTTCCTCTTCTTCTTCTACTCTAGACTAGCTAGGTAGGCTTGACCTTTTGTTGTTCTCTTGGTCCACCTAATTTTCCTAGAGTGACCAATCCATGGCTTGACCTTTCGGCGGGAAAAAAGTTTCTTTGTCTCTGCTCTGAGAAATTGATAAGTTCCAATTAAAGTATCGTGGATCTATATCATGCACTTGAATGATCACATGGCTTACACTGTGGTTCATAAAATACAATCATTTTGATACCAAACACGAGAGAGAGAGACAGTATGAGAAGAGTGGAAAACAGGATATAGGTAATTAAAGCATTTTCTGTTTGATGGAATAATACAGACCAAAACAGGTCATTAGTAGCAATGCAACAATAACAATACAAGAAAAAGGTGTATATAGTTAACAGGACAGGAGTGGCTATACCATAATAGAAAATAAAAAGCACTAAAGGGGATATATATATGTGTATATATGTGTAGGGGATGTATATAGGTGTGTAGCACCAGTGTGGGTTAGGCAGGATTTTAATATAGCTTTATTAAGACTTGGATAAAAGAACTCTCCTGATGAGCGTGTGTGTGTGTGTGTGTGTGTGTGTGTGTGTGAGAGAGAGAGAGAGAGAGAGATCATTGGGAGAGATCATTTCACATTCCTCAGGCCACACTGGCCAGATGGGGGAGGCCTTTTGGTCCCTGAAAGCGTGAACAAGACCTGGGTTTTGTTTGTATTAGTGCAATACTAACAGCTTTTATGATGCTAAAGCTGTTAGGCAAAAGGGGTGATTTGTGGGTACGGTCACAAGTGGGGGACCAGTTAACATCACAACATCGCACCACATACTGTCCAGGAGTTGACTGTTGCCCTGATCCAGGTCTGGGATGTGTAGCATGTAGAGCATGTAGCATGTAAACACACACTACTGAGCCTCATTTTGAATTGTCTTGAGGAATTTCCACAGATGTTGGCTCTGTGATTACAGACCTCCATGGGATAATGATTTTGATTTCCAACGCATTCCACTATGTAATGAATAAAGATTTTCAACTGGAAGATTTCATTTATCAAGATCTAGGATGTGTTGTTTGTGTTCCTTTTTTTTTTTTTTTGAGCAGTGTATATGACAATTATTTTAATGCCAATGGAAAAAAGCCAGAAGGTAACAGTCAATTGCTTCATATACCACATAAAGAATATTTATCTAATAACAGGTATCTACAAGTACAGGTAAGGTAATATTAATTAAACGGGCTTGTTGCAAATCACAGTCTATCATTGCTAGGAAAAGGGGGTGTGGTAGCCTAGTGGTTAAGGTGTTGGTCTACCAGTTGGAAGGTTGTGAGTTTGAATCCCCGCTCCACCAAGCTACCACTGCTGAGCCCCTGAGCAAGGCCCTTAACCCGCAGTTGCTCAGTTGTATAAAAAAATGAGATATGACTGTAAGTCGCTCTGGATAAGGGCGTCTGCTAAATGCTATAAATGTAAATGTAAATGATAGAGTATGTGGGTCTGTATTGCAGCATCAGCACACAAATCTCAAAGACAATCCATAATAGATTATGGCATTTCATGAAAGCAATTATTGGAAAGATTGGGAATGTATATACAGGGTTACTAATGATTTAACCAAGATTGTAACAGGATGATGATGGTCTGTATATAGGGTTTGTCAGCTAAGGCAGTTCATAAGGGTCTTTGTGTATAAAAGCATGTACTGTACAACTGTATGACAGTTAGAAATAACTAAAATTACAATAATAAAATAACTAAATTATAATAATAAAATTGCATTTGTTGTATAATTAAATGCATCCCCCTTTCTTTCTCCAGACAGAGAATTATTCCATTGACTCCAGCTATGTAAACAGCAGAGCACACCTCATCAAAAGGTATGCTTTTTTGTTTGTTTTTATATTTTACTTTCATTTGATTCATTCATTTTGCAGGTGATGTCAAATGGTAATAAATGAGTGATTAAAAATATATAAGATTATAAAAGACATTTTTATTTTGACTAAACTAATATACATGTTTTGCCTGTAAAGCAAAGTTCAAATTAGTCTGCTAACCACAGTATAGTCAATGAACCTCACATATCTCTCAAAGGTTTTTGGATGCAGAATCAGTGCTTACAGACAGAAAGGGCATTATAAGGCCACTGCGATAAGAAGAAAGGTCATTTAATTTTGTGAAAGAAAGCAACAAGGAACAGAGTACCTGCTGTCCTTTAAAGACTTTACCAAGTGAAAACAGAAGAGTCAGACTAAACACAATGTAAAAGCAAATGAAAAAGCTTTGTTTCTCACCTCCTTCTTTTTAGTACATCAACATTTAAGGACATGGAGGGTAACAGCCTAAAGGACAGTGGTCATGAAGAAAGTGACCAGACTGACAGTGAGCATGACGTACAAAGGGGCCATTATGCTGACACAGCGGTGAATGATGCACTCAATATGACTGTGACTCCCAGCAGCTGCCAGCTATCAGATCCAGGTAAAAGTGTGTGTGATAAAGTACAAGCAAGGAAAAAAGAGAGACAACTGGGAAGGGGCAGGGTGCTCAGTATGAGCACATTATTTACAGTTTTCTCACACTGATGCTAGATCAAGACCACAGATATGCAAATTTATTAAACAATGGCCTTTTCTTTCTATAACTCTCTATATTAAAATGCAGAAGCTTACTCTGAACCCAGTCTAGACTTTGATACATGAATTTTGCATTATTGATGGTAGAAACTAGACTGACCTAAATGACAGTAATTAGGCTGGCAAAGGCTAAAGGTTAGAGATCTGCATTGGTCATGCACTCCTATTCATTATTCAGATGGCTAATTTAGCAGGGAATTAATGTTGATATATCATTTTGATTACCATTTACAAAGACAATTGGTTGTCTTTTAATTCATGCCATTCATTTATCATAGGGTTGAAAGTGATAATTGGTGGCACTGTAGTAAATAAGAGTGGAGTTTAATTCCTTTCATAAAATGTACAATAAACATTACTCTGAAGAATTAATAACATTTTCCCTTTGCCAATTTGTAACTACTTTAAAATTTAAATATACTCAGAACCTTTCTCATTAAAAATCTGAAGGTTTAGCTGACGTAAAATACATAGTACGTCTAAACTGAATGTAAAACACTTTCAGATAAATTGAACAGCATGTACTGAATAATTACAACATCCCCTTGTAACATCCCCTTTCCATGTTAAAATATTAAAGGCTGAGCTTAAATTTAAACAATATTAAGGTACTACACTAAATGAGAAAAATAAGTCGTCTAAATGATTATTTTTTTAGTTTTTTGTAGTCTTCTAGCCAAACAGTTCTTTAAGGCCAGCAATTGTGTACTGAGTTTTTCCTTACCTAACTGTAACATCACCTTCTGCACACAGTGAGTTCATGCCTGCAGGGTATTCTGTGTGCAGTACATACATGAGTCCAAACACAAGCTATAGTGTCTTTGGGAAACTTTGGAAAGTCACCAAGCACAATTTCTCCTAAGAATTCAATGTGTTGTTGAAGGATGAGGTATTTCTTCAGGTATGACTATCAAAATGCCAACTGAAACCTAAGTGAAATCATCAGATGAGTCTGTGTTTTACATGAGAACAACAGAGTAAGATGTTTTTTCTGATATTCATATGATCACAGCGGGGCACGGTGACTTGGTGGTTAGCACGTTTGCCTCGCACCTCCAGGGTTGGGGGTTCAATTCCCGCTCCTGCCATGTATGTGTGGAGTGTGCATGTTCTCCCTGTGCCTTGGGGTTTTCCTCTAGGTACTCTGGTTTCCTCCCCTGGTACAGAGACATGCATTGTAGGTTGATTGGCATCTCTAAATTGCCCATAGGTGTGAGTGTGATCTCTGAATTGCCCATATTGCCCAATTGCCCCCGCTCCTGTCCAGGGGTCTTTTAAGACTAATTCAATTTTAATTTGTATAGCACTTTTTACAATGGTCATTGTCATAAAGCAGCTGTACACAATCAAAGACAATTATGGAAAGTGAGAGTAGTGAATCAGTTTGTCCCTGATGAGCAAGCCAAATAATATTCTGCTGCAGGATTCTTCATGCCGTTTCACGACCTCCAGAACAGACATCTCCCGGCGTGTGGTGGCATTGGTATTGGCATTCCCATAGCGTCAGCCATGACACATTGTTGAGTTCCTCAAAAGAGAACTACACTAGTTTACATATGTAATCTGGTTCCCTGGGAAGTGTGGAGAGAGAGAGAGAGAGAGAGAGAGAGAGAGAGAGAGAGAGAGAGAGAGAGAGAGAGAGAGAGAGAGAGAGAG
>JAOTRN010000051.1:570863-587892 GCA_028566695.1 Bagroides melapterus
AAGGGTGTTGAAATGGAAAAGCCATGAAACTCGGCAGGTAGGTTGGAATCTGATTAGAATGTCAGTGAGGCTCAACCTTGGGGGTGCCACACATCAGTTCGTTGCATAAGTGACTGAATGCAAAGCTCAGTACATGGACATGTTCTCTGGTGAACCCGGCCGGCGATGGCACCAGGGCGGCGACGGCACACGTGCTTGGGCCCGTTATCGCTGCTTGCAGCTATATTTTTTTTTCCTTTTGCTAAACAGTGCAAAGGTTTGGGTGTGACATAAAAAAAAAAAAATGGGATGATCAGTAGCTTTTTTCTGATATTTACATCTTGATGTGTTAAAAATAAAAACCTAGAACCTTTTGTTTGAACCCACACATTTTTTCCAAAAATCACAAATACTGGGCCAGATGACTGACAGGTGTGGCTTGTGGCCTATGTGTGCCCTACTATATTGTTTGTTTTAGAGAGCTACAGTAAATGTCTACTCTTGGTTTAAACCCTAGGCTTCCACAGTGAATACCAGAGTGTTGTCAATGGGGAAAAAGCAAGTTATTTTGAAGCTGATAAAAGAGCAATAAACAATCACTGGTATTGTACAAGAACATTTCAGAATGTGATAGTGAAAAAGCAAGACACAATTTGTGTATTAACAAACAGACAAGGAAAACAACAGCAGTTGAGAGATGTAAAGAAAAAAACAGTGATATCAGCAATAATATTTAAAGGGCTGGGGTAAAGGTATCACAATTCACCCTTCAAAAAGAAAACTTCCAAGAGTAGAAATTTAGTGCCTGTCCCGCAAAATGTTTATAACTAATCTGCAGAAAGAATCAAAATGCCAGTTTGGAATATGGTTATCAGAACAATGGAAGCCTACAGTATCTTATCGGGTTAATGGCAATGTACTGGTGTACTGAAGTGCTGCTGTAAGTGCTGTTACAGCTCTCTTACCGGTTGTTCTCTTCCCTCTGTTTGGCATCATGGGCTCTAAGAATGTATGGTTTGTCATGCTTATACACATACTTTAATTTTCCATGTGAGGAATTATATTTAAATAAAAGCCTACTTAACCATTAAAAAAAAAAGAATTAATAGATGAGCCACAGAGGTTCTGGAACCCAGTAATAGAATTGTTTTATTGGTTCAATTTCTCTTAATAGTATATCTAAGGCATTTACCCTGCTAGACAAAAAAAAAAAAGTAAGAAATTTGTATCTATCTAATTCATCTTCTGATCTCAAACCCAAATGTCCTCAGTATAAAGCAAATCAAATGTGTTGGCATTGCTGTTATTGTGGGAATGCAATTCCTAAAATTCCTGAAAGCCCTGTTTTTACATTTGAGTCTGAGTACAAATGCACACAATTTTGGAATCACTCTTAACCCAACTCTGAATATGGCCCATAGTTGGGGTTTATGGTTGGTGCTAGCAAATCATATAATAAATATTAAATCATTTTAGTTCCCTTTCGAGGGCACTGGGCACTGCGTCGAGTTGAAGCTATGGGAATGCTTCTGCTAGGAAGCCGTGTCTGAAGCTCTGTGTGCACACATGCCAATTTAATGTAATGTAATGTAATGTAATGTAATGTAATGTAATGTAATGTAATGTAATGTAATTGTGTGCCAGCAAGTCCATATAAGGGTATCTATGTCACATTACTTTGTCTTCAGGAAGCGCTCTGTGTATGTTTGTGTCTATGTCTGAGACTAGAGCAAAAGAAGACATATAAACACTAGGATCTTTTTCTTTGTGAAAATTGTGCATTGCGGGCGATTGCTCTTCGCAGATTTCACTCTCGCTTGGCTGCAGTCCAGGCTTGAGCTCCGTATCTGTCAAGGCAGCACATCGGCTTCATTCATGAAGGTTGCAGTTAGCGGAAATGTAACGAGAAACGACTGAGTCCTTTTTCTCGTCCTCTCCGCTGGCTCTAATATCTCTGCATCGAATTATTATCATGTGCATCAAACATTGAGAAGTCCAATGTGGGCAATGATGAGTGGTTCACCTCTGAGTTGCTTTTTAATTCAGCCAGTGGTGTTGGAGGCAGAAAAATGCGATTTGTTGCTAAACTCAATCTGCGATTGTCTGCATTTGCATCGGATTCTGAGGAAGTGAGTGGTGGTCAGCAGTCTGCCACTTAATTTCTTCATGATTGCGCATTGTCGCTAAACAAATTCGCTCTTGTCTGGCTCAGTGGCTCCTGGATACCACGGTAAGAGGGATCTAGTTCACCTCCCGTCCTCCTCTGAGGACATGTTCCCCTCCCAGATCAGGACTTTAGCCTTTGCAGTCTATTTCTTTGTTCCAAAAGAAAGAAAAGACAAGAAAGACGGGGTGCTATGAGGACTTACATGTTCAGGATGCTCACGGTCTGGGTAACTGCGTCCCAGATCAGGTCCGAGGACTGGTTTGTGATGAACCTCAGAGGTGCTTATGTTCAAGTAACACTCTGCCAGAGAACAGGAAGTTCCTCAGGTGTGCTTTGGGGGTGAAGCTTATAAGTATAGTGTTCCTCCTTTTGGCCTAGCCTTATCAGCCACATGCATTCACAAAGTTCTTGGATGCTACCCTGGCACCACTGTGTCCCCAGGGCATGCAGGACACAGGCTTCGTACCCTTCTTACGTGGAAAGACCTGCAGCCTCACCTGTACTCGGGGCCTCCTTGGGTAGGTACCCTCTGGTCTCTCGCTCTCTGCACAGTGCCAGGTGGCTGAGGCCTTTGCAGTTTGTAATCGATTCTAAACTTAACAGGTAACCAGTGTAGAGATGGGGGGGAGGAAGATGCGTTTTCTCAGAAAGTAGAGACGCTGCTGGGCTTTCTTCATGCTGAAGCTGGTGTTGAGTGACCAGGTGAGTTTCTCTGCCAGATGAACACCAAGGGATTTGGTGTTCTTGATGATACAGTGGAGAGTGGTCACTCTGTGCTCTTCAGAAGTCAACAACCATCTCCTTAGTTTTATCCATGTTCAGAGACAGGTTGAGTTCTCACCTCAGCTGTGTATAAACAGTACCTGATAGTAAGGGGGAGGGATGGTCTTCCTTGCCATTGTGTTGTTTTGTACCTCAAACTGAGTGTAGAAGTGGTTTAGCGCATCTGGGAGGGAGGCATCACTGTCACAAGCAGGTGAAGCTGTCTTGTAGTTTGTGATCACCTGGACGCCCTGCCACATGTTCTGCGTGTCACCGCTGTCCTGGAAGTGGTTGTGGATTGTCTGCATGTGTGCGCTTTGCTTCTCTTATGGCTTGGGACAGTTTTGCTGTTATTAGGGCTGTCCTGTCCCTCACTGTGAAGGCAGAGTCTCTATCCTTCAGCAACACACGCACCTCTGCAGTCATCCATGGCTTCTTGTTGGAGCGAGTGTTGATGGTCTTGGAGACAGTCACATCATCAATGCACTTGGCAATGTAGCTGGTCACTGATGCTATGTACTCATCCAAGTTAATGGAATTGCAGTAGGTTGCAGTCTCTATTAGGCATGCCACATGGCTTTGCACCTAGGCATTATGGCTCACACTCGCTCCAATAGGTGTATCGCCTTGCCCAGACATAGTTTTGTGCTGCGGAAGGCTGGTCCTCCCCGTCATGTTCTACAACCAGGACCCAGATCCCACTCCAGGGTCTGGTGTCCTGCTGGGCTATTGATGTTCTGTTCCCAGTTAGCTCATGCTCTCTCACGGCCTGTGGCACAGTCATCAACCGGTGTGTGGTGGAGTGGGTATTGACATTGATGCAGCATTAAGTTTCCTCGAACGGGAACTAAACCAGTTCACATATGTAACCCGGTTCCCTGAGAATGGAACAAGATGCTGAGTCGCTTGCCAGGGCATCCATTCGTGCTTCCTTCAGACAAATAGAAGCTGGAGTAATGTGACATAGATGCCCTTATATGGACTGGCACGTGATTACTTTGCCACCTCTCCATTTGGAGCCAATAAATTGGCATGTTTGCACATAGCTTCAGACACGGCTTCCTAGCAGAAGCATTCCCATCTTCGGGTCGTCTTCAGGTCAAGCAAGGACCATTTGCACTGGGGTCTGGTGTATGTCCTGCTCAAATCCTAATTAACGGTCACAATGGGCCTCAGTCTTTTACCATTCTACCACAGACCCCCAACCGGCAGGCTCCAAAATGTCTGTGCACCCACACCCTAAAAGAGGCTAAGGTCAGAGAAGCAATCTATCTCCCTGAATGCTGGAATTTCTGCAAAAAACTAAGGGACTGATAGCCAGTCCATAATTCTGATCCTAGCCATAAATCATCATCTTTCTTAACAGCCCTAGCATTGTAAAACTGTCAGGACTGCTCGGACTACATTAATACAAACAGGATCTGTGCCTTACTCCCTGCTCCAGACACCGCTGCATAAAATAGTTTCTACATCTTACATTCCACCCTTTCTATACTGCACCTCTATCTCATGTTTGGTATCAAAATGATCTACTTTTATTTTTATGAATCATAGTGTAAGTCATGTGATCATTCAAGTACATGATATGGATCCACAATACTTTAAATGAAACTTATCAATTTCCCCGACTCCACCATATGTATGCAAATGAGGGTCCGAGCGGAGACAGAAACCCTTTTCCCGACCGAAAGTTCGAGCTGTGGATTGGTCACCCTGGAAAACCTAGGTGGACCAAGAGAGCAATAAAAGGTCGGGTCTGTCTAGCGAGAGTTAGTTCCTTTTCTATTTTCCTTTTCCATTATTTTTCTATTTTGAAGAGTTCCTCCTCTTAAGGATTTTCTCCAGGACAAGACTTTGCTGACAATTTCAATCGAGAACTTTGTTTGCACCACAGGAACCTTTTAAATCTCCAGTGGAATCTCTAGCTTTCTTCAAGGACTTCGAACCTCCGAATCTCCTTGACCATTGCATCAGGAAGCGCAACAACAAACCAATGCAAGTAACATGACTAATTAATAGATGCGTAATTTTAAGCTGAAGCCCCTTTATTAAGGTGAAACCTAATTTCCATAACGATTCTCGCACGGTGTATTCAAACTTGATTTAAATTTGTCCTATTGGTCTCTCTTTTGTTTTCTTATCTTTTTCTCTCTCTCTCTCTTACTCTTGTTCAGATTTCCTCCATTACTTTTCCCTAACTTTCTATCTCCCTTCGTTTCCTTACTCTCTCTCTCTTCCTATAGGTCTTACTGTGTTTATGTACGTTTGTCATAGTATGTGTTTGTGTTCGTCGTTTATTAAACGCATTATATTCACAAGTGATTGTCTCTGTGCCTTGCTCACAATTTCGGGGCCCCTGAACATAGATCTTGTTACCATGCTTGATAACAGTACTTTTAAGGTAGTGATTCTTCCCTAGCCAGGAAGATCCTGGAATTAATAAATAATTATACTGCCCTTTTCGTTGGACGAACAGGTCAAATAGTTGTGTTATTGATTCCATGGCAGTTAGTTCGAAAACCTCATTTCAATATTTTAAAGTAATTATAACCATATAATTATACTTAAATATTTAAATCTCGAGCTAATTTCGCTTCACTATTTATGGTGGAGAATGCAAAAATAATTCGAACCCTGTATCTTGGGCCAATTTCACTACAATGTAAACAGAAATAAAAATTTATGGTGTGGTACCTTGCAGAGGAATCTGATGTTAAATCCAAAAGTCTGGGCATTTCTGGTGCCGGCATTCATGTAGTTTCCCACGAGCAGTACCAATTCCAGAAACTTGCAGAATCCCTCACTCTTCTTCACTTCCTCGCATGCAAAACTGACATTCATGATGTCAGGTCGGATGTTGTTTACTTGCTCCTCAAATGTCAATTTGAACAGAATTCCAGTCAGACGAGGGCGCAATAGTTTCACTGAGCTCATCTACAAATGAAAGAAAATTTCATTTCAAATATGTACCTGTTCATCATCCTGATATAACGTCTATATATTTTCATATTATGCACATATTAGGTAAATTCCATCATTAAGTTAATATATAAAAAATTTAAATCCCAATCTGTCAGTTCCCTGTTATTATCAAAATCAGGGGAGGGGGGAAGGTTTGAGTATCACCTGGGAGCCATTACCATGGTTATATGTTTAATTTTCTGAAATACTATTTAAGAGGAGGGACCCAAAAATTCCCAGGATTCGAATGTGACATTTGAACATGCATTGAGTCAAATTACAATCAAAAGAGTGATGATGTTTTTTGGCTTGAGCAGACTTGTCTATGCAAAAGCATCTAGAAAATGCCCAGAGAAGTGGTGCACACAGAACTGGATCTTGCACAGTGATGATGTACCTGCACACACCAAATTGTCAACCAAAACTTTTTAACCTGAAACAAAGTAGGAAAGATTATTATGAAAGATCTTACTTCTTGCAACTTCTTTTTGAACCCAGAATTAAAATGAGACAGAAGGAGAAAAGATTTTATAGCATCTGTGTTTACAGATTACAATGTTTCATTGTAAACTGAAGTGATCATCATTGTTTTAAAAATGTTATGTGCATGCAAGGATGCTTTATTACTGCTCTTTTGCATGACTTGCACACATTTGCATGGTTGTTGGTGCCAGATGGTTTGAGTATTCCATAAATGGTTGAAAATTTCACACATAACAGACTCAGAATGGTGCAAAAAACAAACAAACAAAACAAAAAAAAACTGATTGATGAGAGAAATCAGAAGGGAAAGGCATCACATCATATACTGAAATTCCCATAATATTTTCAAAAGCATAAATTACATCTTATCTTACAAAACCCAAGGACTGAAAACCTATGAATCACAGAGTTTCCTTTAAGTATGTTTTTTATTCCTGTTATCTTAAGCATGGAACATTATTAAATCCATGGCAATGTTTGATCAATTAATCTACAGACATATCTATATTATATTCAATTCAATTCTGTTTAATTCTTAACTAATAGTATTTAACATTAACAGAATTGAACACTTTAACAGGATCTAGCAGTAATTTTAAATAGAGATACAAATCATTAAAAAAATTGAGTTCATTTATAGTGTCAAATTATCCAGTCACAACAGAAAATTCTACAAACTATTTATAGGATGTAAATAAATGTTCAAAATAGAATATAATACTGTAGATTACCTACTTTATAGTATGTAGTAAGAACATAACAATGTGAAAATTCTACTTTTTAAATACCTTAAGAAAACAACTTTTACTATGATAAATGCAAAGTTAGAAGAGCACATCTACATCATGTCATAAAAAACCCAGTTTATGCCTTGCTCTTAATTATTATTCAAAATCACAGCTTCTGGCAGTCAGCACTACTACACTGATATAAATATTATGACTAGTCATAACAACTGTACTTCATATTCTTGGCCTTTTAATTATACATTACTATGTCTTTAATTATACATTACTATGTTTTGATCATTTATCCTGCAGATACTGAGCCTGGAAGTAGCTTTCTGTCTTCTGCACTCCCATTCATTATTTCTGTCTCTCTGAAACAAAAGAAATACATACTAACTCACATTATTTTCTTTCTACAATTTTCTTTCACAATTCTTTCTGGCCTTTCTCTGCCCTCTCTCTGTTGGCATCAAATCCTTCACATGTACAGAAATATTAATGTTAAGATCATGTTACAGAGTGAGATAGGTTATGGTAAAAAGTTGCACTGGATTAAGATTTAATCTCTCTGCAGAAAAGAGAAGTGTTAAATCAGATGAGATAAAGAAAATCAATATTTATGAAAAGAAAAAGTAGAAAAACTCAAAGCCATATAGAAAAGGTAAGTGAAGAGTGTTTGCTCCCTGAAAACTTAGTGAAGGCTGTATGTGTTTGTGCACTGCCTCCAATACATACCACAATGCCAAACTGCTCTGACTCGCAGAGTTCCTCGTACTCACTCTTCAGCTCAACCAGAGAATTCAGTTCCTTCTGTTCAGGGAGATTCTTGATAAGGTTCTGTATACAGCAATAATTAGACATGAAAGGTGTACAGAAAGTCACACAGTTCTAATTTGCCAAAACAGAAGAGAAAATGACTGTCTGGCCTACATCAAAAATATGTCCAAAAAACGTATTATACTATATGAAAGGATGGGGTTACAGTGGCTATTGTGCTTTAAGCTAATCCTATAAAGTTCACTCAGATCTCTAAAACTTGTTTTTCCTATTACTCTTACCATTGCCTCACTATGCAAATAAAGAAAGTATCAACAGACAACACAGTGATTTGCCTTAAATAGAGACAATATAATAGATATGATTTTGGCAGAGACAAAAACATTTTTGTCTATGTACTCATTACCATTAGGCTTAGCTGGAACCATTAAGGCCACTGACAATGGGGGAAACTACATCAGTGAGGAAAAGTCTTTTTGGCAAAATTTGTAAATATTGTCATGCATATTTCATATAGACAAGCATTCTTTATGCAAAAAACACCTGAAAAACATTATATAGGTCCACCTTTTGCCACCAAAAACAGCTCTGACCTTTTGAGGCATCCGCCACTAACACGTTAGGGAATGCCAGAAGGGGATGTAAATGACTCTGTAGTAATTACAGTCGAACACACAATTTAGTCAGCTAGAAAACTTCTATTTATTTGGTTATCTTCTTGTGAAGTCTGATTTGCCTGCTGAAATTAAGCTTGATTGTTAAAAGCAAGTCATTACACATTGATTCAAGGAGTATTAAAAATAAAATATCTTAAAACAGATAAATAATCTGCTGCTGTTATTGTTGCTTCGTCTGTATTACGCAAGTTTTATAGAAATAAATTATGGATATCACACTGTTGTACATTTAATGGAACGCTTTGGTCTAATGTTAGTTAGCGGTAGGTTCATCTGTCTGTGTACAGAGCATTTAGCTATCAAAGTAATTAGCTCAAAGACACTCTAACTGTAACATGGTATAAAAAACAATAAAGAAATACATGGAATTTTCCAAAATATTATTATATTATTCAGCTAGGTTTGCAAGCAAGATTTTTTTTCTCAGAGGTCTTTCCAATATAATGCTTTCCCTTTGTGTGGCTGCAAAATTGGTTACTTTTTACTAAAAGGTTACATGTAACCTTAACATAATGGGACTAAATATGAAGACACCTAATATATAAACTGACTCCACCCAAATTAGTAAACAAATGATTTATTGTAGATCACTTAATCAGAATGGAGCTCAACAACAAAAAAGCAAATTCAACAATAAACATTTCTACTGTTTTTATAAACCTGAGTGCTGAATTATGGAAGGTATAAAAGACAAGCATTTAGCATTTCCTGGCTTCTCATCTGAATGAGTTTTCAGCAGCAAATATGTAGCTGTCAGTTAAGAGGCAGCAGTGAGAATGGGGAGCAAACAATCAGAGACTAAGCATAATAAAATGTTTTGTATTTTTTATTTACCACAACCCACATACAATAAGTAAATGTAAATAAGTAAATCCTGAGGCATCTCGAAATATGCATCAGAACCACATCCCAAACCGGGAGGAGTCAATCAGCTCTCTCCTAGGTTCTACATGCAACTGGGGAGCACAGCAGTGCTAAGTCAATGGCTCCTGCCAAGATAAACATTAAGCCAACCAGGTTCTCCCAGCTGGTAATGATGCTTGCTTGCTGTTACTCATTATTCTTAATCTTGCCTTGATTACCTGTCAATCAACATTCAGGTACAAAAAATAGATCTCAACCATAATACAGTGAGTGCAAACTCACATCCTTGGTCAAACAATGAAAATCAGTTCAAGCCAACATTAAAGAGGAACACAAAGATGTATGTATTGCTTATAAGGGAAAAAAGAAAGCTTCTAATAAAGGACTCTTTACATCCACTAGCCCATTTATCTAATATGAATCAGAGAGAAATTAATACCATTGGTTTGTATGTTACTTGTTCTGGTTTAGTTTCACATTGCACATAATTACATAAAAAATCTTTGTTGTTACTAAGCTGGTTCTATTTCATTTCAGATACATACTGGCACTCTCAAACTGGTTCAAAATAAAGGCCTTTATAGAATGATGTCTGGTATATTTTCTAACAAACATGTCTAAATACTAAAAAAACAAAGTAACCGATCCCACTGATGTGTAGATGAGTGTTACAGTGATGGAAAAAGATAGAAAAAAACAAAAGCTATCCTAAAATTACATGCAAATTATAGAACTGTAAATACATGTTATATATTTAGTCTATTCAGTTTATAACTGAATAAATGCCTAGTGTGTTGAACAGAAAAGGCATAAGTGCTTTAGAGTTTATAAATATGGTGATGGTTACTTTGATAGGAACACATACAATGGTGCAGAAACAAAACTGTCTTTAACCGTGATATGATTCTACATGCCAGAAAGGCTGGTTTAAATTCTTGCATTCACATGGCCACAATTGTGTAAGTATATGCACATGCCAATGCATAAACAAATCATGTTCAATCACATTAGATGCACCGAACTATGCAAACACACTTTTGGTGCACAAAACTATGCATATATATGGTTGATTGATGAGGACTCCAGGGTTTGACCTTCCCTGTCTTCAGTCTTCATCATTCTACCATTCAAACATTCTAAATTATATCCCCTCACTTTTTATTTATGATGGTTGTGCAAACTGCTGTCTAACACACTGGTCCAAAATTTGTAAATGTTCAAATGGGTGACTGTAAAGGCCACAGCATATGATTTATAACATTTTCATTCCAATCAGCAAGTGTTGGTGCCCTGTTAATGAAGACAAAATGAAAAACACAGAAGTGGACACAAGTCACACCAGCAAAATGGGTTTCATATCTCTGTATAAACTCTTGCACTCTCCACCAATATAACAATAACACAAACTGAGTGTATATCTTTTGCAAGAATCCTCCAGCACAGCAATAAATTCGATCAAACTGAAAGACAACATAAGGTGTGAGACATCTGCTTGTCAGTCTTTCTCCACAAAATAAATTAATTTCTCCTCAATTTTGGATGCAGCCACTGTCTCTGAAAATGTGCTTTTACCTCCTCTACAAATACTGTACGAAGCACACACTTCTGTCCAAACTTTAAGACCAAATTATATTGCTCATGCATTTAAAATGGTTAAACTATATTTATAAACCTGGCTGGTGACTAATTAACATGACTATAATGATCTTGGGACTATTCCCTGCCAGCCCACTAGAGGGGGTGCTATCAGGGGATTGGACTTCTTTTGTATGTTTCTTTTGTATGTTCCATGTCTTTTATTTTGAAGTCTGCCCTTTGTCTTGTGTCTTGCTTCCCAGTCCCACCTGTTCCTCGTTTGGTTGAAATCAGTGTGTGTATTTAAACCTGTGTTTGCCCTGTCCTTTGTCAGTTGTTGATTGTTTTTGCCCATGTGTTTTTGCCTTTCCCTTGATTACTTTGTTTTGTTTTCGTTTATTGTTTAAATAAACCTCTAAACTGCACGTGGATCCCCTTGCTCTCTCCTTGGACCACGTTGTGAGAATGACACTGACAATGCAAATAAATTAGGTTGCACTTCAGCCACTGCTTATAAAAATCATAAAACAGCATGAATAACATCACAAAGAACTGCTGTATCCTACTTAGAGATGTGGCTAAACCCGCTTATACCCCATGCTGCCATGGAGCTAGCCAAGTGTACAGCATTTCGCTGGGACAGAAACAAGGACACTGGTAAGACCAAGGGTAGGGGGCTCTGCATCTTCATAAAGAACATCTGGTGCATTAATGCCAGCATTGTAGACAGTCACTGCTTTCTTGGTCTAGTTTCTGACTGTTAAATGCAGCTGTGTTGATAATGTCACTGTTGACAAATGCATCGGTATTTACCCCAACCAGTAGCCTTGACTGACTAAAGAAGTCAAGACCCTCTTATAAGCCAGCAATGCTGCTTTCAGGTCCAAAGACAAAGCCCACTACAGTACAGCTAGAGAAAACCCTGAGGGAGCCATTGAGGGGGAGAAAGCATGCACAAGAGTACAAAAGAGAGATAGAGGACCACTTCACTCACAACAACCCAAAATGACTCTGGTGGGGTATAAAAAACTTCACAAATTATATAAATAACAGTCACAAAATTTCTGAAACTAATGCCTCATTGGCAGAAGCAACTGCTTCTGTGCCCAAGGTGAGAGAGTCACGTCACCCACACTCACCCCCGACAGATATGCTCCCCATTCGTAGTGCCAGAACATAGGAATAGGAATGTGCTCAGGGCACGCAGTGGTAAAAACACTCCAATATTCCTTTTTGGTACTTCATCACATCATCGGTGATGTTGCATCGTTTAGGCATAAAAGGAAACATGAAGGGAGATGGACGTAAAGTAAATTGAATATATTTATTAAGAACATAGATGCAAAAATAAATTGGTTATCTAACAAATAAACTTGGTTTGGTTGTAGTAAGGGGTCTTGTGGCATGTCTTGTTTTACGGTCAATGATGGTAGCCCCACCTGTTGGCCTCCCTTGCCACACCTATATAACTTTGCTCTTGACCTATAGAGGGCATGCACTCAAATAGAAGAATTAAAATATTCCAAAATGTAAATTACAATGTTCAAGTAATAACATTCTCTAAACATTAACAAAAATATATCTATGGCTCCTACACACTGGCCCCTAAATGTCTGCATGGGCAACAATTAAAATATGTGAATAATATAAAGCAGCCTAATATTATTCTTGCACAACTATGCATTCAAGTTTATCAGCAAAATAAACACGAGTAATACTTATTTCAGATCTTTTCCTCTTCATCTTCCAGCAGCAGGCAGAGCTTCGTTATTGGCCTTTCAAACACTCCAGTCCTGATTCTCACTGTTCTAACCAATCATTTTGAATCTGTTAAGACGTCTTCAATTTGTTCTAGACACCATGAACCTGTCTTTGATCTGTGTTGTCCACAACCATCACAATGTCCTCTACCTAGAATCCCCTTTTGGTTGTTGTCCATTTTTATCTTTCGTGAGACAATAGCAGATATTATTTTGTCCATCGTTTCCAACACAGATCAAGACACTGAACTTGTTTCAAGTGATGGCTAATGTAGAGATTGTGAGAAACAAATTTTCTAGTGTTCTCGCAGAGATAGGATCACTAACCTTTTCGGGAAAGGTCGTAAACATTCTTTCTCAAAACTAAAAGTCGTATATCTTAGTGGGTAAACATACTCCAAACATAGCCTCTAACAGGGGGTACGGGAAATGAGGGGTCTACTATAACAAATTGTTTATCCCGCATAAATCAGGGAAGCCTCTCTACATACTCTGTTACAGGGAAGGTTAATTACCACTGGGTGTTAACAAAGTGTTTAGCCTCTCTTGATTAGGGAAGAATTTGGTTTGTTTTTATTTTTTGTTGTGGTTATTTTTTACAGAAGAGTAATAAAATTGCAAAATTGGTTGAAAAAAAAATGCTTGTCTTATCCCTACCACTGAGAAAGGTGGAATTAGCTACTCCTTTGTCGGAGGATAGTGAGTTTAAAACTCTCCTGGAGGAGCATATGGACTCCATTGTCATGCAAGAAATCAGACAGCAGTTAAGACAAAAATATGCCATACATCCAGACAAAGTGTGGTCAATAAAAGAGTGTAAAAAGGTACTTGGTGCTTCCATAAGAAAAAAGAATGTTAAAGCTATTCTTTGTTGCCATTGGGAGTTTTGTGCGGCTACAGCACAAAGCCATATTCAGAAAATTTGAGAATTGGAACTGCAAAATAACGAATTGCAGGCAAGTGTGTCCTCATTAATTAAGAAATTAGGACATAAAAAAATCTTGGCACAAAATGATGTAAAGCCTACACCTCCAGAAACTCTTTATCTGACCTGTGTTCTCTGTTTAACAGTGAGGAAAATTGTGTGTATGGTGATGGTAATGCATGTACTGGAAAAATAGCCAGTGGTGTTGAAGTGTGTGGAGCACGTAAAAAGGGTCAACGTGGTGTTGATGAAGTTGAAAGTGATCCCTCTGCACCTTCTGTAGTTCAGGTCCAAACCATGATCAAACCAGTAGGACCTGAGATAACTGAGAGACTAGCCCAGAGTTTACCAGCAGCACGGGTTAACTTTTCTGAGTTCAGGAGAGGATTGTCAAGGAAGATGCTTCTATATGACATCTTTGCTTGATATTACTCCACTGATGTCTAAGATTTTGACTGTCTGAGTTTCGCAGTTTCGAACAAGCTGTTGATTGTCCTAGATTCCGAAATGGTAGTAAAGAGGAACTTCGAGAGGGAGTTCTGACTTTGTTAATGGGGATCATTGGTCCAAAAGTAGACTGGTCACGAGTCACTAGTTGTAAGATGAGCCTATTAGTGAATACACAGAAAGTTTTTGCCAAGCAGCTGCTACTTACAGTGGTATGGCTGATACCCCTGAGATGGTCTTAGAAAACAGAGGTCCATTAGTCTGTATATGGTTTGATGGACTTTTAGCAGGGTACAAGTATACACTGCCTTTCCTTGACATCACATGGTCCACTGCACACATAGGGACAAACCTGGAAAGACTGGCTACTTGGGGAAAAAACATGGACTCCCGTGTCCCACTGTAAGGTAGTTTAACCATGAAGCAATAGGCTTCAGGTTACCCAAAGGCAAACATTCCCTAATAGGTTTTCCCTTTTCAGATAATTCCCCAACTTAACTGGTCCAGAGGTGTCAGGGTATATTTGGAAATTAGGGCAAGGAGCTACTCTTACAGACACAATCTGCTATACTATCAAAGGCAGCATAACATTTAAGATGTAAAAGAAAGACATTTATTTGTAGTTATTTGTTTGTTTTTTTGTTTGTGTGTTGATTTGTTTGTGTTTTAGATTTTTTCTCCTGTTTTCTTCATCTTTTGTTTTTTCGTATTTGCAGGGGGTCATTCCAGAACTCATCACCGCTACACCTGAAAGCAAAGTTCACCACATAATCCATAGAGGGCCACCATAAAGAGAGGAAAAGGACCGTATAAGAGGGAATCTGCAGCCACCGAAGATATCTGACATTTTAGCACAACGAAAGTTGAAAAAATCTGACACCGGTGATTAAATAATAAACTCTGAAAAGAATTAGCATCATATCTATAAAACTTCATAATATGACAGTGGAAAATTCCTCATGGTTTGGAGGCTGTTTGGTCAATCATGGTCATGGATTAAAGAGACAGCTGTTTTTGTCAGTTACCTTCATTACATAAGAAACATACTACCCCTGAAAATCTATTAAAGTTATGAGAGTTTATTAGGGAACTCTCAAAGGGGAATTGTGGGAAACAAATTTTCTAGTGTTCTTGCTGAGATAGGATCATTAACCTATTCGGGAAAGGTCGTAAACATTCTTTCTTGAAAGCAAAAGGGTCGTATATTTTAGTGGGTAAACATACTCCAAACATAGCCTCTGATAGGGGGTACGGGAAATGAGTGGTCTGCTTTAACACAACCTGAAGGACAGCCTACCAAATCTGTATAAATACCAAAGGTGTTGTGTCTGTTTTGTCAAGATCTTGATGACCACAGTACTTCTGAGTGTGTTCTAATCTTCAATAAAAGATTCCTGCAGCATACTTCCAAGTCTCCTCGATTGCTCTTCGACTGGTCTTCAGTTAATTTACACCAAGATCTAACCCTTGGAAACAGGATAACATTTAAGAAGCAGAAATATGGTCCAGTGTAAGTGCTTCCAGGTCATGTATATCATCTGATAGTGTGGTAATGGGATGGCTATTATGACTACAAAGATTCTCAGTCGTCTGCATTCAGCCCATTCATTATAAAGTGCTTTGAGACACCAAGAACACATCAAAAACAATCTCCCATACACATTTGACCCATACCAGTTTGCATACAGGGCTAATAGGTACACAGAAGATGTCATCGCTACTGCCTTACACATCACACTGTCCCACCTAGAACAGTGGGGAAACTACGTCATTATGCTCTTCGTTGACTATAACTCTACATTCAACTCAGTCATGCCAAACTCACTGGTAATCAAACTGATGAATTTAGGCTTCTCCTCATCTCTCTCCCACTGGATTAAGGACTACCTGACGAACCACCCCAACTGGTTAGGTAAGGCACCTATATCTCCTCCACCTTAACACTCAGCACAGGTGCCCCACAATGCTGAGTGCTGGGTCCATTACACTTTACAAACATGACTGCACCCTATCCTATCCTAGCAACACAATCATCAAATTTGCAGATGACATGACAGTGTAATTTCAGGAGGAGATGAAACAGCATATAGAGAGACTGACAAAATGGTGTGGGGCAAAAAACCTGGCCCTTAATGCTTCAAAAACCAAAGAACTCATCATAGACTTCGAAAGGCACAGCAAGGATCACACACCACTGAAAATAAAGGAACATTATATAGCATGATGCCTTAAAACCCTTCTCACCCTGGACATTATTTAAATTAGTGCCATCTGGGAAACTATTCAGGGCCATCATCTCACAAACCAGTAGACTTAAGAACAGCTTCTACCCCAGCACCATACAGGAGATAACAGGTATGTGATCTGGACTAACAGACTTTCCACACTTGATTCTCCTCAGAGCCTTCTTCACCTCATCTTTTGTAATCTTTGCTTTTTTCCTTTGCTCTTCTTTCCCTCTCATTTTCCTCATTCATCAGCACCTCAAAATACTTCCATTTTCTCTGCACACTCTTCTCACCTGTTAGACCCTTTCCCTTTCCCTATCTCTATCTTTAATCACCCTTACTTGTTGCACATCATTTCCATCTCTATCTTTCTGTCTTGCTAAACTGTACAAGTCCTTCTCGCTTCCCTTGTATATTACCTGGCATACAACTCAATGTATGCTTTCTTTGCTACCTCCCCCTTCAATCTGCACTGTGATTGCTTGTACTCCTCTCTACCTTCTTCAGTCCTTACTAAGTCATGTACAGAGCCAATGAAATGCAGTTTAGCCAGAAGTGCATAGGTGGCTTATTTACAATAAATAGCAGTGCAATAAATAACGGTGTGAGGTTTATAATAACAGAAGGTGCAAAGGAAAAATATACAGGAGGTGCAGTATGGAATAATGGGTATTTACATGTATGAAACATTATATA
>JAOTRN010000051.1:587992-600558 GCA_028566695.1 Bagroides melapterus
AAGAATCCTGGCAGTGAAGTGTAGGTGCAGCTGGGACGGAAGTGAAGGTCTGGCAGATTCTCTCAATCTTCTCGTGGCAAAAAGAAGCGAAGTCTTCCGCAGACAAGGATTTCATACTTCATTGTGTCATATTATGTGTTCATATTTCAAGTATGTAAGAATTACATTATTGGAGGCTTGAGAGTAGCATTTACTTTATAGCTGCTAACACACTGCACCTTTTTCCATACATTGTTTAATGTGTATGGATGTGTAACTGTATTTATAAGTGCTAAAAATTTATAAGTTCTACAGTATTTGGAATTTTTCAGCTGGACTTTCCTTAATAGTAGCTACAAAGCATATTTATCTTACCAATGAGCTGGGTGAAGTCTACTTCTAGTCTCTCTCTGTAACCAAAGTCAGGGTCCATTCCACTGCGGTGAAGAACAATTTGAGCCACACACTCTTCAATAACCTTGTAGTATTGAGGTCTGAAAATGACACACATTTAAACATTTATATGTCATTGTATTTATACGACACTAAAACAATACAATGTGTAATAAAACCAATAATAACACTGCATGAAGCAACAGATTGACTTGATTTTGGAGAATTTGACAATGCCAGGCCTGCGTTTCAGAATTAATAGGCTTGGGATTTTTGGTCTCACAACATATACTGTACATATTCTGATATTTTAGTGTGTTTATTGTGTGTTAATTTTAATTTAAAGTGATATTTAGAAAATATAATGCTATCTTATGCAGAGCTGACATGATTCCTCAAGTAACAAGTAATTCAAATGCAAAAAAATTATAAAGGCAAATTATTTGCCTTGAAGCTTCGTTTAGGCCTTTTTTCTGTAACTACATACAGAGCACTGTGTTTCCCCACAGACCATTATTACTGAACCCAATAAACTCTGATCATGTGTGTAAACACAAGACGCTGCAGAATGAAAAATTGTGAACCAGGGAGAAAACAGCAAGGCGCAAGGAGAAGACTCAGGCCAAAGAAAACGACAGAAAATGTCCTAAGTTTTGGATCATTTTAAACTAAAACAGAAAGAAAACTCCATACAATGTGTTTACCGTGAGATTCAACTGACGTACCACAATAGTACAAGCTTCAACATCTCATCCAAAAACAGTCAGTTCTCACTTCAAGTCCACAGAGCAGATGTTAACACAATGTTAGCATTCGCATTTAGCCTAAATAAACTTGATTGCTAGTTGAATTGAAGGCCCGTAAAAATGTATGATGATTGTGGCTATATATTGAGACTATTTAAGAGCATAAATTAATATAATGGCTAAATATAATGTCCCTAAACCACCTAAGTTTTGTGAATGCCAAATTGTTATTTTGTCAGGGGATCACAAACGCAGAGAGAAAAAACAGAGATGAGGAAAGGAGGGCAAGAAAAGCCAGCAGGCAGGGAAGAGAGAAACAAAAGTGACCAGGAAATACAATGGCAGAGAGAAGGGACGAAAGGGAAGAAAACCAAAGACGCTATACTTGAACGCGGCCGTTACAAAGAGCCAAAAAATGCAGCGTAAAAAAAAAAAAAAAAGAAGATCAGTAAACAATCCAAAGTCTATGAAAAAACACAAACAGTCATTCCGTTACACAATCAGCACAGAGCACAATGCTTGGGAGCACAAACAGTCATCATGCTTGTGAACGGCCGAAAAATACTTGGCCCAAAAAAGGGTAAAAATCCAAAAACGAAGATCCGAGAAAGCGAAGCTCCCAGTAGAAGATAATACATTAAAAAGAGGAAATAGGTCCATATAATCCATAGGGGAAAAAGTCAGGAAAGGGAAGACAAAAAAAAACAAAGCGTGAAACTACACGCACGAGAAGAGGGGAAAAAACAAAGCCAAAAACACAGGCGCAAACAGAGCTGGGAAAAAAAGTATAATAAACAGGGAAAGCAAGAACTGGGAAGAACGTAGATTGGAAAAAGCCTAGCCCATGAAGAGCCAGAGGAGCGAGGGGAAAGAGACAATATTCCAGCGAGGAACAGAGAAACAAAGAGACAATAAATACCGGAAGAAGAGGCGAACAGGTGAGCAGTGCGTGAGCCGAGGCAGATGCAGTGAGGAAGAGCCGGATTCCTACAGCGCCTGACAGTACCCCTCCCTCTACGAACACCATTGGGCGTTCTAGACGGAGCCTCAGGATGACATCTCTGAACATCAGAAATGAGGGTAGGGTCAAGGATAAACCTGGAGGGGACCCAGCCCCTCTCTTCAGGTCCATAGCCCTCCCAGTCCACCAGGTACTGAACACCACGTCCTCTGTGACGAGACCTGAGCAACCTGAGAACCGTGAAGGCCTCAACCCCGTCAATGACCCTGAGAGGTGGGGGTGGCCGGGATGGGGTGGAAAGAGGGCAGGTGGCCAAATGTCTGAGCTGGGAGACATGAAAGGTGGGGTTAATGCAGCACATAGTTTAGGGCAAGCGCAGCCTGATGGCACACGGGATGATAACCTTAATAATGGAGAAGGGACCCATGAACCTAGGATAGAGCTTAGGGCTGGTGGTCTTCAAGGGAATGTCCAGGGTAGAGAGCATAACCCTATCCCCAACCCGGAACCTAGGAGGGGTGGAGCCTTGCTGATCTGCCTGCCACTTGTAGGCCCTAGCGGACCAGAGGAGCTGGTAATGAGTGCTCTTCCAGGTCCTTTTGCACCGTCAAATCAAGGATTGGGCAGAAGGTACGGATACCTCTTGTTCTTGGGTGGGAAAGAGGGGGGGCTGGTAGTCAAGGCAGCAATGAAAAGGGATAGGCCCGTGGTGGTGTTTGGTAAGGAGATCTGGGCGTACTCCACCCGGGGCAAAAAAGCTTGCTCCAGGATTCGGGATCTATGGAAGCCATGCACCTAAGAGTGGTTTCTAGCTTCTGGTTTGTCCTTTCCGTTTGGCCATTAGTCTGGGGATGATAACCAGAGGAAAGGCTGGGTGAAGCATTGACAATCTGTGAAAGGCCTTCCAGAAATGGGCTGAGAACTGTGGTCCTCTATCAGAGACAATGTCGGTGGGGAGGCCGTGGGGACGAAAAACATGGAGCACAAGAAGTTTGGCAGTTTGGTTAGCAGAGGGAAGTTTGGGCAATGGGAAAAATGGGCAGCCTTGGAGAAGCGGTCAACCACTGTTATAACACACAAGTTCCCCTCTGAGGCTGCGAGGTCCGTGACAAAATTGAGGGCAATATGAGACCTGGGGCAATGAGGGATGGGAAGGGGTCTGAGAAGGCCTGAGGGGGGTAAGTTGGAAGACTTGTTCCTCATGCAAACCTGGCAAGCCGTGACAAAACTCCGGGCGTCCTCCCTCATGCTGGCCCACCAGAAGCGCTGCTGGACTAGGTAAAGGGTGCAGGCCCCACCAGGGTGGCAGACTAAGTTGGAGCTGTAACCCCACTTAAGAACCTCGGGACGCATGGAGAGCGATTAGGGGGAACCATGCTGGGGCCAGGTTCGTGTTATAGGGCTTCTCTAACCCTCTCCTCGACGTCAAGGACAATAGCTTGAGATATTCTAGGTTGCGGTGGTCAGTACAGACCAAAAAGGCAAGTTGGGCTCCTTCCAGCCAATGCCTCCACTCCTCCAGGGCCAGCTTGATGGCCAGGAGTTCACGATCGCCAATGTGGTAATTACGTTCGGTGGGAGAGAGGTGGTGAGAGAAGAAAGCATGAGGATGGAGCTTGTTGTCAAGGGGATTATGTTGGGAAAGGACGGCCCCAACACCGCTCTCAGAGGCGTCAACCTCAACGAGGAACTGTAGCGAAAGGTCAGGGATAGTAAGGAGGGGGCAGTGGAGAACCTCCGTTTGAGGTTACTGAAAGCCTCAGCAGCTAGAGTATTCCACTGAAAGGGTAGTTTGGTGGAGGTTAGGGTCAAGAGGGGGCAGCCATGGTGCTATAGTTCCTCCTACGACCCTTCCAATAAAAGTGGGTGAACAACAAGAACCTTTGGAGGGCTTGACGGGGGTTAGGTTCGGGCCAATCTAAAACCGCCTTAACTTTGGCAGGTTCCATTTCGATCCTGGAAGGGGAAATCTTGAACCCCGGGAAAGAGACAAAAGTCTGATAGAACGCTCACTTGTCAGCCTTAACACAAAGTTTGTTCTCCAACAACCTTTGCAGAAGACAGTGGACATGATGCACATGATCATCAAGGGAATGGGAGAAGATCAGGATATCGTCCAGGTAGACAAAAACAAAGACATTGAGGAAGTCCCTGAGGACGTCATTAGTGAGGGACTAGAACACGGCAGGAACATTAGTTAACCCAAAAGGAACCACAAGGTATTCATAGTGGCCAGATGGAGTGTTAAAGGTGGTCTTCCACTCATTCCCCTCCCTAATGCAGACTAAGTGGTAAGCGTTCCTGAGGTCCAACTTGGTGAAAATGGAGGCCCCCTGTAAGAGTTCAAAAGCCGAGTTCATGAGAGGTAGGGGGTAGCGTTTCTTGATGGTAATGTCATTGAGCCCCCGATAGTCGATACAGTCAATAAACATGATGGATACTAGTCAAGAATATAGTTTTTGGTCCAGTCTATGTGAGGGTTATGCTGCATAAGCCAGGGACGTCCCAAAATGACAACCTTTCCATCACTAAGAACAAGATGGTCTCAGAATGGTTGCCAGAGACCCTTAACTTGACTGGGACCGAGCTGTGGGTGATGGGTTCCAGCACATTTTGTGGAGGTGGAGGAAATGGACTGGAGGGCTTGGTTGATCTGCTGGAGATCATGTTGTTGAGAGCCAAGAAGAACCCCTTGGAGCCAAAAACAGGGTATAACATAACAATAACAGCATAAACAAACAAACAAAAAAAAGATCAGTAAACAATCCAAAGGCTATGAAAAAACACAAACAGTCATTCTGTTATACAATCGGCACAGAGCACAATGCTTGTTAGCACAAACAGTCATCAAGCTAAACAAAGAGCACAATCAGCACAATGCTTGGGAACGGCCGAAAAAATACTTGGCCAAAAAAAGGGTAAAAATCCAAAAATGGCAAAACAAAGATCTGAGACAGCGAAGCTCCCAGTAGAAGATAATCCAATAAAAAGAGGAAATAGGTCCATATAATCCAAAGGGGAAAAATGAGTCTGAAAAGGGAAGACAAAAAAAAAAACATAGCGCGGCACTACATGATCGAGAAGAGGGGAAAAACGAAGCCAAAAACACAGGCACAAACAGAGCGGGGGAAAAAAGAACTATAAACAGGGAAAGCGAGAACATGGGAAGAATGTAGACTGGAAAAAGCCTAGCCCGTGAAGCGCCAGAGGAGCGAGTGGAAAGAGATCATAATCCAGAGAGAACTTGAGAAACAAAGAGACAACAAATACCAAGAGAAGAGGGGAACAGGTGAGCAGTGCGTGAGCTGACGCAGAGCGGCAAGATCAAAGACCTAAACTGGAGTGAGGAAGAGCAGGATTGCTACAGCGCGTGACATATTTATGTTGACAGTCTCACTTTACCTGTATCACACACACTCCCCTTACAGTGTTTTACAAAAATACCACAGAAAGTCGAAGATCAGATAATACAGTAAATGAACGTACATGTCAGAAAAAAACAGGGTGTCTTTAGCGAGAAAATCTAGACCCAAATGCAGGAATAACACAAAAAGGGGATTTATTAGGAAAAATAACAAAACTACATAGAAAACACTAGGCAACACTCACAAAAAAAAGCTGTATAAATAGGGAAAATAACCAGTGAAACACAAGAACTAATTAAGGGCAGGGCGGGGCAAACACAAATGAACACAAAAAAAAAACAAAAAAACAAAAGCACTAGTCTGCCAGAAGGTCCAAGCTGTTCATGACAGAACTCCCCTCAAGGCTGGGCTCCTGACATGCCAAACCAGAAACATGCCCTAAAATCCAAAGGGGCAATGATCCCGGCTAAAATCAGGGTGGAGCAAGGTAAGGCAGGTGAGCTGAAGGACTGAGCAACAACCCCAGCCACAACCCCACCCATGTCCCAAAAGGGAGGGAGGGAAACATTCTCTGCCAAATACTGCCACCTCCCTGACAGGCACAGGAAAAAGTCCACCAAAAAAAAAAGAGTAAGGAAAAAAGAGAAGACTCTGGCCTGTAACATCCCCCGCTGGCAAAAAGTGAGGTGGAGAGATGTCGCAGGGCACTGTGGGAAACGAATTTTCTAGTGTTCACTAGAATCACTAACCTGTTCGGGAAGGGTCGTAAACATTCTTTCTCGAAACCAAAAGGGTCGTACATCTTGGAGGGTAAACTCCCAACATAGCCTCTAATAGGGGGTACGGGAAATGAGGGGTCTGCTTTAACACCACCTGAAGGACAGCCTACCAAATCTGTATAAATACCAGAGCTGTTGTGACTGTTTTGTGGAGATCTTCATGACCACAGCACTTCTGAGTGTGTTCTAATCTTCAATAAAAGATTCCTGCAACATACTTCCAAGTCTCCTCGATTGCTCTTCGACTGGTCTCTGGTTAACGACAAATCTTGGTGGTGACATCCTCCACAAACAGGCGGTGAGGCGGCATCCCCCACAGGAGCAGAAGCAGAGTGATGTCCACAAAAGTAAGAGAAAACTAAAAGTTCAAGAAAAAAATCCCAAAAAGCCAGAAAGAATAGTCTGAATAGTGTTCCAAAATCTGTTAGGTGCCAGTCATGAGACTATCCCGCTATGTCTGTAGGTGGCTGAGTGCTTCTGTCAAAAAAAACGAGGTGTCTTTACAGATAAAATCCAGAACCAAATGCAGGGATTACACAAAAAGGGGATTTATTTTTTAAAAAATTACATTTACATGGAAAACAATAGACAAAAGTCTAGGCAAATGAAAACAAAAAACAGGAGGCATGACACAAAAATACAAGCACAGAATCACAAGCAAGGACTCAGTAATAATACACACAAAACAAGCTGTATAAACAGGGGAAAACAATCAGTTAAACACTAGGAACAGGTGTGCAGAGGTGGGAATGGATTAAGGGCAGGGCAGGGCAAACGTGAACACAAAAACAAAAAAAAAAGCACACAGCATTAGCCTGCTAGAATGTAACCCTGGTCTTCACACAGGAGACAGTCATTAGTCAGTCTCAGGAACTTGCATAAGACACATCAAATACCATTTGAACCAAAGTTATGGAGATTTCCTTAGAAATACTGTCTCATTCACTAATCATTTTTATTTCACATCTTTTTCAGTAAATCACAGACTTGTATGACAGCTTCATGTGGATGGCTGCAGGCCACTATCCGTACATGTTATGCTCACTTTTCTTCATTGCAACTACATGATAGTGTGCAGTGTGATACTTCTTTAAAGGATCACACACACCAGTAAGTAGAGAGACATTTAAGATGGTTTATAATCCAAATAATCTAATTTCATGTTGCAGAAAAATGTGTTAAAGTCCTAATGATTCAATCTTTCAATTGATTCTTATTTGTTCCAAGTTACCATCCTGTCTACTAAATGACCTCTTACAAAAGCCACAAAGCCTTCCAAGAAGACTGTAAAGACTCATGTCATGCTTGAGCTGTAGCTAGGCATTCATTCTACTTAATGAATGTCTTATACTTATAATAAAGCAAATGCAAATGTTGAACATAAAGTGAGTTGCAGGAATCATCTGGGATTTTTTTTGTACTTCCTGCTCCTACACTGTGTCCAATATGCATATTATTATACATAAGCATAACATCTGCTACATTTCATGTGGCTTGACTGCCATCTTTCCATATTGGAGATATGTAGAAAGGAGGAAAAGGATGACCTAGAACTGTCAGAGACTACCAGCATAGACAGCATATGCTCTCCTCACTAGAGCGTCACACTCACTTCTTAGCTCCACTCCTCCTTCTCATCCAACAAATGTTCCACATCAAACGTAATCTTCACATCAGTTACAGCCAAAACCATGTGTTCCATATTTTCTCATTCTCATCTACCTCCTATTTATCATGCCCTACAAAACTACCTAATGAAAAAGAGAAAAAGCGGACTGATTCAAAATTCAATATTATTCCAATTTCTTAATTAACATTATGTAGTTCAAAGGTACGAATTTGGGGATTTTGGGGAAAAAAACTAATAAGAAGAAGAATACTAAATTTGATGGCTTTAATTATTAGTCAATCACCAGATTTTAAGACAAACATAAAAAAAAAAAAAATTAATGCAAGTAATTCCAAAGGATTCGCATACTTTTTTCTTGCCATAGAGCATTATAGAGTCTTTTGTACTTAGCTCTATAAACATGGACAGTAAGAACAAGTAACAATAAAAATAACGTATTTAGATTTAGATAATTATTTAAAATATGCTTCAAGAACATCTTGAGATCTGTATTGTTGAGTCATTCAT
This sequence comes from Bagroides melapterus, assembly GCA_028566695.1. NCBI lineage: Eukaryota > Metazoa > Chordata > Actinopteri > Siluriformes > Bagridae > Bagroides > Bagroides melapterus. The sequence goes on from JAOTRN010000051.1 coordinate 596,353, forward strand.
CTAAATTTATGCTCACCTGATATAGTAGTCATTCCTGATGAGCAGCAAATGCTGAAGAATAGATAGGAAATAGGACTCTGCGCCTGTATCTTTCACCATGTTTGACAGAATATGGTAAACCTCGTCTATATCAGTGGACAGAGTCAAGGAATTGTTTGGGGTGTGTCAATCATGCAGCATCAGGATAAATAACAATAAGGGTCTAATTGATTTTCCTCTGGTCTGCACTGATATATAGAATGGAAGTTTGGAAGAACTGTTTTCTCAGTAAGCCATTAAAAATGCCAGATCCCATCCCATATAAAGCCAAAAATCATACTATGTATGTATCACCCTACCTAACCTGTCAATATGGTTTAATAAAAACAGCCTACAACAGCCAAACAGCCTACAACACATGTCTTCAGACTGGGGAGGAAACCTGAAGAAAACCCCCGAAGCACAGGGAGAAGATGAAAACTTTTTTTTTTTTTAAGTTAATTTAAGTTAAGATATTTTAAATTAATTGATTAATGCATACAGTATTATTCCCGCCTACAATTTCCAAAATAGCCAACAAACATTTATTACTTCATATCTCTAGCTACACAAATTAATTATTTCCAGGACAGTTAAAAATCCACTGAACATACAAGATATCAGCTGTTCAGCTACTTTACATGTTCTGTCAACAATCATGACTAATCAAAATTTTGTAGCCCCTGTAAATTAACATTATGGGAAAAGCAAAGATTGCAGCAAAAAGGTGAAAAAGTTGTTGGTATGGACAAAACAAAAGGACAGGTATAGAAAGGAATGTTGTGAACTATACCCTGAGTATCATATGCAAAAGTAATTTAGATATTTATTCTCAATAAAAGGAATTATGCTGGGGTATATACAGTAGAATACCTGTAATTTCAATGTTAAAATTCATTAGTCAGATAAATAAATACATAAATAACCAAACAGGAATATTTCAGAAGCTCTAAAATATAATGACAAACTTTGTCTAAGCCTGGACAGGGTCCGATAAAAAGGGGCACTCTGTTTATGATTTACAATGCTTAGAGAGCAGATTTCTCTCTAGGTGCTGTTCATGGAAAAGGATTTGCTGTGAAAAGGATATTCCATCTCTGTGCGGATGTCATCCAGCCGGTGAGACAGCTCAATAGAATCCTCCTCCTTATTCTCATTGAACACCTTCAGCTGAATATCCAATTCTTCTGTTTCCTGTAGCTCCTGTCATCAGAGAGTATGAGAAAGTGAGTATGAAAGATCATTAAAGAAACAACTATATCTCTAGACAGTTATTACTTATATATCTCCATTCCATATTTTGTCTATCATTAAAACGACCTGCCCAGTACTGTATAGGTGCCCCTAGTGCCACCAAAGCAGCTCTTACCTTACCTTATCTGTGCTGTGGTATCTGTCACCAAGTGCCCTCAAAGTCACTCAGATCCTTATGCTTGACCATTTCTCTTGCTTCTAATAGATTAATTTTTGAGTTGTCCGTTCTCTTGCTGCCTAATATATCCACCCCTTCATTATTATGAGATAAAATTTATTCATGTAACCTGTGAATGATTTTAATATCATGGCTGTTCAGTATAACTGTACTGCCGTCACAGAATATTTAGGTTTGATATAGTGCAGGTGTATATTTGACTGTTTACTTTGAGGTTCCCTGTCCTTCAGCTCTATTCTATTGTTTTTGTATGCCAGTATGTCAATCAGTGGAAGTGGAATATACCTGCAGTAAAATGTAACCTTTCCAGTAAAATGTGCACACAATGTGTGTGTGTGTGTGTGTGTGTGTGTGAGAGAGAGAGCTCTATAAATCTATATTAAATATAAGCAACAAAGTTTTTCTTTTTGTGTTGCTATTTCTTAAAAAAACCCAAAAGCAGTTTCCATATAACAAACAAATGAGGAAGAAATTTTATTAGAAGTTCTTGTATTTGCATTTAATAAATAAAGGGGATAAAGGGGAAGTCTGCATGGAACTCACTGGCAGGATCTTCTTCAGGCCACAGCGCAGAAACTCATTCCGTAAATGGATTCTGAAGTCCAGGTCATCCGGAGATGTAACTAGGGCATTGATTAATTGCATGCAGGCTGTCTGTGTTCAAAACACATACATGCACCCACACACCCACACACACACACACACACACCCACACACAAATATCTTAATACAGACAAGGTCTAACCCATTCTATAAACCACTCTATAAGCCTAAGAAACTGCCCAAAATAAACAGCTCAATGATAAGCAGATAAGTAATTTAACAAAATTACTGCTGGGACAGAATATTGCCTCATTTATTAGTATTTGGTGTGTATAAAAACAAACTAGAATTTAGTAATGTTGTGTTATAAAAACAAACTATTTTTTTCATTGTTATAAACAAAAGCTCAATGTCTTCATACTCACATGTGTATGTTGATAAATGCCAATGACCCATAAATTACCAGATAGGTGTACAGAACAACAAACACAAAACTACATTAGAACTCCATTGACTTCCATCTCTAGCAATATAAATATTGTACAATATTTAACAGGGTAACACCCAAATTAGAGAAAATGTTTTTTTAACAGATTGTTTTCTTCTTAAATGAGCAATGGTCTTAATTTATAGAATTGGTTTTTTTCATGTTTCTTATTTTTATTTATTTAATGCCCTTATTGTTTTTTTTTAAATAATGTTAATAATAATATCCAGCAAGTCTGGAAAAAGCTTCAAAGTAGTGTTAAAAGTAGTGACTTGACACTAATTATAGTTTCATTATATGAATTTTAGCTGATCAATTGAATGTTTTGTTAGTCATAATTTAGTCATTTTATAAGTATAGTTTATATTTTATTTTGTATATTTTAACACACAGGCTCATGCCTAGAAAATGAAGCTTTTTCCAGACTTGCAGGATATTAAAAAAAAATAATTTCTTGTTTAAATCATTTGCATAATAACAGATTCATATTCATCCACTAGGAAACAAAGTAAGGATATTAAAAACCATACAATGCAGTACATCACAAGTTAATTAGTATAATAGATCTTAGATTATCTAAATCAAGTGTTTTAATTCACATTACAATTATGTAGTTGTTAAAACTGTTACAATTAGGCTGCCTTTTAAGCACCTGCTTCACTGCAAATCCAACCCATTGCTTGGTGTATGCAACATGGACCAGTAAAGGAATAAAAAAAAAAATGTGGACACTCCTCTTATTGAGTTGAGGTGTTTCAGCCACACCCTCTGGTGTATGTGTATGAACTCAAACATGTATAAAATCATGTATTATATCAATCATATAGCCATGCAATCTTCAAAGACATACATTGGCAATAGAACTGGCGGGTCATATTGAAGTGTAAATGCTATTATTGTGAAGTGAAAACTTCTAGGACCTATCGGACACAAAGCAGTACACCAGAGTGTGGCTAGTGAATGCTAAAGCATTAAGTATGTGAAGATTGTAAACAATAATAATTCATAGGGACTTTCATGGCAGATACTAATAGAATATTTTGTGAAAATTCATTCAAAATTATTAACTAAGAAAAACATATTATTGTACATCAACAAAAACAAGAAATAAATTAGATCATAGGTAGACATTAATAAATGAGGGCTGAAAGTGGGAGTTGTATGAGAATTAGACGTTGTTGAGACGTTATTTTCTTGTACTGAGCATTAAGCTGACCTGAAGTTGTTGAGCTTCATGGTTCTCCAGACCTTCTACTATGGAAGCAAATCTCTCTTTCTTATTTCTCTCAGCTGCAATTGTCATGGATGCCAGGATCTTATCTAGACTAAAATTAAAGCAAAAAAAAAAAAGAAAGGCATTAAAAGACAAATAGATGGGTCAACAGAAACAATTAGGATAATTCCTAATATGCATGGTTATTTTTTCTTCCCTCACTGTACTGTACTGGCTCTGTACTGTACTAATTGCTTTTTTAGGATTTTTTTAATTTTACAACAACAGTAATAATAATAATAATAATAATAATAATAATAATAATAATAATAATAATAATAATAACAACAACAACAACAACAAACAATAATAACTAGATTAGTAAAGTTCGTCGCGGCAAACTTTGATGTTGGCTTAGCAAGGCAAGTAGTTGCCGAGGCCGACGCTTTTTTGCATAATGCTGAGCGTTTTGATACGTCACATGCTCAAGTTGTGATGATTTTGGGACACGTC
>JAOTRN010000051.1:609575-620087 GCA_028566695.1 Bagroides melapterus
CGGCCGGCGATGGCACCCGGGCGGCGATGGCACACGTGCTTGGGCCCGTTATCGCTGCTTGCAGCTATATTTATTTTATTTTTTTCAAACCTTCACGCACTTTTGGGGGTCTTAACATGCTCAAAAACTCATGAAACTTGGCAGCTAGGTTGGAATCTGCGGCCATTAGAAGGTCAGTGAGGCTCAGCCCTGGGGGTGCCCCACGGTGGGTTTAGCGCCCCTGGAACACCCGGAAATGTTTAGCTGTATAGCTCGTACACACTTGCACACATACTTATAAAATTTGGTAGACACATAGAGCTCATTAAACTGAACCACTTTCATTCTGCATGTCATGGGTTTTGATCCACAGGAAGTGAGTTATTTAGAGTTGTTTGAAAAGCACAACCAATGGTATTTGAAATACTCCTCCTAGGGAATTGATACAACCGCCACCAAACCCAGGCTCAAGACATTGATAATGCTAAATCGCAAAGGAATTTTTGATATCTAATATGGTTCAGCCGTGAGGAGCCCTTAAACTTATGGGGTATATACCAGGAAACAGGAAGTAGACTGGAACACCCCGAAAAGTTTAACTGTATAACTCATACACACTTGCACATATACTTATAAAATTTGGTAGACATTTAGAGCCCATTAAACTGAACCACTTTCGTGCTGCATGTCATGGGTTGTGAACCACAGAACTGAGTTATTTAGAGTTGTTTGAAAAGCATACCCAATGGTTTTTGAAATATTCCTCCTAGGGAATTGATACAACCACCACCAAACCCAGGCTAATATGATCTCAAGACATTGTTGATGCTAAATCCTGAAGGAATTTTTGATATCTAATACGGTTCAGCTGTGAGGAGGCCCTAAACTTAAAGCTCAGTAAATGTTCTGTGGTGCACCCGGGTGGCGATGGCACCCAGGCGGCGATGGCATACGGGCTTGGGCCCATTATCGCTGCTTGCAGCTATATTTACATTATTGTAACTGATGGATTTCAATATTGGGGGATTTCAATTGGATTTCAATATTGCCCCTGCTAGATCTAAATGCACATTTATATTTATTTTCCATGGTTACAAAAATGTACAGTATACACAACTGTAATATACAGAATTTGCACCTTTGTATATTATTTATATTTATATCTTTTTACCCTTTTAGTCTACAAATTATGTCTCTATTTTTTGTGTTTATGTTTAGTAGAGCTTCTTTAACCACAACAACAAATGAAACGTGTGTATATTCTTATTCAGATACTGATGTCATCTGCAAAACTGTTAAAATACAGTAACCACAGAGCACACAGAGCAAGCGAAATCAATTTAGCTTTGGGTGTTTCAATTAGTGAGACAGACAACATATTTATTCTGTGTATTTTGAATTTGTCTGAACAAAACTGTAACCAAAAGACATAGCTGCAGAAGGTGTGTGTGGAGACAGAAAAATAATGTAGCTAGAAGGAGATAAAATTAATGGAATTGCTGCATTGCCATGCTAAATCACTTCTACAACCAGTCTAGCATTCTAAAACTAGGAGCGAAAAATGCAACACTTACAGATTTAGCTGTGGCAGAGATGTACTGGACAACCATCTCTCGTTTAGTGCTCAGGTCCTTTTCACGAAGAGGTGCTTTACGGTCCTCATTCAGGTTCATATCCTCCTTTACAAGAATATACAAAAAACACATACAATGTTACAATGCGCATATGGATAGGAAAATATAGTGACAAGCACAAGCAAAACTGGGAGTGGAAATATAATATCCACCTAATAAACAACAAATAACCTAGGAATGTGGAAGAGTATATACAAATCACTTCTCTTCCTGTCTATCCATAACGCACCAAACCAGAACATTTTGGAAATGTCAGAGACCTGTATTGAAAGTATACAATGTACAGAGGGAAGAGGAAGGCACAAATCCTTGATCCTAGATGCACCGAAAACCTCTGGGATTAACTGGAATAATAGCTGCACACCAGGATTCTCACCAAACATCGCTGCCTCTTGCACTCCCAATGGTAAGTCAAAGAGATATGTTGTATAAAAGGTCCAATATAATTACTATACACTTAAAAATCTGATCATACCAACACAAAAAATTGCAAGTAAAATAGACTTTTATTGCTCCAAATCTTGCAGCCAATAAGCAGAATGACTTCAGATCGTTGCTAAGAAACACTATACTAATTCTCAATCAAATGTTCCTTTTGTAACTAGGCAGGTTAAGCAACACCTTGGGATTCCGAAGTTTTTTACGAGTATTTTTCCACACCAAACAAGATGAGACCAATAAAAATTCTGTAATATACTGAATTATGATAAGTGTTTATGTCAAGTTTAAACAAGGAAATGTAAGGACATTAAGACTACCCCCACTAGAGGGGGTGCTGGCAGGGGATTGGATCTATTGTTTGTTCATGTTCTGTGTCTTTTATTTTGAAGTCTGTCCTTGCCTTGTCTTGTCTTGCTTCCCAGTCCCACCTGTTCCTTGTTTAGCTTAATTAGTGTGTGTGTATATATACCCCTGTGTTTTCCCCTGTGCTTGGTTGGTTGTTGTCCGTAGTGGTTGTCCCATTCGCTCATGCTTTGCCTTTGCCTGTGCCTGTGCCTTTGCCTGTGCCTTTGCCTGTGCCTTTGCCTGTGCCTTTGCTTCGTTTGCTTTGTGTTCTTGTTTTGGATTACGTTTGGATCACCGTTTCTGTTTTTTGTGTTTATTAAAAATCCTTCACTGCACATGGATCCTGCTCATCTTTGATGCACGAGCGTGACAGGAAATATACTGGGTGGCACTGATGCAGCACAGCTTTGTAGACCTTCAATTGTAAGGTATAACATAGTTTCATGCTGTCCTTCAGAAAATAAAGTATTTATACTAGCGATAGCTAAACACCTGGAAGGTGACATTAATTATCTTTCCATGTTGCATCCCTTTGCGAGTTTTATTGTCCTGTTATCAGAATCAGAATCAGGTTTACTGGCTAAGTATGTTTTAACGCACAAGGAAATTGGTACTTGCTATGTAAACACTATGAGTTTTTACATTGCAGTATTTATAGTTGAAGTGAAGTGCAACAAGTTTGCAAAGAGCATGTTGGTGCGTTTCAATGGCAAGCTACAGATAGTCAAGTTCAGCTGTTTATGAGGTTGATTGCCTATGGAAAGAAACTGCTCCTATGACTGCCAGTTTTCGTGTACAATGTTCTGTAGCAACTGCCAGACTGGAGCAGTTGTGTCTAGGGTGTGATGGGTCTGTAATGATTTTTCCTGTCTATTTCCTGTTTCTTGTGGAGTATGTGGGAAAATAATATTAAGTCATTGTTTTATTTCCTTTTATTTCTAGTATATTTTTTGTGTCATGTAGAGGCCAAAACAAGTTACAATGTTAGTAAAATTCTAATTTTACATTTATCTTGTGGTGTCTTGTAAGTTCCTGTTTCACATTAATATGAAAGAAAAGGGCACGGTAACTCAGGTGTTTAAGGTGGTCATTTGTTCATATCAAGGTCTACGCAGGGGAACGCCAATGAGTTTTTACCGTTTGCTAAAATCAGTTCCTCTCCTATGTTGTGGCTGCACAAAAGAGATGGTGATGGATGTGCACAGGATGCATTCAATGACTGCAGTGTTAAACTGTACCAACAAGTCCTGTGGCAGAACATACTTCTTCCACTGGTGCAGAAAGTAAATCCTCTGCTGGGCCTCTTTAATGATGGAGTTTATGTTGGACTCCCACTTCAGGTCTTGAGAAAAGATCTGTACATATGACGTTGGGCTGTTGGATATTGTAAGGGCAAGTGTTGTTGATGGGTGTCTACTAAAGTCCACTGTTATCATCACAGTTTTGTGCATGCTCCCGGTTGCTCTGACTACACCATTGTACCAGTCCACCTACTGCTGATATTCAGATTCATCAACATCTTGGATGTGTCCAATGAGCATAATGTCACCTGCAAACTTCAGGAGCTTAACAGCTGGATCTTTGGAGATGCAGTCATTTGTACAAAGGAAAAATAGAAATGGGGAGGGACACATCCCTAGTTTAAACTGGTGTTATGTTGTTACTAATATTGTTATATAGTTTCATAATATGACATTTGAATATGCTTGTAGAAAATGCCTATTGTACAATGCACTGATGTTGTTACGCAGTTTCAAAATATAATGCAAGCATGTTTAAATGTAGGAAAAAAGCTTACTTGGGTGTCTTCTATTGAAAAAATACAACATATGGGCTCCTGCAACTCGCATTGTGGGATGCAATTTACGAGACACAGATGAAAGCATATTTACAAATGCACCAAACAAATACTCAGAAATTGAACATAAGAATAAACCACCATCAAGGAAGGAATACATGAATAAATGTCGACGTGTTTTATGTCTTTAAACCAGGTGGAAGAATGCAAGCACACTGTAGATGACAAAAACTTGAATAAACTTGAAAAAAGCTGAATGATGAGAAAAATGATGATGATGATGAAATCTGTTTTGCACCAAAGTTCCAGACATCAGTCCAAAAAAAAATAATAATGATCCACAGCAGTAAAATCCACAGAACTTCTCTGAAGCGCACATGATGGGCCAGCACGTAATGAGCATGTGAGCCACATGCCAGATATTCACAAACTCCATAGGCCACACGGACTACAGGACCCATTTTGATGAATGAGGCAGTCTATGAAATATTAAAACTCTATCAATTGGCACAGGGAAACACTTCCTCAATCAGCCTTCCACATGTGAGCCTCAGGACACCATTGCTTCCACTCCCAGAACAGCCAGCCACTTCTTCATGTCCCCTACCTGAATAAATAACTGTGTAATCATAGTTTAGCACCCCTAATGCCTAGGTGATACATGATACACCCCTCCCTGAACCACCACCTTATTGTGGTGGAGGGGTTTGAGTACCTGAATGAGCCTAGGAGCCATGTTGGGGGCCAAGTGCTCCTGGAAGGGTCTCCCAAGGCAAACGGGTCCTAGGTGATGGGTCAGACAAAGAGCGGTTCAAATCCTCTTATGAGTATAAAAAAAATAAAGGCCGATTGGCGTTACCGGGGCCCCAACCTGGAGCCAGGCCTGGGGCTGGAGCACGCGTGCGAGCTCCTGGTGGCCGAGTCTTTGCCTATGGGACTCGGCCAGGTACAGCCTGAAAGAGTGACGTAGGCCTGTCCTCCTGTAGGCCTACCACCCGCAGGAAGGAGCATAAGGGGATGGTGCGATGTGTTTTGGGTAGTAATTATGGGCAGGGGCCCAGATTACCCAATTGCTGGCTAAAGAATCTGGCTCTTGGGACATGGAATGTCTCCTCACTGGTGGGGAAGGAGCTGGAGCTGGTGGGTGATGCTGAGCGGTACCGGCTAGAGATAGCTGGGCTTGCCTCAACGCACAGCCGGGGCTCTGAAACCCAACTCCTTGAAAGAGGTTGGACCCTCTACTAAACTGGAGTGCCTCATGGTGAGAGATGGTGGGCTGGGGTGAGCTGCTTATAGTAGCCATGTGTTGAAGTTTTCCCCAGTAAACGAGAGGGTGGTTTCCCTGCACCTCCTGGTGGGGGAAAGGGCTCTCACTGTGGTTTCAGCTTATGGGCCGAACAGCAGTGTGAAGTACCCTACCTCTTGGAGACCCTACAAGGAGTGCTGGAAGGCACCCCAACTGGGGACTCCATAGTTATACTGGAGGACTTCAACGCCCATATGGGCAACAACAGAGCTACTTGGAGGGGCATGATTGGGAGGAATGGCCCCCCGATCTGAACTCGAGTGGTGTTCTGTTATTGGACTTCTGTGCTAGCCATAGTTTGTCCATAACGAACACCATGTTCAGGCATAAGAGTGCCCATCAGTACACATGGTACCAGGACACCCTAGGCTGGAAGTCGATGATCAACTTTGTGGTCGTGTCATCTGACCTTCAGCCATACGTCTTGGACACTTGGGTAAAGAGAGGGGCTGAGCTGTCAACTGATCACCACCTGGCGGTAAGTTGGATCCGTTTGCGGAGGAGGATGCCGGACAGACTTGGCAAACCCAAACATATTGTGGGGGTCCGTTGGGAACGTCTGGCTGAAGCCTCTGTTAGGGGGGTCTTCAACTCCCACCTCCGGGAGAGCTTCAACAAGACTCAGAGGGAGGTTGGGGACACTGAGTCCGAGTGGACCATGTTCTCCTCCTCTATTGTTGACGCAGCCACCAGGAGCTGTGGCCGTAAGGTCTCTGGTGACTGTCGTGGCGGCAATCCCTGAACCCAGTGGTGGACACCAGAAGTAAGGGGTGCAGTCAAGCTGATGAAAGAGTCCTACCGATCCTGGTTGGCTCGTAGGACCCTGGAAGCAGCTGCCGAGTACTGGCAGGCCAAGCGAGCTGCAGCCTGAATGGTTGTGGAAGCAAAAACTCGGGTCTGGGAGGAGTTCGGTAAGGCCATGGAGAAGGACTATCGGTCGGCCTCGGGGAAAGCCAGTAAATCTATTCTAATCTAGCTCTATTCAACTGACAATTTATGAGGCTAGCCATCACATGCTGTTATGCTCTTTCTTCTACCATCTCTGCTAGCCAGTTTTCTGTTATTTTACAGAAGAACAGCACTGGTCAAAAGTTTGGTCACATTACTATTTTTAATAGTAGCCTAAGTCGAAAGAAGTCTCTTATGCTCATGAAGCCTGCATTTGATCAAAAGTACAGGACAAACCAGTTTGTGAAATATTGTTGTGAAATATTATTATTACAATGGTTTTCTGATTTGATATACTTTAAAATATAATGTATTCCTGTGATGCAAAGCTGAATTTATCAGCCATTACATATCTTCAGTGTCACATGTTCTTTCAGAAATCATTCTAATATGCTGATCAGTTTTAAAGTTGTTGTGCTCCTCAAAATTTGTTGATTTATTTACTATTATACTTTTTTCAGCATTCTTTGCTTAATAAAATGTTTATATTCATTTGCATCAATTGTAAAATGTTTTTATTCCAAAATATTCTTCAACAATGTTTTTTTATATCTGTGATTTGCGTTGCATTAGTGTTTTTACAGGCTTTTTTCCAATCTTATTCTATAGAACTATGCCATGCACACCATCTCATGTGTGGATACAGTTTATATAAATTTCCCCAAATTTCTAATTAATTCCCATAAATTCCCCAAAATTCCCATAAATTCCCAGTATTTTTCCAACTTAAAAATATTTACAAAATTCCCCAGATGAAGTTCCCATGGAAGGCTTCTGGAAATTTACCAGAAGTTTTCAACCCCATTGCAACCCTACACATCTGATGACCAATAAATGAGAGGTGAGCAGTAAGATGAGTTTGCAGTGCATACAGATTGAGTTGATTGAAAAACTATTATATATAGACAGATTATATGGAAAGGTCACAGAGTAAGAGCAATTGGGGAGAGGGAGTGAAACACCTTAAGGCTTATGCTAACAGAACAGACTAAATGACACCACTCAAGGAGGTACAAACACATTGTTCAAGAACATAACATTGACTTTTATACTATTTTGCTTCAAGAAAATGTAACAGTTGTAATAATAGTAAACTGTAACTTACCATCATCTTTTCAAATAAGTCAACAATCTCTTTTTCAGAGAGGTTCAGTGAGCGTTCATCAAAAAGGGGCTGTGGTATAGGTAGATCAGTATGCGTGGTGATGGGATCTGTTGGGTGCTGTATAAAGGGCTTCTCCCTCTTTATGCCTTGCTTTCGAAAGCTTGTAATCCTGTCACGCTGTAGGGAAGAGTTGTGTCAAATTTAACAAACAGAAAGTGAATATCATTTTGATTTCTTTTTTTATATTATGTATCTCCTATCCAATTTTATTATTAACACCTGCATAGTTATTAAATAAGCCACTGTGACAGCAGAACACCCCAGTTACTTTGACCATGGCATGGTTGTTACTGTCAGACAGACTGGGTGGATTATATCAGAAATCTACAACCTTCTGTGATTTTCTGGATACAACAGTCTCTAGAGTGTACAAAAATGCATGAAAAACAAAATCATCCTGTTCTGTTGGCTGTTGATGAGAGAAGTCAGAAGAGAATGGCCTGACTGTTTTGAGCCATCCCATGTGGCAAAAACCACCATGGCACGAATGTTCAAGATCATAGTTTTCCGATTCTGATGACTTATGTGAACATTAACTGAAGTTCTTCACCAGCATCGATGTTTTTCTGCACTGAACAGCTGCCACATGATGGGCTGACTGGATAACAGTATTAATGAATAGTTAAATAATTGTTCCTAATAAAACCTCTCATGACTGGATTATTTTCAATACAATGTCTACTTAAACTTATTTAATTCAGGCTTTTCTAAACAACTAAAATTAAGGTCAAATACAGAGAAACACTGCTAGTATAGGGTGAAACATCTAAAGATTTGAACAATTTTTTAAATTTTCTTTTTTACCTTTTCACATTTCAACTCTAATATACAATAATAGTCAGCTAAAATAAAATTAATTTTATCTTTGTACAAATACTTTCACATTTCTGACTGTACCTGCATGCTTACAGAAGAAAAATATAGAAAAATATGCCATTTGGCAAAGCAACAGTAACAATACACAGACAAATGCTATAAATGTGTCATGTCTACATGGAAGACCACAGCGTGACTATTAGTGTTAGAATGTCAGAATTAGTATAAGTAAAGTATAAGTACAGTTAGTAGGAAAAATAGTCCATGCACAGTATAAAACTTTGTTTTGAAAATGAGCATAGTTTTATAAATTCTTATTTCTAAACATGGTTTTTAAAATTTTTAAATAATTTGATCAGCAAAAATAAATAAATAAATATTAACAATAATCTAGCATTGCTGCTAGAAAAATGAAATTGAAAGAACAAAATTATATCCATTTATTTATCCATCTACATATACAGTCACTTCTGAATGTATTGGAAAGTAAAGACCAAATCGTCTGTTTTTGGTGTATATAGAAAACACCTGGGACTGAGCTGAGTGATTATTATAAGACAACAGATCAGGAATTTCATGTCACTAGCATATTTTATCTAAATGTACTTTAAAACACAGAATATGGCACCGTTTGTGTGAGAAGCCACATACTTTTCACATAATTTAAAATGCTGAAACATGATATCTGGCATCGGTGCTGCCATTTTATGGTGACTAAACAATTTATAGCTCTGAATTTCTAGTCTTGGTTTGTGCCCTGGATTTTGCCTGTGAAGACACCATTTGTTGTTAAATGTACAAACCAACAATACCAGACAGTTATCTATGAAAGAAGAAAACAAAATTAATCAAAATTAATTATGCCCTTGCATAAGAATTAACCATAACCAATACAAGAATCTAAAGTGTCTTGCAATAGAACAAATCCACTTGTGCACTAATAACATCAAACAGGTTGTCTTAGGATAACAACCACAACTGATAAACATTGTGAGAGCTGTGAAGAAAAGCCCCAAACAAAAGTCAGTGACAAACACCACGGCAGGGGTGACAATACAATATCTGAAGAAGTTTGGTGCAACACAGTGACCTTTCTAGGTATCTTTATTTCGGGTCTCTTTGCAAATTATAATCTGGCCATCTGATAATTATCGCTCATGAGTGCTATGCATCTTGTGGTATGACTTCATAGGTGTTGTGATATAGGTATTATGATACCTTTACCCTGGCCCCGTGGAGGTTATTGGTGATGTAAATAACTTTTGTTTTTGTTTTTTTATTCACAGCTGTTTTCCTTGGCTGACCAGTTTGGTTCATTGATCAGGACACAAGTGGTTTCTTTCTTCTTTTTTGGGGGGATCAAACAAAAGGTGCCAAGTCTAAAGCCTAAAATGTTTAAAATATATAGATCTATATATAAAGAAATAAAAGCTGAAATTCTGATCTATCATGATCCAAAACCCAAATGTCTTGAGTATATAGCAAAATAATGAGAGTTGGTCTTGTATTCCACTACATTTGGAAAGGGGCTGTACATCCACACAGCACTGAGACCTGACCATATGAATATACATGAACAAAAATCTTTTTGTACAATATGACTTTACTGATCACACAACATTGATGTCATCACATTGCCCAGTGTTAACTTGGATCAAGTTAAACAAGCAAGAATATGCTTTAGGTGTATGCATTGATCTCTCCCATTTGTAAGATGCATGCCATGTGCAGTTATGAAAAGAAATGAAAAACAAATAAATCAAAATGCCAAACATGGGAAAAAAAACAAAAACAGAAAATCAAACAACAAACACCTTACCATGTCATCAGCCAATGTTTTAATTTGCATGTTCTGTTTAAGGAAATAGGGAATACAAAAATGAGACTAGCATTTCTATGTGCCCAAAAAGAGTGAAGGACACAAACACACACACAATATATACAGGGTGGGCCAAAAGTAGGGTTACAGTTACTTCATAATCTGCTTCACCTTCACAATCACATTTTAGATATAAAAAATAGAAAATAATACTGAACCCTTATTCTGTGCTACTTATTTATGTCTTAAAATCGTTAGACA
>JAOTRN010000051.1:620187-639108 GCA_028566695.1 Bagroides melapterus
TGAAAATTCTATTAAGGTTATAAAATTAGTAATATATTTCTCATACCTACCATATCACTATTAACTAAAAAAACAAACCTCTATCTTGGATTATGTTTACTTTTGGAGTTATAAAATTTTAAAGATGACATTTTTTATACACTTTGAATTTTCGGTCATTTTCACAGCTTTGTGTAAGAAAAAGTACAAGTTGTACACCTGTTCTGATACCATTTTTGACTTCTACAGCAAAAGTTAGCCCTGGTTACAAAGTTTCAAAGCTGTACAATTAATATTTTAGAAACTAGAGCTATGAGAAGGTGGTCTAAAATGCTACGCTCGCAAAATAAATAAAAAACCCTTAAATTTCAAAAGCCTGTAGTTTCAGAACTATTTGAGATACAGACCTAAAATCTGGGATTTTTCCATGACTTGGGTATAGGAACACCTGTGAATTTTTTCAAGAGAATCTGAGAGGGTGACCTGGGAAAATTTTGTAAAATTGGGTGATTTGATATGGAATGACCCAATGGTAGGTCAGGCTGCCATGAATGCTAAGGTGTAGGATTGCTTGGAAATGATATGTCTAGTTGAATGGGGCAGTGGTCAGACATAACTATACTTTTATTATCCACTATTGCAGTGATTAGTGCAAATTGAACACCTTTTCTTATTTATATTTCTGGCTCAAAGATCTGTCACCATACCTGGCATGGAATATTTGTTCAGTCCAGTCCAGACCTTTCTTCAGCTTTGTAGGCACATTGGTTTTGGATGGGTCTCTATAACAAAAAAATGAATGGCTTTTGTTCCCTGAGCTGGCCTGCTCTGAGCTGACCTGCTCTTAGCTTTCCACTTATGGCTCATAAACTGGCTATATGTATATATGTGCATCAGCAATGTCTCTTCTAGGCAACTACTACATAGACCCTGTAGTTCCCAAGATTTTCAGCAACATTCTTCAACTCCAGGGGGCATGGTTGGGAGGGTTCAGATACCATGGACTATGTGTGCTTGGTGTTTGCATGTTTTCCCCATTCCTTGGGGGTTTCCTCTGCTACCCTGTTTTCCTTCCCTAGTCCCAATACATGCATTGTAGACATTGTATGACGCATTGCATCTCTAAATTGTCTAGAGTGTGTAAATCAGTATGTGAGTGTGTGCTTGCATTTGTGCCTTGTGATAGACTGCCTCATGAGCCCAGTAGGATAAATGGCCTAGAGAATGTATGGATGGATTCTTTAATGCCTTTCATGCATTTTTGTTTTCTGTTGAGATTCCTCAAAATGATGACCTGTTTGATTTGTAGACCAAAAATCAAACCAAAAATCCTTGCTTTATTCTTTGCATGTTATTTTGGTAAGCATCTGTCTCAAGCATTGAAACCCTTCAAAGTCCTTGTTTATGTTCAGCCCAAGATTTATGTGAATGCAAAAATAACTTATAGGATTAAGAAGTGCTTTATGGGCCTTGTAATGAGAATGCAGTCTTATTCACATATGAAACAGCAGTAGTGGTGTACAGAAAGTGATTTCCCACCAGGAAATATATTTGCTGTACTGTATGTTTCAACAAGATGTTTTCATTTGCCAATATTTTCTTTGTGTTTTGCATAGCCAATATGGAATGGCATTGGATTTTACTGAATGATGCCCATTTTATAGTAATTCCAGTATTAAGTATTCCATTATTTTGGGTTATATTTACAACCCATTAGTGTCAGTTGAGAAGTGTATTGAAATTCAGATCTTCTGGGTGGCTGCACAGAAACTTTTGTTCTTGGTGAGTGCAGGCTCCATATTTGGTGCTTGAGCCCAATAAACCAGCTTTTTCTTTTGACAAATCCCTGTCCCTGACCTATAATTTCAACTTAAGCTAATGAGATAAGGTTTAATAAACATAACTGACCCATAGGTTAAAACAGTTTCTTTTTACATTTAAGGCTGGTGCATCATGAAATCTTCCTGAGCTGCTTTTATGATTCATGTCTATCATGACCTCAATACCATGACACTATCACTGTGTTGTACAGGCCTCAGGGTGGAAGAGACATTTTCAGAGACATTGGCCAGACATAATGCCATATAATTGTGAGCGTAGAAATGGCCTCCGTTTTACAGTATTTCTAAGTGAAGCTCTAAATTTGATGGCACATGTTCTATAAAATATTTTAGGATCACTCATGGGCTCATGAGCTCATAGCCTTTCTTAATAAGTACAGTTGAACTGTGTATACTCTCCTCCTATGTAGACCACATTTTTTTTATCAGTATCTACTAGGGCTGGGCGATATGGGCAGAAATTCATATCTCGGTATTTTTAGGAAAAATGACGATATACGATATATAGCTGATATTTTTTTTTTTTTTTTTTTACAAAAAGGAATAAATGGATACTTGAAAGTCAAAGCATTTATTAAACATTTATTTAAACAGTTTTTGATCAAAATAAAATGCAAACACAGGGTTTTCCCTCCCTGTTTACAAATAAACATATTTCAAATTATTTGATAAATAAAATGCAGGTTTTTCTGATGCTTAACACTATAAGCTGCACAACATATTTTAAATTATTAAAAAAATCTGTGATAAATAAAATACTGTACAGGTTTTTTTTTTCTCCTGATTAATACTATACACAGCTCTACTGTGATGCTGTGCAAACAACAAAATAAACAGAACCATAGAAAACATAGCTACATTGTTCAGAGCAAAAAAGGAACAAAACTAATATAAATATTAAAACAACAAAAGTTATTTAAAGAAAAAAGTATTGTAGGATTTACCACCTACAGGATTTGTGCAAGAAGGACTAGCATATCAACGGTTTCGGGCTTAAGGGAGGCCCTAAGGCAAGTTACAATATTACCACTGCAACTAAAAACCCTTTCAGAAGGTGAACTGGTGGCTGGTACTAAAAGATATTTCTTTGCCAGGAGTCACAGTGCTGCGAAGAGCGTTTCATGCTCTTTTCACCATTTAAGATGATCAGTGTCACTCCCTATATTAGGTGACTGCAAGTAGCTGGAAAGTTCTTTTTCAATTACCTTCCTCCTTGTCAGCTCAGTGCTTATGTTTGCTGTGCTTTGCCTGTGCTTTGCTTGAAGAAGCTTGCCAGTGACAACGACTTCTTTGCTGTTGGTGGCATTATTTCTACTTGGTCTGCAGGCACAGGCACGGTGTGCTCAGCTGTGATAGACAGCTGCCCTTATCGGCCAGGAGAGATTCCGCCTCTAAGACAGCTTGGTTTTTCACTGCATTGACCTTTTCACTTGGTATGTTTTTGACTTTGAACCATGGGTCCACAAGTGAGGCCATGCCCAACAGGTCACCAGTTGCTGGGTCAGCATACTTGTCACTGAGGTAATCAACAATGCAGGTTTTGATTGACTTGCACAGCTCACTATCATCATCTTCATGTGCCAGGAGTTTTGTGTTGAAAAGGTGCAGTACAGGTCTGACATATGAGATGGTGACATACTCCTCACCGGAAAGCACATCTGTGAAGTCCTGGAGGGGTTTCAGAGTCTTCTGGATTGCCTCCAGGACCTCGATATCCTGCCATGTAGGAACGAGATGCCTGGACTTTTTATCAGCAGACAGAACTTTTGTGATTGCTCCCTCCTGCTCCAGGAACCACTCAATCATTTGCTGTTGTGATCAAGAAGAGAACTTGCTGAATCTGAACTTC
Source organism: Bagroides melapterus (assembly GCA_028566695.1). Taxonomy (NCBI): domain Eukaryota; kingdom Metazoa; phylum Chordata; class Actinopteri; order Siluriformes; family Bagridae; genus Bagroides; species Bagroides melapterus. Next base: position 623,857 of record JAOTRN010000051.1, read on the forward strand.
ACCAAGTTCTCTTCTTTTCTGCCAGCTATAGGAGAAGCTGCTGACAACTTTCTTACACAGAGAAATGGCCTGAGTGATGCGGCTGTTGTCCATGCCATGCCCTGTCAGAAGTAAAATCAAGTTTATTACGCATAATAAATACATCATAGGACTTTATCTCTGTTTACAGTAGCATCCTATACTAGAAAAGCAAAAGAAAATGGAAAAACAAAAAATAAATTAATAAAATAGAAAATAACCAATTTATGTAACAATTAGTGTTGTTAAAACAAATTCTGTATACCAAAGTTGTGTGATTTATAAACAACAATTACAGCAATTAAAACAATTACAGAAGTGAGATGTAACAAGATTGTTTCAGACTGTGTGATGAAACGCTGGTTAAGCATATAAATGTAAACAGTCATTACTGCAAATCTAATTTTACTAGCAAAACAATCATTTACTAGCATTTAGCATACTATGCTTCACAGATTCAAATAAAAATGTTGCACTCACCAATGGCCAGGTGAAGTCGGTGACCAAAGCACTGCATCCTCTGCCATTTCGGCATGGGACACATCTGTATGAAAGGAACAGTGGCATGCTCCTACCCTCCGTAGTGCTAGGGTCTTCTCCTTGGGCAAGAGAGCACAACCCTTTAGCCCCCCTCACTAGGGTAACAGTATTTATCAAATATCTATACACTTTAGTCCCCTAGTAGAAACCCTTTGTTATCACTCCGTAAGGACCCGGAGTATAATAGATCCTTTTAAATCCCGAGGGACAACTCGTTTGCTGGGGGCTCCCACTTTTTCAACACGGTACCTTGGCTCCTACTTCACTTAGACAGGAGGTTGGAATGGCTCGATCCAATCAATCGGCTGGTCAAAGCATACTCTGAGATGATTATGAGATAATTTAACAACTAATATTCTCAGAACCCCAGGTATCATTGGCTAAGGGTCAATCAAGTGACTTGAGCAACTTCTTGCTTACTTTGCTTGAGTATATCATCGCTATATCCCTGAAGCATAATCTGTTCTTAAGCTGTGCTTCCCTCTCTTTTGGGCTCCAAGGTGGGTGGGGAGTAGAGATGATGAAAATTCAAAGCTTAAAATATGGCTACAAAACACACCTCCAAAAAACGTGTCTTGGATCTGGACATTGATAATTCCTCAGGAAGTACATATGTTCTTGCAACGAGTAATGATGAATGGCCAAAATTTATCATTATTGAAGCTTGTTCTCCAGATTCTCAAATCACAAAGCTTTCCTTTACGTTGTTTTAACTGTCAAAAGTATGGACATAGATCAAACAGCTGCAATAACAAACACATCTGTTGCAACTGGTGGGAGGAAGGCCATGACAAGGGGAGCTGTGAAAGACCATCTAAATGCTATAACTTCACTGGTGATTATTCAGCTGCATCAAAACAATGCCCCATGTGGATCAGAGAAAAAAGAAATACAGAAGATCAAATGTACCAAAAGAGTCAGTTACCCAGAAGCAAGGAAAATGGTAACTGCTCCCACTATATTCAATATTGGAAAAACCTTTGCCTCTGCTGACAAAAAAGCTGTGAGAACAATAAATTGCCAGACAGATATCACCTGAATGCATAAAGATAAACCTCAAATTATTAGCTGTAATAACCCTCCCTTAAAGACAAAGAATACCGGGACTCAGAGTGAAAGTCTTCCAAATGATACCCAACTCAGAGTTCAGCAACAGTGGACCAAAAGGCAACTAAAAGTAACAGAAGGGCAAGCCTTTCACAAACAAAAGATGAAACTTCAAAGACAAAACAAATTACAGATGTGGAAATGAAATATAATGAACAACACAGTAGAAGCCCATCCCCTAAAGGCAGAATTAGGACACCAGTTCCTATTCTCCCAAATAGGTAATGGAAAATTTTATCATCCAATGGAACTGTAGTGGACTCAGGGCGAATTTGATTGAGCTGCAACGCCTAACTGCCGTTATAAACCCTCTTATTGTATTTCTACAGGAGGTACAACTGCCATCAGACTATATTTTCTCTTTCAAAAACTATATCACTTTCAAAACCCCCGGCCCCAACAACAAGCGGGCCTCTGGTGGCACAGCTCTTTTAGTAAGAAATGATGTGATCCATAGTTCTATCAATATTAACAGTAAGCTACAAGTGACGGCAGTGCGACTGACACTACTAAAAATCATCACAGTCTGTTCCATTTACATCCCTCCTGACTTGAATCTGACCCACATGGACCTGGATCATCTAATCACTCAACTCCCGGCCCCCTTTATTCTCATGGGAGACTTTTAATAGTCGCAACTATCTATGGGGAAGTAATCATTGCAATTCAAAAGGGAAAAAGATTGAAGAACTTATAAATAACCATAACCTATGTCTCCTAAACAATGGAACAAATACTTATCTACACCCAGCACACGGCACATACTCCGCAATCAACCTAACTATCTGCCAACCAGAAATCTTTTTGGACTTCGTGGAAAGTACTCGATGACCTCTGTGGAAGTGACCATTTTCCAATTATTTTAACCATCAAAGGAAGAGAAGAAGAAACAAAAGTACAAAAATGGCAAATCAAAAAAGCAAACTGGTATCAGTTTCAAACTCTATGCTTTGAGAAATTTGCACACTTTCCGGAAGAAAATCCAGACTCTATGCAGATCTTTACTGAGATACTCATATCAATAGCAAATAACACAGTCCCAAAAACAAATCAGACCAAGAAATCTAGGCAACTCCCATGGTTTGTTGACAAATGTAAAAAAGCTATAAAAGAGAGAAAGAAAGCTGAAAGAGGTTTTTTCAGATACCCAACCACAAAAAACCTCATTAAACTCAAGATTAGCAGAGCACAAGCAAGAAGAACTGCAAAAAATGTAGCAAAAAAAGGAAAGCTGGAAAAAACTTGTCTCCAGCATATCAGCAAGCAATCCATCAAGCAAAATATGGAACCTGATACGAAAAATGAATGGGAAAAACAGTGGATCTCAAATACAACATATAAAATATCAGAACTCTTTCTTGACCTTAAAACAAGAAATTGCAAACATCTTAGCAAAAACATTTGGAAAAAAAAATCCTCAATGGAGAATTGTTCTACCGCGTTCCGAACTATTTGCATTGAACAAGAAAAAGAAAAAAATGACTTTAGGTCAAATAACAGAGAGTCCTATAACAAGCCTCTCGCAATAGAAGAGCTTCAACAAGGCCTTAAAAAATCCCACGACACTGCGGTTGGGCCAGACAAAATTCACTATCAATTTTTAAAGAATCTACCTCAACCTTTTATGGAAATGCTTCTTAGAATGTTAAACTCTATCTGGATATCTGGAAAAATCCCAGTCTCTTGGCATCTAGCAGAGATAATACCCATTCCAAAACCAGGAAAGAACCATAATGATCCCACCAATTATCGCCCTATAACCCTAAACAGCTGCTTATGCAAAACAGAGGAGAGGATGGTTAATGATAGTCTGGTCTGGATATTGGAATCGGAACATCATATAAGTAATGCCCAATGTGGTTTCAGAAAAGGCTGTAGCACTATAGATCACCTTGTCGGCCTTGAAAACTATATTCGTGAAGCTTTCATTCGGAAAGAACATGCTGTAGCCGTCTTTTTTGATTTGGAGAAAGCTTATGACACGACATGGAAACATGGAATTTTAAAAGATCTGCACCAAATGAATTTTAGAGGACATCTGCCTATCTTCATTGAAAGTTTTTTATCAAATAGGCTATTTAGGGTCAAAATAGCAAATACTATGTCTGCAGTGCACAAACAAGAACTTGGTGTACCACAAGGCAGTATTTTATCTGTAACCCTTTTTAGTATTAAAATAGCTTGTATGTAGATGATATCTGCATTTGCCATAGAAGCAAATACATGAACACTGTTGAGCAAAAAATCCAACTGAAGATAAACAAAATGCAATCCTGGTCAAGGCAGAACGGATTTAAGTTCTCGCAAACAAAAACTGTTGGTATGCATTTCTGTCAGCTTCGTTCCTTACACAATGAACCAGAGCTGTTTATGGATGGAGTTCCTATTAAAATTGTAAAAGAGTCCAGGTTCCTTGGCATCGTCTTCGACAGTAAACTATCTTTTATTCCACACATCCAATCACTTAAAAAGAAATGTTTTACAGCATTGAATGTTTTAAAAGTTCTGTCCAAGACCAAATGGGGAGCAGATAGGTCTACACTGATGAAATTGTACAGAACTTTGATCTGCTCAAAGCTGGATTATGGTAGTATTGTTTATGGATCAGCTAGGAAATCATATTTATGCCCCCTGGACACTGTACATCACCAAGGCATATGATTGGCTTTGGGAGCCTACAGAACCTCACCAGTCCAAAGTCTAAATGTGGAAACCAACGAACCCTCCCTGGAAATCAGACGACTAAAGCTGTCTTTACAGTATGCAATAACACTTAAAACAAATAATGAAAATCCAGCTTACTCAGCCATTTTTTTCAAGTCAACAGCCAATAATATTTGTAAGAAAATCAAATTACATTCGCCCATTTGGCATACGCATCAGAACCCATCTGGAGAACCTGGAAGTGGATTTAAGCATTTTGGAGCAGACACATTTTTAGCATCGTTTTAAAACCCTTTTTCCACCGTTGCAATAGGAACCATGTCTTTAGCTATGTGATATGTTACTGCCTTAGTTATATCGTGCCACTTGCGACTTTTCTTTTCGTAAGGCACACTTCTGGTTAAAGAAGCTTCCAGAGAGCTTTGTTTCGGGGCAGACGTTTTGGGTTGCGACTGCGTAGTCTTTGTGGCTGAAGTTGTCGCGCAAAGTTCTAAATACTCATCGTACTTCACTTTATGGTAATGTTGTAAGTGGTGGAAGAGATTTGACATGCTTCCACATTTTGATACCACTGATTTATTACATTCCCTGCAGATGGCCTATTTTTGCTGCTCATCGGAAGTTTTAAAACCAAACCATCTCCAAATGAGTGAACCATTGTGTTTTTTTTTTTTTTTTTTTTTTTTTTTTTTTTGTTTTTTTTTTTTATTCCTCTGTAGTGTTGACCGGCGCTGCATGTTCCTCCATGTCACGTGCTACCTTGTGCTGGATTGGGCGGGGTCTGTTTACATGCATGTGGGGCCTCAATGCATACCGATATGAACGATATTGATTAATCCCGCATCGCGTTGGAAAATCATATTGATATATCGCGTTGGAAATCATATCGATATCCTTTATATATCGATATATATAAACTTGATATACCGCCCAGCCCTTGTATCTACACTGTACTTACCCATCCTGATATCCTCTATTTTTGCATAGTTACACATTTCATTGTTTCAGATTCAAAGAAAATGTAATTAAAGATTAATGTCCATTTAATTTGATTTTTTTTTTTTCCATTTTGATGTTTTATTTGAAAATTAACTGGAACATCATCTATTACTAGTTACAGGTCATTAAGCTTAGTGTTAAACTTAACTTTTTTGTATACAGCTCAAAATTCAGTGTGCTTCAAGTAGCTCACTCTGTAGCGTTTCATGGAAGTGAGTGTCTTTGTACTTTTAGTGGTTAACTCTTATGAGTATATGGTGCTGCATATAGGACATTTGAATATTTTTAATGTAGAGTCGAGTTAAAATACTCCACCATTTATGCAGCTGCCAGGTAAGGGGTCAAGAGGAAGGCCAAAGAGGAGTTGTATGGATGTTGTAAAACAGGACAGCTCCCTCTTACCTCAAAGCCCTTATCACACCTCTCACTAACCTTGTACCCTCAGAGCTGCCAGCGCTGCTCGACTGGACAGAACATCTATCATGGTAAAAATACAAGACTCTTTTTCTGAACAAAACTTGATTATCTCAGACATACAAACATGAATGTTGCTTAAATGTTATTGCTGTCATCTATCACAGACCCAGACACTCTCAATCACAAAGCAGAGGCTGCAGTTCCAGTAACGTCATCTTTCCTCTACTGTTGTCTCAGTCTCAAATGATGGTGATAGATTAGCTCTGGAATTTACAGACTGCTGTAAATAAAGCTGATTTTAACTCAGCGTTAACATCTCACAACTCTTAATTTTCTGGCACTGACTGTGACCCGGATATCTCCAAAGAACTTAGCAACACCAGCTGCTCAATTCTATGTATATGCTTTCTTTTATGAATTGACACTCTTTTTACCTTCTGAGAGTTTGACCGTCTTTGGACTTGGACTTTGATGGCCCTTGGCTATTAAAACTTCTCCTCTGATACTCTTGCCTTCTACCTCTTATATAATCCTTCTCCTTGACATTCAACAGCTGCCTTCATATTCATAAAGTAGGAAAGCCCTAGACCTGGGGCCTCATGTACAAAGACTTGAGTTGAATTAATACTAAAACATTGCGTGCGGACAAAGCTGTAAATGTGCGTACGCACAAAACAAAATCAGATGTATCAAACTCTGCGTACAGAGAGTCCAACGCATATTCTCTTTGTACATCCCAATTAACTTGAAATTGAGCGCACATGCACGAGCACCAAACCACACCCTGTCTCCTCCCTCAAATAAATTAATTTAAGTATGTAATGAGGCCACTTTGGCTAAATTAAACAGCAAGAAAATGGCAAAAGCAAGCAAGAAACTAAACTTCACGGAAAATGAATTTGAGGTGCTACTATCAGGTAGAAACGAGGAAAAAAAAATTTTTTGGAACGTTGTCCTCTGGAATTAATAACAAAAGAAAAAAATTGACTGGGAAAGCACGATGCGGCACACCTTGTTAGGGCGGTATAGCAGCATCCCCCCAGTCCTATCAAGGCAGCGCCACCGGCATTTCAGCTGCCCATTCGCCCGCTCCACAACTGACCGAGTGCAAGAATGGGCATCATTGTATCTGCGCTCTTGGTAAGTTTGAGGGTTGGTGAGGGGGGTTAACAGCCAAGTCTTTAATGGATATCCGCGGTCTCCTGATAGGCAGTTGAATAATTAAACGCACCAAAAATAAACACAACACTTAAACAGAACCATCAACGCATCACTCACCAAGAAGCCACCCAACTTGCACCCTGCCAGCTTGGAGCCTCATCCCAACTTTGCTGTTTGTAAGGATGTATGAATCATGCGTTGACCCAGGCAACCTTGCCACAATATTTGTTAGGCGCATTTGTGCATCACATATTATTTGCACATTTATTGATTGGGAATGTTTCCGATTCACGTATGCATATCCTTCTTCAGATGGCGCCTTTATAGCAAAGTGTGTGCAGTCGATCACTCCGATTACATTAGGAAAACTGGCTATCGCTGCAAATTGCGCTTTAATGTTTGGCTGGTCAACTGCATTGTATGGGAACTTTATATAACTGGTTTATATAATTGATAGAAACATGTGATGTCAATTAGCCTATTTTATCAATTAAAAATTAATAGCAATGTTTCTCACAGGTGTTGGTGCGATAGACTTGTAGAATAATTTGTAGTCTAATGTTTGCAACTTCATTACCTCTAGGAGGCACCAACTGACAAAAACACGAAAATGTACGTACGCCAGACACGAAATTGGCGTGGAGGAACGCACATTTTCACGTTCATTTCTCTGTTAGTAAATCCGACCGTGAGAGTGAAAACTGGCGTACGCAAGGTTTTTGTGCGTATGCAGCGTTGACATGAGGCCCCAGGTCTTCACAGATTCTTCATTTCGTGGCAGACATCCATGCTCCCCCACTCCACATCTTTGATTACATGGTGTTCTTTACCATTGCCTTTCCTATCCTGCATAAATCCAACTACCAACATTTCTCTCTAACTCATCAAAATCTCACTTTCCTCTATAGTTTGTTGTGCCTGTTCTTCTTTTTCTGGTGTCAGCTTTTTCCTCCCTACCACAGAATTGACCAGAGACATTTTTCCATCTTTCCTTAACCATGAACCTTCTCATGAATGAAAAGAATAAGGGGGAGATGTATTCCCATGCATTAAAGAGCACAAGGGTTATTCACATCCTGATGAATGCTCTGCATCCCTCAGAGCAGCTATAGACTAGTCACCCCTCTCTTTTCTTTCTTTCAAAATTTTCTTGAATGCATTGTTTACAATCAGCTGTCTCTATGTCTCTCAGAGCAACCTCCGAGATCCCAACCAGTCTGGCTTTAAAATGGGACATTAAACAGAGACTGCCCATTTACCTGATACTGAGAATGTACATGCTACTAGATTAACCACACTGTCATCATTCCCCATCCTCGTCGACTTTTCAGCAGCATTTGACATGATGAATCACAAGACTTGGGTCTCAAGACTTGGAATTCATGGTGCAGCATGGAAATGGTTTGCATCCTGCCTGGAAGGTCAGTCATATCAAGTGAGATGGAGGAGATAGCCCCTCCACTGGCATTCCACAAGGCTCAGTACTCAGCCTTCTTCTTTTTTGCCTTTATTCTGACATGGGGTTTCCTACCACTGCTACGTGGACAACACTTAAATTATCTCCTTAGCTCCTTTAGCCAGTACCATTTCTGCTCATGTGTCACAATGGCTGGCAGATATCATGGATGTGAGCTCATCAGTTAAATTTAATTTCCCCCAAGCTGAAATGCTGTTCTTTCAAGGTGATTTTGTTCTCAGGATCTTGAGATCTCCCTGAACAACTTATTGGTTGCCACTGCATGTAATCCTGGGTTGACTATGCACAATCAACTGTCATTTTCCTTGCATATTGCCAATCTGACATGTTCATCTCAGTATCTCCTTTGCAATATCAGTAGGATTTGCCCAATTTTATCCTCATAGTCCATTCTGGTGTTAAACAGGTCTTTGTCATTTTAAGATTGGACTATTGCATCTTGTTTCTGGCAGGTTATGCTCTGATCACTATTTGTGTGCCCTTATTGCTATATTGCCTCCCAACATGGTTGATGGTATTCTTAGTCTGTGATGTAGTAAAGCAGCTTTGATGTATTCAGTGATTGAGACTTCAAAAGCACTTTTGTAGAAATATTGTTTATTGATGAATTACTTAGATCACAGAGAGATGCTGTTCTTACAATTTTTACAATTTTTTTTATTTTTTTACAGTTAAAATTTTTTTTTGCAAATGTGTTACGTCACATGTTCCATGTTTAATAGTTGTTTCTTAAAAATTTGCTTTTGTATGTTGCTTTATATTTTTTTGTCATTTTCTCACAGAAAGCATAGAAGACATGGATGCCTATTGAGGTCTGTGTTTGATGGATTGGATCGTTTAACATTTTTGACTGAATACAATACTATCCGGGACATGATGGGCCCTAGGCGGAAATCCACTAAGACGTGCTTGGTTGGAGGAAGAAATTGCACTTCTTTGCAGTTAGAGGAACCAAAAGATTATATAAATGAGCTTTCACATGAGGTGCTCTGTCACATATTCCGGTTAGTAAAGTATATGTTATACCACTTCATCTATACTAGTCAGTTATAACATTTAAACCTTTTAGCTATCTTGTTAAAATGACACCTGTCACTATTAGACAGCAGTTGATCAGTCACTGCCCAAGTTAATGAGATGGAACATGCAAAATTGGCAAGCATGATCTGAGCCACTTTGACAATGTCCAGGTTGTAATTGCTAGATGACTAGTCAGACCATCTGCAACACAACTGCTTTGCAGTGGTTAGTAAGTACCAAAGTTGTCTAAGTAAGTGCAACCTGTAATCTGGTAACAGGGTCAGGGTGCCCTAGAACAGACAGGGCATTACAGCTTGTGTGTCAGAGTAACATGAACATGATTTGTCGGACCCAAGGTCTCCCAGCAGATCACTGACCAGAACACCACACTGCCATAACTGGCTTGGCTTGTTCCCATAGTACTAGTGCCTTTTTTCCACAAGTAAGTGGCACACGTAGCTAGCCAAATGTGATTAATTAGACCAGGTCACATTGTTCTTACTTCATGACCCATTTCTGATGCACACCTGCCCATTGTAGGTGGTTTCAGCTGTAGACAGGGGTCAACATAAACAATCTGACTAGACTATGGCTGCCAGATTTCCAAGGCCGTCCACTGGCTCCAGCTGTGAATCCACCTACAATGGGAATTTAAAAAAATGGTACCAGTAATATGAGAACAAGGCAAGCTAGTGAAGGCAGTCTTATGCTCTGGGCAGTGTTCTGCTCTTGGTAGTGTTCTGCTGGGAGACCTTGGCTATGTTAACTTTGACGCAAATCACTTACCTAAAATTTCTAAACTAACAACCTAACATAACAATTAACACTTTGTCAAGTATTCCCTAATGGCAGTGGCTTCTTTCAGCAGGGTTTACCACAGTACACCTGCAAAGGTCTTGTATGTTTTAGAGGTACAAGAGATACTTCCCCTCCACAATGTTAGGCAGGTGGTTTTAATGTTATGGATGATCAGCTTATAGTGCATTATCTTTGTTAAAAGTTGCAAAAGTGAATATAGAGCTTAATAAATAAAACATTGTTTAGATATTAAATTTTTCTTTCAGAACTTTTTTTTATAATTTAATGTGTATATGCTTTTTTGGAACTGAATTTTTAATCATTTCCCTATCACCAACTTATTACTTAGTGATTATAACATGCTTGAAGACAGACTGAAAAGTATTATGTGGAAATGTAGAAGACTATCAAAATTATGGATTCTACCTTACAATCTAAATTTTTTCCTCTTATAAGGTACCTGCCTATGCCAGATATTATGTGCATGGAATGCCTGTCACGAAAGCTACAAGAGGCAGTAACTCTGTATTTGCGGGTGGTGAAAATGGTAGACCTTTGTGCCAGTCGGTGGTGGGAGTACATGCCTTCAGGTTAGTAGAATTCACTATGCCAGGTGGGTTGGTGTATAAGGATATTTGTTTTCTAATGTTTGTCTTTTAACATCAGAAAACTTGTAGCCTCACTGCCACACTGGGTGTACGGCAGTGTTGTATAAAGTACCCAAAAGCCATATTTGAGTAAAAATGCAAGTAAATTACTCCAGTAAAAGTTAGTCACCCATTATAATTCTACTTGAGTAAAACTCATAACGTATCTGAAATAAACTGTACTTAAGTATCAAAAGTAGTATTTTCATGAATGTATTCAAGTATGGAAAGTAAAAGTAGAAGTAAATGACATTTAATTAAAAAGTAAGACATTAATTTATGCAAGAATAATGAATTGTATTATGCTGTGCTTTCTTTCTTAAACCTCAATAAGTGCACCTCCTAAAAAATAGACTTGCATGAAAGAAAGAAGCGTCCTTTAGAACTTAGAAGCTAAACTATGCAAATGAATCAACAATGGTTTGGGCTGTCTGTGACAGAAAAACAAACCACAACTATCCAGTGATAACTAATGCCATGTTACATACCACACTAGCCAAATAACAAGTTGGCTTTGTGTAATGGTAATATAACAGCTAATGACAGTGTTAGCTAATGTTTATGTTACATCATCCAACCTACACAGCATGGCTAGACAAACACAGACACATTAGCTAATAAGTATAAAATACAGTATCTTAACCATGTAACTTATTAAGCTGTTAAAGCTGTTTTGGCTAAACTTAAACTGTCTTACCTCAACGTGTTTCTTGAGGTTTGACAGTGAGTTTACGAACGCCAGTCAGTTTCTTTCGGCACATATAAGAGGCACTTCATTCGGGAATGAAGAACCCTTCACACCAATAAAGGAAAATGTCTTGTAGGTATGGCCATGGGTGGTCCTCCTCTAAGTTATTTGACAATGGAGGTGTTGGAGAAGCAGTACTAGGTGCTTGGGCAGCATCACTACTGCTACTATTGCCATGCTGCAATGTTGCAGCTATGCTCTCTTGACCTGCTTGTATCAGACATGCCAAGAACAAAGTCATTTCTGACCACAAACTTCCTTTAACGCAAATTTGGATGCAGGTTTTTTTTGTAGTAAGTAATGAACATGCTGAACAGTAAATGTATTGGAGTAAAAGTATAGACATTGTTTCAAAATAGTATTAAAGTAAAAATTGACAGAAGTATAAAAACTCAAGTAAAGCACAAATGTCAAAAAATATTTAAGTACTGTAATGAAGAATTTTTACTTCTTTACATTACACCACTGGTGTATGGTCACTTCTCATTCTTAATCACTCAACGTTTTCTAAAAACTTTTAGAAAAAAGTAATATTCTGGATGTGAAAAGTAAAAAGATTATTTAAAAAAAACAGCAATCAACCCAAGTTGAATTCATCAGGACATCTCAGAATAACCAGATTTGCTCTTAAAAATTCCATATATTTAAATATGTTAATAAATATATTATTTAAGTTAATTAATATAAATATATAAATAACTTCCTGACTAAAGCTACCCTATAATGTTTGGATTTCAAAATTCTCAAAATTCTCCTTTTATTACATTTTCAACTCTTTTAGTTCCTGTTCCATGATGTTTTTAATTTAATGATTTCTCACTATCTTCATTCTTTGGTATGTAAATACCAAGCACCCCTTTCCCCAGTGTTCTCTATTCAGACATCGACCACCTGTGTACATCCTTTCTGAGTGAGCCTTTCCACTATTTTGAATACTTTTACGATATGTAAGTATTTCTTTACCATTTTACTCATTATCTTTGTACAGTTTCCTGACTATACTGACTATACTGATATATCTGCAAGCTTTCGCTGTTCACGTTCACCTACTCAGCTGTGTGTTTGTGTATGTTTGAGGAGTGGCTGGTATGAGGGAAATGTACTGTTTTGGATAAGTGAAAACACACCTGTCTTTCGTCTTCCTAAACCAGGGAGACTGAAATGTGTGTGTCTTTTCATTACTATACAGTATACGAACTAGGTGTACTGATGATGCTTGCTTAAACGAGCGTTTACTCTGCATTACTGTTTTTATACTTCATATGTTGTATGTCTGCTCTTTTGCAGCTTCTACCCCTGGGTCTTGCTGTTCCTGTAAGCTGACCCCTCACAAAGTTTCTGGCACTGGGGAACATCATTGTGCTTCTACATTCCCTGCCTTTCCTCCTCATCTGTTTACCGCACACTGGCCCATCCTTTTACTCTGGCCGTTATCCAGACATTCAGCCTGAGCAGACCCAGCCGGGACCCAGTCACCTTTATTAAACTGTATTTTTCACAAAATTCTGTGTTGTGTGTTTATTTCCAATTTTTCATTCCCACACTAATGAAATGGTTTCATATGTATTTCACACACAGCCTTTAGTAGATGCAAAAATCTTAGTGTCCACTCTATTGTTTATAGGTCACAAATTTGAATCTCAGTGAAGCCATTGGCATCCATGGTCAGAAATCCAAGAGCGTATATTTGGCCCTTCTCACCTCTGTTATTCATATTCTAAACAGGATTAAACATCTATTTGCTCTTGTATGTGAAAGTGAGAATATGGCAGCATTCCATGTGTCATTGCAAGGTGGAGGCACTTTTCTTTGCCCTTCCATGCGGGTAGCTGTGTAGACAGGAACTAGTTTGTAGATGTCTTTGCTAGTCAGGGTGCCTTTACACAGAGCATAGTGATAATGGTGATAATGGCAACTAAAAAATTATTCCAGTTCTAAAACTTTTTTGGTATGTGCATTTGACAGGATTTACAGACACAAATTTCCTCACACTTCTGAAGAAGATGCCTGATTTGGAGCATTTGTATGGTTTGCACCCGCGGTATTTAGAGCGTAGAAGGGTCAGGGGATATGAGGCTTTCAGTATTCCTGGTGTTTTGGAGGCTCTCCAGGCTTGTCCCAGACTTTTGGTGAGTGCAGGAAATGATAATTTGTCCACCCAGCCACCCCCCCACCCCCATACATTATTTGCTGGAAATTATTTTTTTCTTTTCCAAAGGGTGTGGAGACATCTCATTTAGAGCTCGTGGAAGCAATATGGAACTACATGCCTCAAGTTCACATCCTTGGAAAGTTCAGGAACCGCAATGGGGCATTTCCTATTCCCCCAGAAAACAAACTTACAGTTCCAGCAGCAGCTAAAATACAGACCCTTCATCTTGTTGGTAGGGTTCAAACTGTTACAATTTCACTATGTATTATTAAATTGTTTTGTCTAAATTTAGTCATATATGTGTTTTCTATGAATGTCTGAAATTTAATTCCTCAGGTGTCAATGTCCCAGAAATTCCTTGTGTGTCCATGCTCAGACACTTGTATCTGGAGTGGGTTCGTCTTACAAAACCTCAACCATTCAAAGATTTTTTGTGTGTGAGCCTGCGTACATTTGTCATGAGGAACTGTGCTGGGCCAACCAACTCCTTGAAGTATGTACCACTGGTGACAGGTTTGGCCTCTGCACGCAACTTGGAGCAGCTAGAACTTGTAAGAGTTCCTTTCTTAGGAGGACTGATACAACATGTGGTGGAGGACAGCTGGAGGTCAGGTGAGGACAACTGCCTGTTTGTGATAAATGTGTCATCTTTCCTTAATCAGCTTGTCCTGCCTTTGGAACATGGTCCCAACTTTGTCTTTGCAACAAATAACCTTTGTTTACATTTTTTCTTGTGTTTCAAATAATTGATGCTCAGTGTAAGCTGATGAACTGAGTCTATGCTTGCTTTTGTTGCTTTGTTTGCTTTGTCAGAGAGAGAGAGAGAGAGAGAGAGAGAGAGAGAGAGAGAGAGAGAGAGCAAGTTGGTCAAACAAATCACATTCATAAAACAACTTGGGATTCCATAGAGCATTTTCCGTGCAACTGACAAAATGTGTTTAGTATCAAGAAATATGTAATCTCTTGGTTAAAACCGATTGTGGAAATATTTGAGTTGTTGACAGAGGACAAGATCATATTGACCACATATAATGTATTATTTAATTAGGGGTTTAAAAAGACTGTGCTGGTACCCTATTTGTTTTGAAATTTCTTCTTTATATTATCTCAAATCTCAACTGAAATAAATCATGTAACCAAACCATACAATCCTGCAGATAGGAAACGGGTATTACACCATTCTCCTCCCTAATCAGGCAACATGGGCCCAATCAGTCTAATAGTGTTGCTGTAGCACAAGCGTTTGCATTTTTATGTATTGCTCTACGTCATGTGATGTCATTTACCCCAAAGAATATTTGGTGAATTAACCTAAATATTTTTGTAGGAATGTTTGTATATATACACACACACACACACACACACACACACACAAAATACTACAAAAAATACTGCAAAAATGTAGAGCAATACATATATATATTTGTTTGTTTATTTGTACTACAGATAATATGGTGCCTAAGACTTTTGCACAGTACTGTGTATGTGTATGTATGTATGTATG
>JAOTRN010000051.1:659653-676212 GCA_028566695.1 Bagroides melapterus
TTTTGTTCTATGTAGCACCATGGTCCTGCAGAAACGTTGTCTCATTTCACTGTGTACTGCTAAGCTATATATGGTTGAAATGACAAAAGCTTCTTGACTATAATTATGATTATATGTGTTTTATGTCCTTCCAATTACGTGCTTCTTGTTTTGTGGCAACAGTTTGGGGAAGGAATCACGAACCAGGTCCTCGGAAAAATGGGTATATAACCATCTTTAGCAGTGCTGGTAAATGTCAATTGTTTGCTTACCTGCATAATTGTTACTATAAAACAGGATTGTCAATTGTCCAGTCAGAGGTTCCAGTTTGAGGTTACTTTTTGTATTTCATCTCCAAGCCAAACACAACACTGACATTTCCATGCTTCAGGATGACATTGTACAGGGCCAAATGTCTGCATACCAAAAATAATTGAACACTTCCACTGGTGACATCCATATGTGGCTGGACAGTTCAGCTAGAGATTGTCATTCTGGGGATTCATGTGGGGTGAAATACACATTGTTCTGGTGTTGTATGAATGGGTGCAATCATCTATACTCCACTGTATACCCTGAAAGTGCTAACAATGGCTATTCTCAGTGTTGAACAAATTTCCATCTCCCTGTGTATCTCTCCATGTTTTAGGACTTGGTGAAAAGCCACCTGATGTATGCCGTACGTGAAGAAGTGGAGGTGCTGAAAGAAGAAATAAAAGATCTGATTGAGAGAAATTCCCAGCTGGAGCAGGAAAACAACCTACTAAAGAACCTGGCTAGTAATGAACAGCTAGCTCAATTCCAGGCTCAGGTACAGAGCACCTCCCCAATCATGGTCACTCAGTCCGCAACTCTGGGAGGTCCACCGACCACACAGACCCAGGGTTTGGGTCCTCCAGTACCTCCTAACAGAGTAATGGAGGGCTACTGACCTATACTCTCACCAAAATATAACACAGGTTAATCAATACTGTGAACAGTTTCAAGTATGACAGTACAATTACATGCAACAGTTGCTGAGGCTTGAGGATATACTTCTAAACATTTTGTCATTTGCACATAGTAAACTGTCATATGACATCTACATGCTGCTTCCTGAGAGCCAATGCATAGAGAGCTTTACATGCATCAGACAATCAATTCTGTGAAAATTAACTTGAAGTGGACTGTTACAAATGCCAATCATGGGGAAGAAGGATACATATCTTTGGAATTTGGGTCAAATGAATTGCATCTTTGCATGCTCAAAAGTCTATTTTGTATTATTCATATCAAAAGTAAATGTGTGTCATATTTGTTTTTTTCCATTCTTAAAATAAAAGGGAGAAAGCAGTTTACAGTGACTAAAATGAAAAAAACAAAATATGCCATTTCATCCCATATATAAATCTAAAATGGAGATATAGTGTAGACTAGATGAACAATCATTTTCTGAATTCCTTTTCATAGCTATTCCTTAGCTATGTTTAGATTTTAATCTGGTCATTTATAGCCAAACATGACTGATGTGTACTTAAGCAGGGATACAGAGCATTTCAGCTGAGGGATATTAGTGTTTATCGGCTACAAATCTAGGGTTAGATGTCCACCAAGAGTTAGTGAACATTTTATTAAATTTGCTGTAAAATAAATGTTGTCCATGTTAAAATGACTGTAATATATATAGCACGGAAATTGAAATAAAATGAGCTGTTAATACCACACTTTGTTCAGACCAAGTTCAAACTGAATATACCATTGTTTGGACTGAGCAGGACTGCATTTGCTACCATCATCATAAAATATGGAGCAGTGCACACTGATGCACTGCTTACCTTGCTTACCTTGCAGTAAGAGAGTAGATGTAATATAAGCAGTTTGTTCTTCACAATTGTAATGACCGTTAAGTGTCAAACCTTGCCTCAAATTCCATGCATATTCAATGAAAAACACATGAAAATGTGACAAGTACAATTGCACTAAAGAGCTGCACCACACGTTTAATAAAAAGAAAAAAAAAAAACATTTTTTCTATGTAATTTTGTTTCATGCCATTGCATTCATCACTAGTCCATGTACTATGCATGTCTATTGTGATCTGGAATAATTTTAATCTTGGTTTGTGGAACAGAACACGTGTTTCTCAAGAACTTTAACAGATCATAGAAGCCAAACCCACATTACACTTTTCCCTTTTATTATGCACAGTAGCAACACAACTTTTTATGTTATTGTATAAAATCTCATATACCTAAATTTTTGAGAGGTAGAGCTGCTGGAATCTTGTCATGTCATCAAGAAAAGAAAGTTACAAATAGTTTTGGCCAGTATTTCAAAAACCTTTCTATTATTATTATAAGACATTTATTGCATCCAAACCGACCAAAGGTTTGTGTTTTACATTTGGGCACAGTTTTTACTGTGTGTAGGTTAAAAGAATGGGAGTGGGGACAGTAAGATAAATATGAGAAACAGGTTATAGTGGTTGGTTACTGTACTTGGGTGTAATCTGACCTGGGTTTTTGTGACCAGAAAATTATTTTAATCCAGAGGCTCTCAAACATTTGCAGCTAGAAGCCCAAGATTTCCCAACAATGCAATAGCTCAAGGCTAGGTTGTGAAATACCTGCTAAATTAGATTGACTGAAGGTGTTCATCTTTTGTTTGTTCATGTTTTTAGTATTGATTAAAAATAGCACATCAGATTGAGCAGACTTTTTGGTTCTGAAAAAGACCTTTTAATTGTTTCTGCTCCTTTTCAGTGGCTATACCCCAAACTTTGTATATCACGTCAGAGTCCTTTGTTATAGATGCTTTGCAAGATGAGTGCACTTCTCCTTAGAGGTGACTGACATGGCGGCTGTACTGTGATGCAAGACCGTTGAGTTCTTTATAGTTTAGTAGTGGTATTTTATTTTATTTCACTGGGAACCAGTGTGGTATGGATGACATATGGGTGATGTGGTCATATCTTCTGGTTTGAGGAGCTTCTGTATTCTAGGAACATCGACAGTCAGTCATTGCAAGAAAAAGGTAACAAATGCATTAACTACTTTTTCTTTTTTTTGTTCTGACATTTCTTATCTTAACCTTTTTCATCTCAGAAATACTGCTTTCATTCATTTAGTTCATTTATTTCAGTAATTCAACTCAAATTGTGAAACTTGTGTATTATATAAATTGAATACACACAGACTGAAGTAGTTTAAGTCTATGGTTCTTTAATTCTGATGATTTTGGCTCACATTTAACATAAACATGCCAATCAGCTAATCAACTCAAAACACCTGCAAAGGTTTCCTGAGCCTTCAAAATGGTCTCTCAGTTTGGTTCACTAGGCTACACAATCATGGGGAAGACTGCTGATCTGACAGTTGTCCAGAACACAATCATTGACAAACATTCATTGCCAAAGAAGCTGGCTGTTCAGAGTGCTGTATCCAAGCATGTTAACAGAAAGTTGACTTGAGAGGCTTGTCAAGTAAAATTGATTAAAGAATTTGGGTGAACTTCACAAGAAATGGACTGAGGCTGGGGACAAGGCGTCAAGAGCCACCACACACAGCTGTGTCAAGAAATTTGGCTACAGTTGTCGTATTCCTCTTGTTAAGCCACTCCTGAACCACAAACAATGTTAGAGGTGTCTTACCTGTTCTATGGAGAAGAAGAACTGGACTGTTGCCAGTGGTCAAAAGTCCCTTTTTCAGATGAGAACAAGTTTTGTATTTCATTTGGAAACCAAGGTCCTAGAGTCCGGTGAAAGGGTGGAGAAGTTCATAGCCCAAGTTGCTTTAAGTCCAGTGTTAAGTTTCCCAGTCTGTGATGATTTGGGGTGCAATGTCATCTGCTGGTGTTGGTCCACTGTGTTTTTTGAAAACCAAAGTCACTGCACCCGTTTACCAAGAAATTTTAGAGCACTTCACAAAAAAATTAAAACCACTTTCTAACTCGCTATTGGTGCATTATTTTCCAGAAGTATGACAAAAGAAGAAATGCACTGAAAAATGTTGCTCTCTACCTTAAGGGAAACAAAAAATCAACAAAACAGTCTGGTTTTGCCAGTGGTGATACAGCAAAATAATGGTTTAACAGGAATGTAAAAATTGATTGTTATTTTTGTCTTAATTTAATGAAGAAAATGCTTGACCATAATTGCCTAGTGAATTTTATTGCTATAACTTCAGTTTGTAAAAAATAAAACATGCGTTAAAGTTTGGTTTTGACATTTGTAAACCGCACAATAAAACAGGATGCAAGATGAACAAAGAACATGAATGAGTCCACCCTTTTGTGAGCCTTGAGAGCGCAAACAGCTGGCGTTTGATCAGGGATCTCCAACCCTCCTCTGGTATTTGCATTTCACATTCCAAAAACAACTGGTGTGTCAGGACTATGGCAGACGCAAAAGTGCAAGAGAACACTTGTTAATAAATGTTTAATTTCTTTGTTTAATATGTGTTTTTATTAAAATGATAATGAAGGTGTTATAAATTTATTTGAAAAGGGAGCATGTACAATTTTAACGTAAATGTTTCCATTTCATGCATTGTACCGAATTTACTCGATGGCTAATTTTCATCCATGGTCCCTTGGCAGGTAGGAATAGTCATAGATAAATATAAAGCAGCAAACGCATACAATACATTAATACTTAAACACATCCCATCGGAGCCACAAAAAAAAAATAATATAAAAATAACTCCCAATTAAGACACAACCATCTCAGTGTTTGCAGAGTTGAATAGATTTTAATTAAGAATCCAGTTTTAGTTTAAAAATGATGATAGATGTACACATCCTTATATCTTCTATCCTTATATATCAATAATAGATGATTATCCAGTAGATCTTATAGAATCTGCAGAGCGGCATGCACAAAGTCATGAAGTATGGAAGGGGCCAAACCATTTAAAGTCTAAAATACCATATAGAAATTTGAAAAAAGTCTAAAATGATCAGAACTCAAAAAGCTATATTTCTCCAAAACCCTACAATGATGATATTGGTTAGGCTTTTATTCTAGAATTTTTAAAGTCTGTTTATAAAGAGATTTTAAAGGTTTAATAACATAGCTTGACCCCAACATGTCTGACAATATGAAAAATGATAAAGAATTGTAGCATGCATGTACGTCTCAGCTACATCAGTGGGAGACATTGTCTGATTTGTCTAAAATTTATCAAGTTATATTTTATTTTCCTCACCATTTTCTTCACATGTTTTTTAAAACTATGATTTGGATCCAAGATAACCCCTGTGTAATCCTCTCCATAGAAGAATTTAGCTTTTTAGCTGCTAACTAAGCTGTTTTCACATGTGTAAAAATAACAGTATTGTCAACATACATTTGCACTTGCATCCCTTCGCACTGCTGTGGGAGATCATTTATGTAGAAACTAAATAATAAAGGGCCTAATATTGATCTTTGGGGTACACCCATTGTATAGTTTAGATTATTAGGATGAACCCCTTTAATTTTTACACATTGCTGTCCACTTGATAAATATGAAGACAGATGAAAATTGGAACTTAGATAATGTTTCTTTCCCTTTCGGCAAATTTTCCCCCAATTCATTAAAAGAATTAATAAAAAAAAATATTAAAAGTAGTAACAATAGAATAATTGTCTAGAATTACATTTCTGTAGAAGACTGTTAACTGTTAATCAATTAATAATCAATTTCCTTTTGCCTCATTCATTTGGTGAAGATAACTTGATTTAGCTACTCTTGAATAACTTTATTCCACAGTTTTTTTTATAACAGAGCCTGTTAGCATCCCTTCCTGACTTGGTAAGTCATCGTTAGTGCAGAGTCCCTATTCTTCATCAACTTCCATTAGTTCTCATTAAACAAAGGTAAATTATTTTTATGCTTTCTTTTTTTCAAAACATTTGTAGTGAATTTGTCTCTTACAGAAGTAATCCAATTAGTGAGCGTGTTACAACCATTCTCTACATCCGTAGAAGATAGTAAATCATCCCACTTTAAACTAGTTAGTTCCTCATTGAACTAGCTTTCCTTACAAATAAACATGAAACATTAGTAGAAGTTGTTTTTAAATTTTTGGTCAGTTTCCGAGCATCCGATGTTAAATTGTGATCAGATAACCCAATGATCAAATAATATCTCTTGATTATTCTTTCAGGTTTGTTTGTGAATATTATTTCTAGATGCATAGCTATTCTTGTGGATTCTGTAGTTACCTGATTTAAAAACTATTTATCCGCAATAATTTTCAGCTTTTCTCTCTTTAGTTTATGTCCCAATTCAAGTTAAAATCACCCATAAGAATTGTTTATTTATGATTACATTCCTTTAAAATTTCTGTAAGTTGTTTATAAAATATATAATTTGCAGAGTGGGGTCTATACACACATGATATACGATCTATGAGAGCTAAACACAAGACATTTAATACAATTTCTCACATATATTAACACTGTCCCTCCCCTTCCTGAAGATCTATCATGGCTAAAGCATTGTTATTCAGGCATCATAAATACACTTGGAGAAGATAACTGATGCAACCATGTTTCAGATATGCAAATGAAGTCCAAAGTTGAGTAAGATAGTAAGTGAGACAACTGTACATTCTTTGAAGCAATGCTCCTAATATTCAAATGTCCACCTCCTCATGGTTTCACTCCTCATGGTTTCACATTCTGGACCCACAGATCCTGCTTTCTTACTGCAGGATTACGACACATGCGGAAGTAATTGTATTTGCTGGAGCCTCAGTAGATCTTGTAGGTTCTCCGCTGAGCAGGGTAGAAATGTTGTGGAGCATTATGTACATTGTAAATTAAAAGTACGCAAAACAGGGGAGAAAGTGCAAGTTCAGGTATTTCATGTAGATGTAGGTCTTCAATCGTAGTTTAAAGATAGTCAGTGACTCAGCTGTTCAGACATCTAGGGGAAGTTCATTCCACCACCTCGGTGCCAGAACAGAAATGAGTCTTGATTTACACGTACCTCTGAGACCAGTTGAGCAGTGCTAGTAGTGAATGAATAATAAGACTCTGAATGTCACTGACAAATATAAAAATATGCAAATTGTATTAATCTATATAATACAAATAGTACAAATACAAGTACATATTCCATATGGTGGATAGACGCTGACAATACAGCGATATTATGAGGCATGTTTGGTTTATTTTAAAGGAAATAAACATAAATCATGTACTAGAGTTGGGTTTTGTCATTTTTATGTGCAGCGAATTACACAAGAGTAAATACACAGGGCAGACACTCTTTGCTGATCTCACTTGCTGTAGTTTTCATTTTGCACAAAAGCACAGTGCAAACAAACATTTAACATCTGATTGCAATTAAAGGCATTTATATAAATAAATATTATTTGTATGCAATATTGAAATATATCCAAATTGAATACATATTAGTGTACGTATATTCGTGGTTAATCTTTTAACTTCGATATTGTAGACGCCGTTTGTTGTTTTATGCCTGAATATCTCAATTCTAGCCCATCAGCTGAGTTGGCTGAGCACAGTTAACACAATTAGCTTTACGCGTCTGCTCGCACTGAGTGAAAGGCTATGAATAATCTGCCACATAGCGGTAAACAATAGCAAATACACTTTAATGAAATACCGCTGCAGTGGCAGTAAAAAACTTATTCTGGTGTAGTACCATCTGCAGAAGTGAGTTACAGGTGCAATGGTGAGACATAAAACCCCCAGTTTGGCATTGGTGAAACTGGTTTTTAAATTACACTTTACACCTCGTCATGAATGATTCATCAAACACAATCTAAAACTGCCCACTTTTAACCCACTAAACATACATTATTACAATACAGATTACTTTTAAGAGGCAAAGGAAGGAACAATATTATATCAAACAGGCGGAGGCTTCTGCTTAGTAAGCATTTCAACCTTTTTTTGCTCATAAACTTGTTATATAAGGTATATGCACTCTTCAGACATGCAGAAAAATTAAACAACACGTTTACTCAAATGGTTAAATGATATCTTTAACATGTTCTGTATTTGGCTCAATCTCATTAGAATTTTCTTTCTATGAAATATATATAACTCTTGTTTTGTTTTTTTTATTTGTTGCCTCCTGTCACATAAAAAGAATATACCATTGCACATTAAGTTTCACTGTGGTTAAATACGAAATTCACTTTTACCATCACAGCACTCAACATGGTACACTGTGCACCTACAGTGCTGCTTGAAAGTTTGTGAACCACTTGGGCTGTTCAGAGGTTTCTGTTGTTTTACCATGATTTTCTTATTTTATCATTACCTGCATTTTATAAATTAAATGTCAGATGTATGTTGATATTGCATATGTTTGTTTAGAGGGAATTTTGTGAGTAGCCAGAAAACTACATGAAAGAATGAATTATTGTATGTGCAAATTAAGTGAAGCCCCAGCTGCATTGTTAAAGTCTAGTGGGTAACATTCAGTTGAAACACATTTAGGTGCTTAATTAATCAGTTAAGCAGACCAAGCAAATTAGACATCCTTATGAAAGTTGTTGGGCAACACTGATTAAAAGAGAGAGGAAACCTTCCAAATAACTATAGTGCCAAGGAATCAAACAATGCCAAGAAGAAAGGAGATATCTGAGGACTTCAAGAAGAAGGTGGTGTCAGACCCTCAGTCTGGGAAATGTCCGTCTACAAGAGATTCCAACTCCATCCATCTACTGTAAGACAAATCATCTACAAATGGCGGGCGTTCAGGATGACCACAACTCTGCATAGAAGTGGATCATCAAGAAGTACCAGAAAAAAAAATAAGATGAGATAATGGCCAACCCACACATCACCTTGAGAGAGTTGAAGACCTCTCTGGCAGCACCTGGGGCAAATTAAAAAACGAAGATTAAACAGACATGACATTTATGGGAGGGTTGCTAGAAAGAAGCCTCTTCTCTCAAAAAAAAAAAAACAAAGCTGCCTGTTTCAACTTTGCCAGAGAGCAGTTGGACAAACCAGATTCCATTTGGAAGTCCATACTTTGGACAGATGAATTCAAAATACATTTATTTGGTCATAATCAAAGTTGGTTTGTAAGTGGTTTGTTAGGCTAGCTTCAAATCTTACCAAGGACTTTTTTGCTTCAGATGTCTAACTAAGTGCACTGTGGGCCTGTAGACACTTCCCATGAGCCATTGCACTCAAGGGAGCCTTGAGGATTGCATAGGAATTGCGTAGGAAGGTCCTGGAACACATGCCTGAAAATGATTTTTTTTTTTTTTTTTCGTGTGTGTTAGGTTTTGAAATGTCTTGTATAGCTGTTTTCTTCTATGCCTTTACCTTTTTCTGATATCAGATGTTCCAAAAATTTCACCTACTTCTTTTACAAATTGCAATTTTCAAGCTTCGTTTGGAGATATGATTTTTCCATTAATATAAAACGCAAACCAAAATTAGGGATGCTCCATACTACAAGGCCCGTAATCAAATTTGGGGGTTATTTGCACCAGTGCACAATTCTTAATTAGACCCACATCATGTTTTCCATTGCCCAGAGTTCCTTAGAAACTGCACTTAAATGGGGTTTTTGGTACAACTGTGTTTGCCTGTGGCGTCATCTCAACTATTGTCAGCCAAGGTTATCCAACTCAAAGCTATTACAATAGGGTTTTATGTTCTCACCATAAAGCACTGTGGAATCTGAGCTGGGTTTTCAATCACCAGTTTTCACACATTTCAGTGTCCTCATGTCTTCCCACTTCTCTTTTCCATCTTTTGATAGAGACACATCTGGATGTGAATTCTCCATAGTGAATGGGTGGATCTTTCCTGGTTTTACATGTATTCTAGAAAGACTAATTTCTACAGTACATCTGTGATCATTTCAATGCAAAATACACATCTGGGTTTTGATCGTTGTTCATTTTCAACACACCTTAAGAGCGGTGTAAATTTTTCCCTCACAATAATCCCAGATGTTCCCACTGAATTCAGAAATCTACAATTCATTTTTGCCACCTGTTCAAATTCACTCCTAGAAAATCACAGAATGCACAGAATTTCCTGCTCCAAAATCTACTATTCAATTCAATTTAGTTCAATTTTATTTGTATAGTGCTTTTAACAATGGACATTGTCTCAAAGCAGCTTTACAGAATATAAGCATAAAAACAGCTGTACCAAAGTACTCAAGAATTATACAAAAATGAGTAAATCAAGAATAATAGCTATTTATATAATGTGTTTGTATTTATCCCCATTGAGCAAGCCTGAGGTGACTCTGGCGACAGTGGCAAGGAAAAACTCCCTTAGATGGAAGAGGAAGAAACCTTGAGAAACACAATGTCTTTCACTTATACATTTAATGTGTGTATTGACATGTGCTTATAATCATCTAAACTGTACTTTGCATGTGTCTTGTGGAGAATGTTTCTTTTCCCCTTGGGTCTTTGCCAGTGTTTGCATTAGTGTGAGTTGAAATTTGTGTTTTCCAGTTTCCCAAGTGATGCGTATGTTTGTGCGATGTCAGCCCCTTATTTTATTTTTGAAGTTGCCTCAGTTCACGTGAGTTGGGGTAGAAGCATTCTAACTCCACATTGACACAGAAAACTCTTTGAACTGCTCAAGGGCTTCAATCAGCACTATTAATTTTGACCAGTATCGTCAAAAGTGTGATTGAGTTGTAGGAGAAAGGGCCACAGTAATGTAACTGTAAAATTTAAAACATGTCTGTTTGTGCTTGATCAGGACTCAGTGTCAATTCCTCTGTAGTTGCAGTACCCTGACACAGGTTGTTTATTTTCTACAGGGTTGTGCTCGGGTTGGTCTGAGTGCAGGCACAGGTATTGGTGTATCCTCTGCTCTAGTGAGTAACCAGAACTCTAACCAGAACAACAATAACAATCACCAGAACAATAATGATGCCAATATTCAACCACATAATCGAGACAATGCCGTTGACATGGCACCACACAGAGTTGAGGGTATGTTATACATTAGGCCAGAGGTGTCCAATCTTATCCACAAAGTGTGGGTGCAGGTTTTCATACCAGTCAGGCTGGAGCCACACCTGATTCTACATGTTTAATCAGTTGTTTTTGCCTTTCAGTAGATGCCAGTGTGGCTTCTACTTAGTTTGAATGAAAATGGGATGTGGTAGCTTAGTTGTTACCACTGATTGGAAGGTTGTGAGTGCTGGGTCCTTGAGCCAAGCCCTTAACCCTCAATTGTTCAGTTGTATAAAAATTTATATAAAATGTAAGTCTTTCTGAATAAGGGCATCTTGATAAATGGCATATAAACCTGCATACTGGCCCTTTCTGGATAAGTGTGGACACCCCTGCTTTAGGCAGTATTAAATTTAAATTACTCAGCTGTTGCTATGAAAACACTTTAACTGTTATGTATGTTTCATGCAGAGATCCATGATGTTGAAGGCTTGATGGTGGAGAATATTGAGGTTGAGCCACAGGTAACTGATGCCAGTTCAGAGAAGGAGTCTAAAGGGTCCTGTCATGCACCAGATCATGATGAAGAACAAGCAGGTATTAAGCTGAAAATTACCATTACTTTGTGGAGGACCCACACTATATGGCCATCACACCTATATTTGCTTTCTGAAAAATCTATTGAAGATTTAGATTTTCTTCAATCAGGCAGGCCACTCCAGATTTTCCACTCCAATCACGGTAAACCATGTTCTCCTTGATCTTTCTTTTTGCACAGGCTATTGTCATGCCGGAACCCGATAGACTAGACCTTTTAGATCCAGTGGATTGGAAAATATAATGCTACAGCATAAAAAGACATATAATTGCATGATTCCATTTTGGGTATGCCTCCATATGGGTGTGATGGTCTGGTGTCCACAAACCAGATCATATTGTGTCACCTGTAAATTAAATTGTGATATACTTCTGTAGGGCCCAGTGGTGTACAACCTGTCATTAAGAAAATTCCAGTAGTTGTATCTGACTCTGACAGTGATGATGACGAGTCTCCAGACAAGTCCCAAGGTGTATTTTGCTCTTCTCAACGGTACCCTCAGGCATACATGCAGGAGAAGAGAGATGATGTAGAAGAGCTAGCCATAAGAGGTAGTAAATACCCAGTTATCACTGTCCTCATTAAATATGCATCTAGAACTTTTTTTTTTTTTTTAGAAATATTTCTCTGGTTTTACAGATAAAGGGAAAACACCATTGCGCCGGGGAGTGCAGTATCCCAGGTATGACAAAGGCTGCCAGGTGACCACTGAGCAAATCAAATCAGACATAAAAGCAGCCAACGAAACCGCAGTGGATACTGGCCAAGACAAGAATAATGGGTCATGTGTCTGCTCTGTGGACTGGAGAGTGGAATCTGGCAATATTGGAAGGCCAAGAAATGCGGGAGAAAGGGATGGATGTAGTGTGAGCGCACATGGCACTTGTAGCAGGACTTGCTTAGGCTCAGAGAGCAGCACTCATGCCACCTTCAGTCAGCCAGGTGGAGAGGAGAGCCAGTCAACCCACCATGTTCTCAAGCAGAGAGCTAAAGCAGAAACCAGCACAATAGAGCACCAAGGTGGAATGGTGTCTCGTACAGTTTCAAAAGATATGTTTTCCAGTCGACCAATGACCCGTGCTTGCAGTAGACTGTGCACTGTCCCGTTAACACCTGACTCGGGTAAGAATAATAGAATAAGATGTTCAAGTCACAAAAAAACTGCCTGAAATTTAATGATGAAATCTAATGAAGGTCTTAGGCTTTAAGTTAATTTTATGTCCTGTTTCAGAAAGCCTTGATGCATGAGTAAACACTGCCCAGACTGTTTTCAGAAGTGAAATCTATTATTGCCATTCTGTTGTATACATGTATTATATATCCCCCTGAAAGTATTGAAATGGAATTTATAATATTTAATATTTTTTTGTTTTTTTGCCATATCATACAGGTTTATTTGTAATGTGAACACTCATAAATAGCATATATCTTTTCATATTTTTCAGACATAAATTATTTAGATTATCTAGCAAATTTCAATATTAAATAAAGATCACCCAAGTAAATACAAAATGCATTTTCTTTAATGATGATTTCATTAAATAAGTGGGGGAAAAAGCTGTCAAAACATGACTGACCCTAAAAAGTATTACTCTAAACCCAATAATGGTTGTACCACTCCTGATGGTATCATCTGCAGTCAAGCGTTTGCGATAACTGGCAAGGAGTCGTTCACATAACAGTGGAGGACAGTTAACCCACTGTTCTTTGCAGAATTGTTTTAATTTAGCTCATTTTAGTTCATGAACGGCCTGTTTAAAGTCATGCCAGAGCATCTCAGTTGGATTTATGTTCGGACATGTTTGACAACTTTAGTCTTAGCAGTCTGCAGAATGCTTACCCAAAATTCTTGGGGATAATTGTGGGCAAACGTGAGATGAGCCTTTATGGTTTTTTTTTGGTCAGCTGTGGCTTTTGCCGTGGAAATCTCCCATTGATGCAATTTTTGCCCACTTTCTGTCTTATTGTTGAATCATGAGCGCTGACCTTAGTTGAGGAAGTTGAGGCCTGCGGTTCTTTAGCTGTTGTTCTGGGTTATTTCATGATCTCCTCAATGAGTTGTTGTTGGAGTAATTTTGGTAGGCTGGCTAAAGTTGGGAAGGTTCACCACTGTTACAGTTTTTTCTCCATTTGTGGCTAATGGCTCTCACAGTGGTTCGCTGGAGTCCGAAAGACTCAAGATCTTAATCATTTGTGTGACAAATATGCAAAAAAAAAAAAAAATCATGATGGTGGCAAATTCTTTTTCACAGCAGTGATGCTGTAGCCCGCTCCAAATTATTGGAGAGCTCTTGCTACAACCGACACTGAGAAAACACTGATAAAACTGTTGCATATTTATAATGCTTATAGTGCATATTCTTTCAGTTGTTTGTTTTTGTGGATTTTCCAGTCTTCACCACGGAAATCCAATATGAAACAACAGTAGACATTTAAAGCTATTAATTGTTTAAACAGTCAATCTAACAGGGCACATCTGGGCAACGAGAAACACAAGTCACATATGTGAGTTGTTTAACACGTATAGGAAGTTAATAAGAGATGAAAGCTAAAATTCTGATCTGTCACCTCATTCATATTTTGATCTTGTATAGCTTCAATGAATAAAAAGAGCAAATGTCACTCTCTCAGCAGTCAACAAATGGTTTAATTGTGATTATGGTATAATTCATTGCTGTGAAAAGAATAATCTCATGAAGGGAAGGATACCAAAATTCATTCAATTTTATGAGACGATTTTTTTATTAAATTTATTACCAGATACCATATTTTCCAGTAAGCCACAATCAAAAATCTCTAAAAATGGAAGCTTTTCCAGATACAACAATTAATTATTCACCAATATTTTTGAATAGACATGATTGACAAAAAAATGTAATGAAAATGACAAGGCATTGAAATAAGACTCTAGTGTATTCATTTACCCCATCCCTGTAGGACTTTCCAAAGCTATGCCACGGATAGCAGTGAAAAGAAAAAACACTGCAGACAAGTCAACCAGCACCAGTGATCCAGTCACTGAGGATGACCATGTACAGGTGGGCTGCCTGAATTTTTTAATTATAAATATCAGAATTTATTGTACTAGAAAACTTTACTTCTTTTTAGGTACTCACATTGAAATCCAAAAATCTAGTGGGAATCACACTCTCAAACTGTGGCATCACAGACCTTTTCATGAAGGACTGCCCTAAAATGATGTTTGTCCATGGTGAGTTTAAGTTTATATAAATCATTTCACACACTTAGACAAGTATAGTATAGTCCATAGCCAGTACCTCAAACTCTACTGACTAGTTTTTGCAACTGTTATTTGTCTAGCCACTCGGTGCAGGGTGCTGAAGTACCTAAAGGTGCAAAATTCACCCATAGTGAATCGATTTGATTATGCTCAATGCAAGAAGCTGGACATAGAACAGGTCTTGGATCAAGTGTTGCGCATACCTGCCGAAAGAAATCGCATTGTGTACTTGCGTCCTATGAAACAGGTCAGGCTCTACTGCATTAGATAAAGATGGTTTGTAAGATATGATAAACTATTTTTATGATTCTTTTGTCACAAACAGCTGTTTACGAAGAATACAGGTTTATCTTTTGCATGAAATATTCTTTGCATTTTAAAAAGCACCTACAGTCTTAAAATGATTTGCATCTGTGTTTTTTAACCTGTTTGGACAAACTTTTAAAATGTTTTTTTGACAATAGATATTATGCATTTAAACTGCATTTAAAATAGTGAGAGTACATGTGTTAATTTTGTTGACTTATGTAAATGTGAATTTTGCTCTTTAGATTGATTCGTTATCCTTGGAGAGAAAGTTGTTCAGTGGTCCCTACCCATACCACATCGCAATTATCCATGAGTTCAGTAACCCCCCCAATGTCAGGAACAAAGTGAGGGTACGGAGCTGGATGGACACTGTCGCTAACATCAGTCAGTATGTATACCTGTTCACATGTCATGAGA
Source organism: Bagroides melapterus (assembly GCA_028566695.1). NCBI lineage: Eukaryota > Metazoa > Chordata > Actinopteri > Siluriformes > Bagridae > Bagroides > Bagroides melapterus. Next base: position 675,082 of record JAOTRN010000051.1, read on the forward strand.
AAGCATAGGGTTGGCAAATATTTTTGATACACACATTCTTTTTTTTTTTTTTTTTTTTTTTTTTTTTTTTTTTTTTTTTTTTAATTTTTTTGTTTTTAATTTTTTTACTTAAACAGACTGAGCAGGCCATATTGTAGAAACACTTTGAAGTAGGTTCTTTGTAGGACTCCCCACTACACAGGGAATTTTGGCCACTTCTTTATATTGAGCATTCTCCAGTGTTAGCATCATTAGCATTGTTATCTGCAAGGGAGATAGCATTGCATAAATTTCTAAGCCTTACCTGGCTTATACATGTATGGGATAGAGTAAAACACGTTACCAGCAGAGTTCCTGAGTTTTATGTTGTCCCATATTTTGTTTGAAATTCTTTCGACCGTCTGTTTTAACCAGACAGTGATACAGCTGCTCAGGATGCTCTCAGTGGTCCCTCTGTAAAACGTAGTCAGGAAGGGCTTTCCTCAACCTTCGTAGGGAGTAGAGACACTGCTGTGTTTTCTTGCTGATGGAGCTGGTGTTGTGTGACCAGGTGAAGTCTGCCAGATGAACATAAATTTTGTGCTCTTGACAATCTTCACGGACAGTTTTTACTCTGTGCTTTCCTGTAGTCAACAACCATTTCTTTGGTTTTATCCATGTTCCGAGACAATTTGTTGGATTTACACCAGGCAGTTAGCTGTTGCACCTCTTCTCTGTATTCTGACTCGTTCTTGCTGATGAGACCCACCACGGTCGCATCATTGGCGAACTTGATGATGTGAGTCAAACTGTTCATTGCTATACATTTGTGAGTCATTTACATAATTTGGCAGATGCCCTTATCCAGAGCGTGGTGCAAAAGTTCTTTTAAGTCTGTCTTTGAATAGATTAACTCGGGTCCATTAGGTTACAAGCCTTAAGATACCAAGAGCCTAAAACACTGTTCAATTTTTTTTTTGGGATACATACAACAAACAGGGGAAAAAGTGCTAGTTCAAGTGTTTTGTGAAGAGGTGGGTTTTCAACCATTGTTTGAAGACAGCCAGTGACTCAGCTCTAGAGCAGACCTCTAGAGCAGGGGTGTCAAACTCAATTGCACTGAGGGCCAAAACTCAAAGCACACCTTAGGTCGCGGGCCGAACAGGATAAACA
>JAOTRN010000051.1:684132-699966 GCA_028566695.1 Bagroides melapterus
ATATGTGTGTATATATATATATATATATACACACATATATATATATATACACACATATATATATGTATATATATACATATATATACATATATATACAGGATCAGACAGGATTATAGAGTTGAAACATGACACTGAAGTTGATGATCAGAGATCAGGGTGTATGGAATTGAAAAAACATGGTCCCTTTTCCTGCCTGTCATTATCTGATGGTGCTGATTGGTCATTTAAAATTGCCTGTGTGGGGATTCTAAGAATAATCAAGAATGGATTTTTACAGTTAGCCGTCAGCATGTTAATGATACCTTCCCCTCTTCATTAAAAATATTTCTGTTCAAATATCTATGAAGGATTGTGTGTGTAAAACCTCCATTGCTCAATATGTCTTGAATATGAATTGCTGTCTTATGTAGACACTATGATTTGTGTACCATGTGTAACTTTGTAATAAGTTAACATATAGTTTGCTTAAGCTTTTTTTTCCTCTCTCTTAGCTACCATCTATGCTCCGAGATGCAAAGGACAGCTTTCGGCTGATATCTGCATGGAGACCATTGGTGAGGAGATCGCAGAGCGTCGTCAGATGCAGCTAGGGGTTTTTCAACGGGTGGTTGTTATTTTCATCCATTACAGTGATATGCATGGAGATCCTGTCGATGATGACTATATTTAAAGCAAATAAGAAGACTTGATAAATTAAAATAACATATTTTTCTTACTCCTTTTGGATTCTAGCAAATTTATTATTGGAAACTGTATGCACAATGACGTCTATTGGAAAGATTTGCTTTTATTTTTAGAAAACCGATGAAAAATAAAATAAAAAATGATTTACAGTAGATTAAAACCAAGGTTACGGAAAATTCTAGCATTGTGCCATTCTTTAAAACATGTAGGGAATGAGTGAAGTAGTTGCTCATTTTGAAATATTTATTGTGTTGTGATTTTTGGTCCATCCTTTACATCAAGGTGATCTGTATTGATAATGTGGAGTATTAGCTTTAGTATAGTGATTACAATATAAAGAAAGTTTTATAATGCTCATATTTACAAACTATAAGTGCATTCTTCAAAATTAACTGTATGTTTATTATAAATTGTTATTTTAATGTAATACCTAAATTTTATACTTTTTTCTATCTCTAGCATTTTATAGGTTGTTTTCATTTGTTAAATGCATTGTAAATACAAGCTTGGAGAATCTATAGTTCTAGTTCCAAATCTTTTCAAAGTCATTATTAGTTACCTCTTTATGTGCTACAGAGCTAAAAATCCTGTTTAAAATCCTACTGGCTTTCAACTGTTTCAACAATTTCAGGTCTTTTTCTTTTTTCTTCTTGAATATACATCAAATTCATGTAATTAAAAGAACATATATAAACATAGAAATAACTATAGCTACAATCAGTTAAGTGTCAAGCACTTCCTTACCCTACCCCTTAGTGAAAGAAGACCAGAAAGCACTGGGACCATCACTCCCAATTGCTTCTAGGTATATACAGTGGATTCAGGAGATATTCAGATGCCTTGTTGCACACTGTTTGTGGATTTATTTAAAATGCCCAGCCATTGCTTTATTTTGCCTAATTGTCCTCCTTTTCAAATCATGTTTCTTAACTTAACAACAGGTAATGTTGGTAAGTATACTGTATGTGAAAAATTGTCAATAGTGTTCGTATATTGCTTTTTGTTCATATCTCACTTCCCATCTAAATAAATTAATTGCTTCCATATTCATTTGCAGGTTATGGATAAAATGGCAAAAAAATATCCTAGAAAAAATATATATATATATATATATATATATTAATCTTTTGATCCAAATTGTAATCCAAATTTCCTTGATGATTAGACAGATTAGTAGAAGACTATTATATTTCAAAAATCAATCAACAGAAAGAAGAATCATGATTATGCTATCCAGTTAAAAAAATTTATTTTGTTAAACTGCTCCCAAGTTCATTAGGACAAGGTCATTTATATATCTTCAAAGTATGGTCAAACTCTTTTGTAACATTGCTGAGATATGTTATTAGATTTCATTGCAAAATACCCAAACCATCCATTATACCTACATTGTTCAGGATTGTCTTTGCCCAATCATCACTAACCAAAGTTTAATCCTTTAGAAAATTCTATATTTCTCCATAAATATGACCCAAAACATCATCAGATTTTCATACAAGTCCTAAAAGAAGACAAACTGAACTCAGTCAAACAAAGCAGACAAATATACTTGTTAATTGTTTAACCTAATGTACAAGTATTATATATCTGGGAGTGGCAAAGGTATGTGAACTTCTAGGACTAATATTTAATTTGAAGCTCAAATTAGGATCCATCTGTTTTCAATCAATGGGATGACGATTAGGAATCAGTGTGTGCCGTTTTATTTGAAGAACAGTGATATATCAAAGTCTGATATTCATGATGCATATTTGTGGAAGTGGATCATGGCAAGTAAGATTTCTGGGGACTTAAGAAAAAGAGTTATTGTTGCTCATCAGCCTGGAAAAGGTTACAAAACCATCTCAAACAGTTTGGACTCCATAAATCTATACTCAGACAGATTCTGTACAAATGGAGAAAATTTAGGACCACTGGTACCCTCCACAGAAGTGGTCAACCAACAGAGATCACTCGAAAAGCAAGACATATAAAGGTCTGTTGGGTCAGAAAGGAACCAAAATTAACTTACTTTGGCTAATGTTAATGTTCATGACTCTGCTATCAGGTGAACACTGAACAACCTTTGTGTGCATGGCTGAGTTGCAAGAGAGCCACTACTCTCCAAAAAGAACATTGCTGCCCATGAAGTTTGCTAAAGATCATGTGGACAAGCCAGATCACTATTGGAAAAAATATTTGTGGATGAATGAGTCATAAAACTTTTTGGTTTAAATGAGATGCTTGGTTTTTGGAGAAAGGAAAATACTGCATTCCACCATAACCTTTTACCATCTGTGAAACATGGTGAATGTGGTATGATGCTTTGGTCTGTATTGTGGTGGAAGGACTTGAAGCAACACTACATGTCAGGACACCCAACAAAATCCCAGTGTTGAAGCTGTTCTGTACTGAGAAATGGGATAAAATTATTCCAATACATTGTGCTGAACAAATCAGAAGTAACTGGAAACTTTACTTGCAGTTATTGCTGCAAAAGGGGTCACACCAGAACAGAGAGCTTAGTATTTAGCTCTAAATAAAAATCTTAGAGATAAAGATCTTAGTACCTGGCTCTACATGGATCTTTATTTAGGTGAGATGGGACAAACTGGCAAATAGAGGCTTTATAGTTTCAAGATCCATGTAGAGCCAGATCTTTATCTCTAAGATTTTTATTTAGAGATTTTTTTGCTAATTTGCATAATATGCAATACGTTCTTTAGCATACCAGTACTTGAGTTTGTTATTAATTGAATGTTGATTGGATTATAACAGTAAGTACAATGTACAGTGAAAAACAAACAACATATATACAGGTTTAAATGAAACCCACAATAATTTTTTTTATTATGTGGAAGCATTCTGAAAATGTCCCGATTCCACAAGTGAATTGATGGAGGCTTATCCTTAATTTAATTAAATAAAACACATCTTCAACAAATGAAAAACACCTTTTGTGCCCTATTTATGTCAGCTAGTTTAAGTGTCAAATAATAATGCATTAATCCTAGTATATATAAATAGCATAAACAGATGCTTATAAGATTCCTTTTGACCTTTTTTCCAAACTTGTAAGATTGACAGACAAGACCAAAACATATGACTATTTGCCAACACAATAATAATAATAATAATAATAATAATAATAATAATAACAATAATAATAATAATAATATAAAATATACAATGTAGAATATGAACAGTATTAAACTGTATTTTCCTTACTTTACTGCAAATAGAAATACTCTCAGCAAGTCTTCTCCCATCTTCATTCTCAGGGGTACCTCCAATGACTTTCTTGTCTCCTCTTGCTTCTAATGGCTGAAATATTAGAAATAGTATATATAGTTTTTATAATAATAATTATAATGAATCTTTTTTTTATATAAAGTCGTCTGTGTTGACTGGTAACTAAAGTTTGTAGATTTTTAACCAACGCTCAAAAAAGAAAATAAAAAAAAATAAAAGAAAACACCACCACCACTAATTTACTGGAAAATATCACTATTTTCTTGCAGTAAAATTCTTTTTATTTTTTGTTTTACACAAAATGTAGCTACTATATTTTTTATAATGTGTTTTTCTGTTTTTCAAAATTACATATAAATGTATGTGAAATTAAAATAATTGTCTGCATTTAAGCATTTTGGTAAATATGAGGTTTAATGACCATAGTAACAATTTAACATATTTCTTTGTAATTTTAAAGTAAATTGTATTAGTTTTACATTTATGTACTTTTACATTCAAACCCTGTAATACTGCATACAAAACTACCAATTTTTTTGGAAGTGGGTGTGAGAAAAATACCATGAGGCAAATTACAGTGAATTATTTAAAACTAGGAAAATAAACACATGAAAAACTCACTAAAAATGTTAGAAAGTACTTGAATGTTACTAGCATGTACTGTCCTATAGCATGTACTATGTAAATATAGTCCATCACTGAACTACCTTCAAACCTAAGGACAATTCAAATTCCTCAATTCATATAATATGCATGTCTTGAAAATCAGAAGCCCTAAGTAAACACAATGCAAGCAGCACACAGAAAATACCAGGGCTGAAGTTGATTCCATGTACTTCTGGCTGTGAAGTGACAGTTCTAACCACTGAGCCAGCATGCCACTGCAAGCACTAATACATGCCATTTAAGTAGCACATTACTACAGTGTTGAAATGCATACATACTGCACAATTGCTGTAAAATTAACCTACAAAAATAACTATTGACCAACAAAATAAAGGGCAAAAACGTTTTAAAAGAAAGTTGAACATGAAAGAGGGTCATCCTATGGGCCACATGAACGTCACTGTAATGTCACCATGATGTCAGCCATTAGCTTTTCATAGGCCTACGTAACTGTTCTATATCAGTGGCTGTAGGAGATTTTTTTCAGTACTCATTTTTGTTCTTGTGCAGGAAATGGCACTGACACATTTTTAGATTTGGGCAGTTAATAATGTTTAAAGAACTACTACTAAACCCTGAGCCTACTCTGCATATGGATCAGTGTGGTGGAGTTGTGAAATGACCAACTACTGACCTCTCAGTAGTCCTTAAAATTATTTATAATTAAAATTTTATGCAAACACTGCCATAGAAACACTGTTTACACAATTAATGAAATATAACAGCCTACAAATAAAAATAAACACACATTTTGTTTCTTTAATGTTTTACTGTAATTGTTCCTGTTACTACCCTGGAACAATTGCTACTGGCTGTCATCCAGGAAACTGGCCAATGACAACTGTTCCCACCTTTTCAATTTTGAAAATTTTATTTAGGTTTGTGCCGCTATCCCCACTGCTGCTTGGTCGGTCCAGTGGTAATATGGCTGTTACTAATATTATTTTACATTTATCTGCTAATTTTTTATTTTAAATGAATTTGAGTTGTGTGATCTCAACAGAGAACAAAGATATCATGCAAAGATAGCGTTGATATCAGGTAAGAAAAGATTTTCCCTGTTATTAACATAACACAAGTTTTGGGTTCACATTCTTAATTTATCCAGCCAAGACTACAAATATATTTATGTTGGACAAATAAATATTTAAATAAGTAATTGTAAGTGTTTTAAGTGTGATTTTGTCGCTACACATCTCTTGTCACTGTATTACGAAGCAGGCATTCCAGCTACTGGTTGTTATAATAACATGGTTGGTGCAACTAGAGTAACATTTCACTTTTCAATTCAATTAAATTCAATTTTAGTTGTATAGCGCTTTTAACAATGGACATTGTCTCAAAGCAGCTTTACAGAACAAAGCACAAAAACAGGAACACAAAATACTAGGAAATTATACAAAAATTACTAAATCAAGAATAGTAGCTATTTATTTAGTGTGTTTATTTATCCTTTTTGAGCAAGCCTGAGGTGACTCTGGTGACAGTGGTAAGGAAAAACTCCCTTAGATGGAAGAGGAAGAAACCTTGAGAGGAACCAGACTCAAAAGGGAACCCCTCCTCATTTGGGTGACACTGGATTAATTAAAGAAATAAACAGTCCGACAAGTTAGGAGGTGGTTGTCCTCGACTGTATGTCCTTTTGAAAGGCCTAAAACTTCATGAAGCGGAATCCAACTCGAGCAGGTACTTCTCCAGATGCCCCAAGATATTGCCGGGGTGGCCTTGTCTCAATGAAGCTCAGAAATCTTCATGAAGCGTGACACAGCTGGGGTTGGAGTGATTTCAGGATGTCTGGGGATGAGTAGAAAAAAAGAAACAGTGGAGTGGGATTAGCGTAGCAGCTGTTCTTAGTGTTGACCAGTATTGTATTTTATTGTGCAGCACAAGGTTATGTGATGTATTATGTATACGCCTGACTAAACAGATGTGTCTTTAATCTACATTTGAACTGACAGACTGTGTCTGAGCCCCAAACACTATCAGAAAGAAGGTACCAATGTTTGGGAGCTAAATAAGAAAATGCTGTACTGCCTTTAGAAGACTTTGATATTCTGGGAACTACCAGAAGTCCAGAGTTTTATGATCTTAGGGAACGTGACGGAGTGTAGTGTGGTAGAAGACTGCTTAGATACATGGGAGCTAAACCATTTAGAGCCTTGTATGTAAGTAACATCAGTTTGTAATTGATTCTAAACTTAACAGGTAACCAGTGTAGAAATGATAGAATTGGAGTTATATGATCATATTTTCTCGACATTGTAAGAACTCTAGCAGCAGTATTTTGGACTGACTGTAGCCTATTTATTGAGGATGCAGGACAACCACCTAGCAATGCATTAAAATAGTCCAAACTGGAGGTCATGAATGCATGAACTAGCTTCTCAGCATCAGATACAGATAGGATGTTTCTAAGCTTAGCAATATTTCTAAGGTGGAAGAAAGTGGACTTTGTAATAAGTTACTGTCTAATATAACACCCAGGTCTCTCACTGTAGAGCTAGTAGTAACAGAACATCCCCCTAAATGTACAGTAAGTTGAATTGTGAGAGCTTCTGTTTTCTGGTTTTTGGAGCAATAAGTAATATTTCTATCTTATCAGAATTTAACATTAGAAAATTACAGGTCATCATTATATCTTTAACACATTCAGTTAAGCTAAACAATTTAGATGTTTCATCTGATTTTGATGAGATGGGTATCATCAGCATAACAATGGAAACTAATCCCGTGCTTCCTAATGATGTTTCCCAAGGTAAGCATGTATATTGAGAAAAGCAGAGGTCCTAAAACTGTTCCTTGAGGGTCCCCATAATTAACTGGGAATAACCTGGATAGATCACCATTTAAATCTACAAAATGGTATGGATCAGACAGGTAGGATCTAAACCAGTTTAAAGCCTGTCCCTGAATTCCTGTGTAATGTTGTAAGCAATCTAGGAGAATGTTGTGATCTACAGTGTCAAATGCAGCACTAAGATCAGTCATTAGTGACTTTAACAAGTGCAGTTTCTGTGCTATGATGACCTATGATGCTATGATGGCCTGAAACCTGACTGAAATTCTTCAAAGATATTGTTCTACCACCTTCTCTAATATTTTCAACATAAATGGAAGGTTTGAAATGGGTCTGTAGTTTGATAGTACGTTAGGGTCTAGGTTAGGTTTCTTAATGAGGGGCTAACTTGAAAGTTTTAGGGATGACGAGATAACGAGGAGTTAATAATATTGAATTAATGATATTAGAGGCTCACCGGCTGTCTGTAAAACCTCTTTAAGTAACTTAGTTGGATATTTTTGATATCATCAGTTTTCTTGCCACTAAATCATTTTGGAGGGAGTCCAACTGTATATAAAATTAACTAGTGTATATCTGCATCATATCATATGAGAGGTAAAGGAGAAGCTCTTTGCACTTTCTCCACTGATAGTTTGCCCCAGTTGCAAACTCCGATTAGCTTAGCTTAGTATAGCTTAGCTTATGGTCCTAGAGCGTTAAAAAGCGTTCCCATATTGATTGTGTTCTAGTTGATACTTTTCAGAAGCACAAGATCAATGGACCGGCTCCCTCTTACCTCAAAACTCTTATCACGCCTCGCACAGCACCTCACACCCTCAGATCTACCAGCACTGCTCGACTGGTCCCACCCTCTCACAGGGAAAGAGGTATGCATACAACAAGGCTCTTTTCTGTCCTGGCACCAAGGTGGTGGAACGAACTTCCTCTTGAGGCCCAAAAAGCTGAGTCACTGTCTGTCTTCAAAAGACGGTTCAAGACCCACCTCTTCACAAAACACTTGACCTAGCACTTTCTTCTCTGTTGTATATGTGTATCCCACCCCCAAAAAATAAATAAATAAAATAATCTGTTAGTATCTTTAGTCTTGCAACATACTGAACCTGAGCTAATATTTTCAAAGACAGATTTAAAAGCACTTTTATACGTCGCTCTGGATAAGGCCGTCTGCCAAATGACCTAAATGTAAACGTAAGATCCAGGTTGACAGAGAAGTCATAGAGGAAATAAACAGGGGCGTAGCACCAAATTCTGGGCCCTATGCACAAGCAGTGGCCATGGGCCCCCGGAAGCTCGAGGTCCTCAGAAACAATATGTACTTGGACACCATTTAATACATAAATCAACTGATGCATTTACCCAAACTATTAGCATTTACATTAGTTAACAACATTTATTGTGATCTTAAAATTATATTTAAAGGAAAATAAAATTTCACTCCTCAGGGGCCCTCCCCCCACTCGGGGCCCTGGTAATTTAGTCCCACTTTTCACCCAACTACGACGCCCCTGGAAAAACGACATCTCTGTGTACAGGCAGTCCAATAAATAAAGCCATAGAGAAGGGTGGTCTTTTGAGTTCTGCAAATCAGCGTAAGCACTATTACAAGGCAAACTTTAATATTGTTGAACTAGTGGAGTATATTTTGAATGTTAAAGAGAACAAAACTTTGCAGTATGTCCCAATTCTTAAATCATTACAAGTGCTGTTGAATAGGAAAGATATTGTGGACAACATTCATCACGAAACACAAAGGGAATCAGAGACTGGAAGCAGAATTGTGTACAAGTCGTTTAGGGATGGTCTACATTGTAAGCAAAACGTTTTCTTCTCTGTGCAAGAGTTAAGGCTATAGGTTTGTATGTTGATGACTTTGAGGTCTGCAACCCTCTAGGCACCTCCCATACAATGCACAAACTCTGTGCAGTGTATTGGGTCCTAAATAACCTACCCTCAGGCTTTCATTCCTCTCTGTCCTCCATTTATTTAGCCATTTTGTGCAAAACAGACAATGTTGAGTTATATGGCTATCACAAGGTTTTAGAACGACTTATACCTGGTCTCAGTTCTTTGGAAGTCAATAAAATTTTTGTCCCACAAGTAGGGAGATCAGTAGGGGTATAGTTCAGACTGTTGCAGCAGACAATTTAGGATCTCATGGATTGGCAGGCTTTGTTGAGAATTTTTCTGGCCCCTATTTTTGTCGTGTTTGTATGGCATCAGTTTCAGACGTTGCATCAAATGAGGTTAGATCAGGAGCTTTCAGCCTCAGAACAAAAGAAATACATGAAACCCATGTCAGAGAAGCTTTAGAAAGTGGCACTAGCTGATTTGGAGTTAAAAGAGCATGTTGTCAGTGGCTACCCTCCTGACATTTCCCATGATCTGTTTGAAGGCATTGTCCCTGTTGAAATAGCACACTGTCTCACATTACTGATATCAAAAAAGTACATCACCTTGGATGATATTAACAAGTTCATTCTACATTTTCCATACAAGTGAACGGACAAAACAAATAAGCCTCATATTTTGCCACAAAATCTCTCAGGCAAAAGAACCACAGGTGGTAATGCCCATGAAAACTGGAGCTTGTTATGACTGCTCTCATTTCTTATAGGGCCTAAGATTCCTGAACATGATCCAGTATGGCAGGTCTTGTTGGACCTAAAACAGGTTGTTGAGCTTGTGGTTGCCCCAGTCCACAGCGACTAGTCTAATGCATTCCTTGAGACCAAAATTTCAGATCATAGACAACAGTATAAAGAGGCATTTCCTAAAGAAAAACTGATGCCCAAACTGATGCAAAAAAAATTTGAGCAAGGGAATAAACTACAGAACAGGCATGGTAGTTGCCCATGGATCTGAAGATGGCTTGCCTGAATTTGCAAATATGCATTTTTCTTCAGAGACTATTTTTTTTTTGTTTAGAAGCAACTATGTGGATGGTATAGAGCACTATGGAGCCTTTGAACTGACTCCATCTCCAAAATGAGAACTTGCTCTTGGGGAAGTCTGTGAACTGGTAGATGAGTATCCCTTAACCTCCTATTTTGTTGGATCTGTGTGAATGGTGGGCACACACTCTTTCAGTTCTACATATTTCATAGTTCTCTTTCCTTTGTGGCACAATTTTAACACATATAGTGACAAAATAGGTTAAATAAATGTTAAAATTATAAGCCAAGTTCAGAAATAATAAGCAAAATAATAATGTTATAATATTGTTATTTTATGTTAATAGATATCCCCATATGCACCTACGAATGTACATACACTCATCAGCCGACACATTATATATACACACTGATAAGCCATAACATTAAAACCAACTGCCTAATATTGTGTAGGGCCACGGTATGCTGCCAAAACAGCTGACACCTCAATGTATGGACTCCATAAGACTTCGGAACTTGTGCTATAGTACCAAGATTTTAGCATCAGATCCTTAAGTCCTATATGGATCAGACTTGTTTTTTCCAGCACAACCCAGAGATACAAGATTACATTGATTGAAAATCTGGGGAATTTGGAGGCCAAGGCAACACCTTGAAATCTTTATCATGTTCCTCAAACAGCTCCTTAAAAATGTTTGAAGTGCATCAGAGCACATTATCCTGCTGAAAAAGGCTGTGGTCATTAGGGCATACCGCCTCCATAATGGGGTTTACTTGGTATTCAACTATGTTAAGGTTGCACTGTTTAATTGCTGCCTAATATATCCCACCTCTTTACAGGTGTTACTGAATGTAATAGTGGTGCAGTGGCCTTTGAAACTAGGTACTGTGTGTTGGTTTATGTATCTTCTAACTATGGATTATTGACAAATGATATCAAGAATTATTACACAAAATGCTATTCAAGACCTTATTAAAAGAAGGTCGAGATGGGGATATAAAGGATTCCTTACACGATAAGGAAATCGTTAGCCAGCCTTATGTTTGTGGTGGGAAAACAGACAAATGATGGGATTTTGATGATCAGATGTACCCATTGAAATGAAACTGATTCTAATAAGTTTGTTTATTTACTCTTTTTCCTAACAGAGATTGAATTAAAAACATGACATCAGCTATTCTTAGAGTAATTCTGGGGCCAGACAGATGTCAGAGGGTGATGTTTTCTGCTGGCCTGCCTTCAACTGTGCCTGAACTGGAGACTGAAATAAAGAGTCAGTGTAAAATAAGTCATTCCAGCTGGTAAAAAAAAAAAAATTAAACATTTAATATTGGCATGACTTGTGCTAATGGCATATGCAACTTTTGGACTAATGTTTGGCTATGTTAAGATGTGTCCATAGTATTATACAGCAGACATCAAATGAAAAGATAAAAAAGTATATACAGTGATGTGGTTGATAGTTGTATTTTTAGTTAACCCTTGCATCATCTCCATTAACAATGCTAAAAATGCTAAAATGTCAGATTAATATTTTTTTCAAATTTTTTTGTATAAATCTGTTAATCAACCTCAGTTCTGATCAAAACTACTAAACATTTGAAAAAATCCAGAATGTAATTTTTTTTAATATGTAACGAAGGTGAATAAAAAACAAACAAATGGCTTATTTTTAATATTAAATTATTTTTAATTTTGTCATAATCTTTATCCTTTATCCCAGCCTTGGATTTGTCAAAAATTACTGACAATATTTACTTATAAACACATAATTCAACAAAAATAGTAATAATACATTTTGCAGTCAGTAGACTGTGTTGCAAAAACAAAAAAAAACATGTCTCAGATAAACACAGAGTCAAATTTTCAGTCACAGCTTGATCTACACTCTGCAGACCTGCTGAGGGTGTTTGCAAAGGAATCTGGACAGCAGGGCAATAAGCTTAAAAACTTGACTTCCATGATAACAGTAAGGACTTTTTAAATATTTGACTGTAGATTCATTCTTTGCCCTTTAGGTCAGTAAAAGATTTATAAGTATCCATTACATTGGACAGTTATCCTAAAATGTTCCTCCATACGGGGCAAAATTTTGAAGAGAAAAGTTGGTTCTATTTTGGTATGATAACTATGGCTAAGTGGCAGCTATAAGATGTGCCCAATGTAGTAGTAAATCCTAGCAATTTGAATTGAGCAACATTTCGATCCTATCAGGAGCTCTTCCTTGGGCATTCTTAAATCACCATCACAGAGTAGGATAAATGAATAGTGAGTGTGCAAGATGTATGAATAGTGAGTGTGCAAATAATGTCCATTGTCCGTTAGAATAGTGCAAGTTACATGGGTCTAAAGTGCAGAGGTACAATTAACTGAATGGGGATGAGTTCAGCAGTGACACAGCTTCAGGGAAGAAGTTCTTCCTGAGCCTGCTGGTACGGGTGCTAAAGCTTCTGTACCGCTTGCCAGATGGGAGGAGGGAGAAAAGTTCATGATTAGGGTGGGAGACATCCTTGATGATGTTCCTAGCCCTACTCAGACAATGTTTCAAATATTTGTCATGAATGGAGGGTAGACAGGTGCCGGTAATCCATTGGGCAGTTTTCATCACCCGCTGGAGTGTTCTGCGGTCTGAAGTGGAGCAGCTCCTGTGCCATATCGAGATGCAGTTGGTGAGTATACTCTGGTGGTTTCTGGCCCATCTGAAGTCCACAATGATTTCTTTGGTCTTCTGGGTGTTAAGTTCCAAGTTATTGGCTGCACACCAAACAGCAAGAGGCTGTACCCCATCCCTATAGGCCGACTCATCGTTGTCTTTGATCAGGCCTATCACTCTGATGTCATCTGCGAATTTGCTAATAGGGTTGGAGCCAAACACAGGAACACAGTCATAGGTGAACAGGGAGAAAAGAAGAGGGCTCAGCATGCAGCCTTGTGGCATGCTAGTGTTCAGAGAGATGGTGGATGAGTAGAGGTTATCTAATTTAACAGACTGGGGTCTGTTAATGACAAAGTCAAGAGTCCAGTTACACAGGATGTGCTTATACCCAGCTATCTGAGCTTGGATATTAGCTTGGATGGTATTACTGAGTTAAAAGCAGAACTGAAGTCAGTGAACAGTAATATCACATTTGTGTTTTGACTGTCCATGTGGGAAAGAGCAAAGTGGAGTGTCGTGGAGATGGCATCTTGATGATGGGAGAAAGTGCAACAAGATGAAAGACATTGAGGGTCGAGGCTGTGGAATGCTTCGGTACTGGCATGATGGTCGAGGTCTTGGGAACTCATGGGAACAACAGCCTGTGCCAGGGACAGATTGAAAATATTCGTAAAGACAACTGCCAGCTGCTCTGCACAGGTTCTAAGTACATGTCCAGGTATTCCATCAGGGCCAGCAGACTTCCTTGCATTCACCCTTCTCAGGATAAGACAGACGTCTGAAGTGGAGCGTGTAAGAGGCAGTTCATTAGGAGGGGGTTCAGTTTTGTGGGGGACCTCCTTGTTGGCACAGTCAAAACCAGCATAGAACTGGTTGAGCTCATCTGGGAGAGAGACAGAGGTGGAGAGAGGTATGGTGCTGGGTGGTTTGTAGTCTGTGATGACCTGTATACCATGCCACATACGTCTGGGGTCAGAGGAGTTGAAGTGCTCTTCAATCCTTGATTTGTATGTGAGCTTGGCTTGGTAGATTCCCCTCTTCAGGTTGGCTCTGGCTGAGCTGTAGGCCTCTCGGTCCCCAGATCTCTGACTTTGAGCAGGAGGCGAACCTTTCTGTTAATCCAGGGCTTCTGATTGGGAAAGGTTTTTATTATCTTGTGTGAGGTCACCCTGTCTACACACCTGTTAACCCTTAGGGGTTGGTGAACCTGCCGGGGGGATTAACTGCATTTTTTTCTGGAATCTGTGAAAAGAGCTTAAAATGCTCTGTCAATTTTGATCATACACATAAGTGTAGTACATCATTTGAGTCTGTAATGGGTCTATTTTTATTTATGTATGCTTTCAAGAGTGGCACAGAGTTTTACTGTAAAACCATGCACCTTTTTTTTTATCTTGCACTGTTCCTATGTGCACCATTTTACTCTGATTGTTTTGCACAGTTTTTATATCTTGCACAGTTTTACCCTTAATGTCTGTTTTTTGGTATCCTTTGTATTTATCTTGAACTGTTCCTGAGATTCTTGCAAGTGAATCTTGAGTCATTCTAAATAAACTACAAACAAATAAATATATTTCTTTTGTCCTCAAATTCTTTCCACACTTCCCTCTCATTCACCTACCTGACTGAAAGGCTCATTATCCAGGTCTTTGTCTTCTCTGGTGTGAATCACAGCATTATTCATGATCATTCACGCCTCCTCGCATATAACCTTTATAAATAAAAAGTGTCTTAGAAAATGTAAATGAGTATTTTGTTTTCTGTGAATGAGTGAGCAGAATGATTGTTACATCATTATGAAGCAATTCTATTTGCTATATATAGAATTTTGAAATTCTAGGCTACAAGACCTAGTTCACAAAAGTCTTGTATACACATGTTATGAATGTGTTTTGTTGCCTTATTTCAGTTGTTTCAGCCTTTTAAAAAAGAAAATGCATAACTGTTATTTTCTCTAAAATACAAACTTGTACATACATTCTGCTCATTTGTTCTTGTAGACCAGTTTGTGCTGAATACAGTGTAATAAGAGTTTAGCCATTTTTATATGTCAGAACTTCTACAATCCCCCAAAACACCCTCAGACCCCTAAGGGTTAATGTACTCTATGAGTTGGCGTAAGTGTCAATGTCAGTGTGACAAAGCTGACCTAATTGTCACTGCTGGGCAACACACACACACACACACACACACACACACACACACACACACACAGATATACTCACCTTTGTAACGATCCACATTCATTTCCCCTCCCGCTGTTTCTGCCGTCGGCGGCGCGGGTGCACACGCAACTCCGATGGCACACGGACATGTTGAACATTACTCCTTCCCCTTCCCTCAGTATTCATAACCCCGGACATTTCACACACCCATACTGCACATTGTTTGATGTATTGTCTTGTCTTGTCTTTTTTTTTTGGTGTGTTTAACCGGGCGTGCGATGGTCGGCGTTCCGGTGTGCGATGCTGAGTCAGTCAAACAGAGCGAACGGGCGGCGTTTGATTATGACGTCACTGACCGCGCCGCGCCGGGCAGTGCACCGGAGCCCGACCAAACCATTGTCTAATGTCAATAGGGGTACCCTAGTTTGGTTGTGTGTTAAACTTAAAGTGTTAAATGTATTGTTTTTGTAATGAATGTTTTATTTTTTTTGGATTATATGCAAAGTCTGTGTTTGATATTAAGGGAAAGTATAAATGAAGTAATGGGTTTATACCTGTTGTACCTACCTACTAATGAGAAGTCCCGGAGAAGGAGTGGAGTCTGGCCTATAAAAGAGAAGGCCAGACTCGAACCAGGGTTTTTTTTTTTTTAACCAAGTCAGAGCGAGAGTGCAACTGTGGTGCCTTGAGCGAAATTCTAACCAGCTGTATATTGTGGATACCTACTTGTGTATATATAT
>JAOTRN010000051.1:709901-720041 GCA_028566695.1 Bagroides melapterus
GACAGATAGATAGATAGATATATAAACAGGAGAGTTTAAAATAACCATCTTGCATTCTAGATTCCTTGCCTATATGTTTCTTTAAACAGATCACACGAGTAGCATATAATCTGTTTAATATCTCCAAGATCCTAGAAAAGGTTGTAGCAGAGCAGTTTTGCTCATAGGACCTAAGACACTGGTTAAACTGGTTAAAGTGGTAAATGACCAACTACTGACCTCTAATTAAGGGTTGTGTCTCCTTGCTGGTGTTGCTTGGCCTTAGTGCACATTTAGACACCATTTTAGAGTAAAATAAAGTGAGCGATAATTTTGATTCAAAGATCAATGACAATAAAGTTGTTGTTATTTCTATTTGGTCCAAAATTATTGTTCATTTCTGGAAATGCTCTAGTAACTCGAAGTGCATCCAGCTGTATTTGTACTAAATAGTTACATTTGGATGGAATCAACAGCTATAGTGACCTAGATTGGACCTAAGAAACTGCAGCACAGGTGTGTCAACATGGCACTGGAGAGTTTGCCTAAACATTCCTCTTCAAAAACCTCAGTAACATCTCTGATACACAATAGATTAATCAATCTTGAAACATTTTACAAATTAAAATTAAAATTCTTAACTCTGACAAGACAGAGGTGCTTTTACTAGGACCACAGGCAGCCAGAAATAAACTTGTTTATGATTACAGAGTAACTCTGGATAGTCTTTCTATTTCATCTTGTGCAGCAGTAAAAGACCTTGGTGTGATCAGTGACTCTAGTCTCTCTTTTGAAGCTGTCCTGTTGTTCCATTAGGAGCATAAACAAGCTCCAATTAGTCCAAGTGCAGCAGCTAGAGTTCTAACTAGAACCAGGAGATATGAACACATCAACATATCTTATCCACACTGCATTGGATTCCAGTCAAATTTCACATTGCTTATAACATACTATTAATGACCTAGAAAGCTCTTAATGGTCTTGTGTCACAATATCTGGGGGATCTTTTGTTTTTTTATGATCCGCCATGACTACTTCGATCAAAAGGTGCTGGCTATTTGGGTAGTACCTCAAGTACGAAAAGTTACAGCAGGGGGCAGAGCTTTTTGTTACAAAGCCCCGCAGTTATGGAACAGCCAATTAGTGTCCAGGACTCAGATTCAGTCTCATTGTTTAGGCACCTTCTGGATCTCTCTTTTAGTTATGCTGTCATAGCTAGTCTTGCCGGAGTCCCTGTCTGCACTTGGCACATAGTGGAGCTGACAGGAAGGAATAAATTTTGTGTCTGATCTCACAAACTTCCCTGACCCATTAGTTCCTCAGGAGTTCTCAGTTGCACAACTATAAACTGTTCTAGAAGGACAGTAATTACATTATTTATTATCCAGGGTCACCCAAATGAGGATGGGTTCTCTTCTGAGTCTGGTTCCTCTTAAGGTTTCTACCTCATATAATCTCAGGGAGTTTTTCCGTGCCACCATCACCTCCAGCTTGCTCATTAGGGATAGATGTTAGAGATAAATAAAAATAGAAATAAATCCCTCTCTTTTTTATCCCGACATTTTTCATTTTGTTTCTATACCTCTGTAAAGCTGCTTTGAGACAATGTGAATTGTAAGTGCTATAAAAATAAATTTTGTTAGAAATAGAATTCGATTTTGAATAACAAATGTTCTAGCTGTGCATTTACTCTGATCTAATTTTATGTTAATTACATTACTAAGAAAAATATTGTGAATTTTTGTTTAATTCAGGGGAACAGACACTAAGGAGTTCTGTTGTTACTCAAGGTTCATATAATGTGTTCACTGTTTGGTCCTCCTTACTCTGGGCTGAGATTCTCCTGTCTACTTTCTTCAGTCCTTTCTATGTTCCACTTCTTTTTAGCTAGCCTCTTCCTCTGAATGCTGTCCTGCATTTCCTCCACCACCATGTTTCATTGTCTTCTTTTCTCCTGACACACATAGCACCCTCCTACCTGTCTCCCTGATTACTTCTGCTGTAGTTTCAAAATCCTTTGTAAGCTCTTCCTGACCTCCCAAAGCCTGTCTCAGTTTCCGTCTGAATTCCTCACTACATTCATCCTTTTTCAACTTCCACCACTTGGTCTTCTTTGTTCCTCCTATGTTCCTCTCTCTTCTGGAAATAGGTGTTAACTACAGCCATTTCCATCCTATTTGTAATGTCCACCACCATCTGTCCTTCTAGGTTCCTTTCCTTAACATCAATCCTGCCCATCACCTCCTCATCCCTCTGTTCCCCTCGCCAACATGCCCATTGAAGTCTGCTCCAATCATTACTCTTTCACATCTGGGAATTCTCTCTATCACCTCATTGAACTCACTCCAGAATCTCTCCTTCTCTTCTAACTCACAGCCTACTTGTGTAGCATAACCACTGATGACATTGAATGTCTAACTTCAAACTGATTACCCTGTCTGAAACTCTTTTCACATGTAAAACATTCTTCATACACTGGTCCTTCCTGATCACTCCTACCCCATTTCTCTTCTTATCCACACCATAATAGAACTGTTTATATCCCCCTCCAATACTACATGCTACGTGCTCCCTTTCCACCTGGTCTCCTGCACACACAGTATATCTACTTTTCTTCTTTCCATCATGTTTGCCAACTCTCTACCTTTCCATCATTGCACCAACGTTGAGAATCCCTGCCTTTCCTCTTCTCTCTCTGCCTCTGAACCCTGTCTGAAGTCTCTTCTGTCCAATCATTGTCCGGTCATTGTTAACCCAGGCCTCGGGTGATCCTGTATGACATTCACACTGCATGTTTAGATTTTTGCTTGATGCCCTTCCTGATGCAACCGTCTCTATTTATCGGGGCTTGGGACCAGCATAGAATTCACTGGCTTGCAAGCCCTGTGGCTAGATTATATAAAAAAAAACAACCTAATTTTCATAAAAAAGCTTTCACTTTTAAAAGCCTCCCATTTAAAATATCTTCAACAGAATAAGAACAAGGAATATAATTACGATTAAATAGCAACACTAAACTCCACCATTTAGTGTTGTGTTATGATTTAAAATCACCAACCCATCCCACTCCTTCACCCAGTCAGCAGCAATATTGACAATGCTGAGGGTTTCCTGCAACATAACATCAATACGTTTCTGCCATACAGTACAAGTTCAAATAACTTAGCTCGCTTGCTGTACTACCTAGCTCCATTAATGTTCAAACTCACAAAATGTAAACCTCTCCACCATAAAACAAACAACATTCTACAGGTCATCCTCATCATTTTCCCCATTCACTTTTGTTATCAATTTCTTCAGCTGAAAGACTTCCACTTCAATAAAAGCTCCTTCTATTTTATAATGTTTAACATCGTGGATGAACCGTTTTCTGTTTGGGCAAAACTATTCAATTACAACATTTCTTTGCCATTTTGTATTTTCCCAAAAAAACTTTAATGTCCTCAGCACTGTACTCAACCAAAGGGAATCTGACATACAGTATTTGCTGTCTTTCTTTTACCTTTGTTTCTTTCTTTGCCTGCTTTTTCCCTTGTCCCTTACCTTGTTTTGTCCTCTTAGTCGGTACTTTAAACATTGGCTTGTTCTCCCATACTCAGTTATTTTCTCACACAAACACACACACACACACACACACACACACACACAGATACCTCTGCCACAACCTTGTTGACACCTTTGATGCCCATTTACAAATGCCTTTTATTGCACAACAATAATGACAAAGACCTTTGTTTTGTATAAATACTCCTTGTCTCATTAAACTTTGAAGAGCATTTGCTACTCTGTTTTGTTCTTTTGGCATTCTCTTCCCTGATATCAATATATATATTCCAAAAGTCAGATCTCTACATCAAATGTTGCTGTCCTTGTTGTTGACCATCCATTCTCCCAATGTCCGGCTGCTGTGTCTAACCACAGCTGATGTGAGGAGAACTCTATGCAGAGCTAACCTATGGAAGTCTACTGGACCAGACAACACTCCTGGCAGAGTGCTCATAGTGCTCATTTCCCTGAGAAGTGCCATTGTCCCTACATGCCTAATCATCTCACATCATCTCAATCATCCCTGTGCCAAAGAGGTCTAGCCTTGTTGATCTGTTTTGTAAATGATGGACAATACCTGCCACTGTTACAAGAAACACACAAAAGTAGTTATCAGATAGGTGACCTTGTGATGGTGGTGGACAATTCATCTCCTTGAGGGTCACTTTGTTGTGTATTGCTCCTAGTATGTTAATGATAAGCTTGAATGCAAAGGTGCATAACAATACTAATATTAGTTTCCATTAAATTATTCATATATCATAATTGTTGTCCATGCACATAATTAGGGGCTGGTGGGTAGATGCCATAGATATATTTTATTCTAATATCTGTATATTGTTATTCAGCCATTGCTGCCACTTTCACCAGACCTGCTGCAATTTGTGTATCATCCAAACCACACCACGGATGATGCTATCAGGGCAGTATACCTCTGCTGTGGCCTCCAAAACCAATATTTAATCATTACTCCTGAATAGAAGTTTCTCAATAAATATTTTTATCTTAAGCCTCTTGCAAGTAATGGAAAAATGTGTATTGAGGATGTTTTTATTTGTTAAGTCAAGAAGCTTTCATTGTCATTTCAACCATATATAGCTGACAGTACATGTTACACTTTGTTTGCAGTTGCTGGAAGGCATGGGCTGTATTCACAAGGATCTTCATACTAAAAGATGGTGCAAAAAAGCTTACAAAATCTAGGACAAATATTTAAAAAATATGTACATTAGAACGTGAAATTAGACTCCTGTTTTTTAAACTCTTAAATATATGATCATTATAGCCAAAATACAAAACCTAAGAATATACAAATGTTTTGATAAATAGACTAACTCCTTAGCCACTAAAATCTGAATAATTCTAAATGCCTGCTGTTGTTTAATGACACAAACAAAGTGATATTTGATATATGTTAAAAGATGAAAAGCTATACAAAGGTTTTTTTTATGTGAACTACATATTTCAATGATTGTGAAGTTGTAAGGGCAGCTATTAAAAATACAGTACTAGGCCAAATGGTACAACAGCAATTTATTAGAGACGTGAACGTCTATGTGATTTTCTTTTTCATTTAATTTATTATTTTATGATTGCACTGGAATTTCATTTATACCTTGCTTTGTTGGTCACTACTACATGGATCATATATTTATATTAAATCATGTAACACTCCATTATCCATATTTTTGCAAACAGGTAGAATTAAGCATTTCTGAGCAAAGTTCTGGATAACTACATATTTTGCTTGTGTAAGCTAGAGTTCAATGTTCCTTTTTCATGCAGTGCAAAGCAAACAAAATACATTTAATTTTGGATTTGTAGGTACAGTCATATAATAATATCTGGATCTGATAATTGACTTTGGAACCTAAGGAGAATTTTACACAGTAAACATTACAATTTGAGATGACAAAAAATACAAACATAATGTAAAATCATTCATGTAGAAAGTTTCACAAAATCATAAATACTCATTATATTCATATTTACTAATTTTAAATGTAGCTGCAGTTCAAGACCCAGTGTTTTTTATCTTTGCTAATAAGCAAGCCTTTTCTGTCACTAGGTTGGTGGTCTAGTGCAGATTGTCAAGCAAATCCTGGATAGCTATCACAAGATCTTGAAATGTGGGTCGTTCATCTGGTTTCTGAATTGAGAAAGAAAGGTTTGTATCAAATGTCTTTAAATCCTTTTTATCAACCAACATATATTTACTGTTTCAAGACAGTACAGTTAATACCTCATGCCAACATTTAGTCATTGTGGAGTAGATTCTGTCATTGGCCATTTGAGGGCGATACAGTCTATAGCCAGCAGTAACCTCATTCACTATTTCAGTATTATTCAGACGTTCATATGGCATTCTACCTAGTGTGTAGACTTCCCACATTAAAACACCTGTGGAAAGACAATAGCAGTATTTTTTAAAATCAGCATTCACATTCAGCATAACATATGTTGAACGCTTGACACATACTAACCAAAGGCCCAAATATCTGACTTGCTGCTGAATTTGTGATAAAGGAGTACTTCAGGGGGTGACCAGCGTACAGGGAACTGTGAGCCAACAGAGCTAGTATATTCATCGTTTAGGACATACCTACAGTATGAGAATGAATATTTTACCTGGTGAAGCCCTAAAGAGCGATGTTTAATGAAAAGTTTATATGTACTCAGGAAGACAGAGATAGGAAAAACTGAATGTTTTTTGTTTTTTTTTACCGTGACAGTCCAAAATCAGTCACTTTAACAGTCCCATTTGAATCCACCAAACAATTTCTGGCAGCCTAAAAAGACAAATATACTATTAACAATTTATATGCCCTAGATCATATTTATTCTTTTGAGTTTGATTTTGTTTCTGTGCTTTTGTAGCAAAACTCACAAGGTCTCTGTGAATGTACTGCTGGGATTCTAGGTAGGCCATTCCTTCACTCACATCTTTACACATTTCAAGGAGCTGAAGAGCAGAGGGGTGTTGCATGTACTCCCGTAGGTAGGTCAATAGGCACCCATTTGGAAGAAACTCAGTTACTATGTAAATAGGTCTTTGTTTTGTGCAAACACCATACAGCTGAACAAGATTTTCATGATGAAGTTTCCTAATTTTATAAAAAAGACATATGTATATATATATGTATATATATATTTATATATATATATACGTATATACATATACGTATATATATACGTGTATATATATACGTATATATACACGTATATGTATATACGTATATACATATACGTATATACGTATATGTATATACGTGTATATATATATACATATATATACGTATATATATATACATATATACATACACACACACACACTCATATGACATATGACACATTCAGTTACTCACATCATGACTTTAGCCTCTTCGATGAAATCATCCTCTGACATAGAACCCTCCTTAATCATTTTTATGGCCACATCATGCCGACCCTGCCACTTTCCATACTTAACAACCCCAAATTGTCCATTACCTAATTCTTTAATAAACGTGAGCTGACGGGGATCAATCTCCCAGACTCCTGAAAAACATTCAAACAATTTCTCAACCTCTTAGAATTAAATAAATATTTTTAAAAATCAGGAATGTTAAAACTGTAAAAAAAAAAAAATATGATTCATTAACTTTTTTGTTAAAACTGATCAGAGACTATTCCAATTAAATTGAAAACTCACCATATCCCAGGCCTGCAGTGGATGGAGCATTCTGAGCTCGATTTGATACAATGTATTTTAGTCTGCTCACCAGTCCTAAAAAAACAAGAATTCAAAACAACTGTTCAATTTGTAATTAAAAATGCTTTTTTATGTGAGTATCTTGATCAGGTTTTACCTGCAGCATTGTGCTGGTGGTAATTGATGAGGTCTGGAATATTATTGAAGTAATGCTTCTCTGCCAAGTAAAACTGTCCTTGTGGAGTGGATAATATGTTGTAGTGTCTGCAGCTGCCAACCACTTCTCTGAGGAGAGACCAGAAATTCTTCATAAATACATAAATTACAATGGGCACATTGGTTAATATGTGAATAGAATGAGAATATTTTGAGTATGAGGACAATATAGATTTATTTACTCATAATGATCATTATTAAAGTTGTGTACAGTCATATTTCTTATAAAATAACTAATATTTGGTTAAATAACTACACCAAAACATAGTCTGGTTAAAGCCTGTGTAAAACATACTATTGTAATGAAAACAAAAACAATAAAAATAGCAAATAACACTGATTTGCAAATGAACACATGCATCCCTACAAAAATATAAAAAATGGGATTTAGTTAATTAAATGTGTAAATGTGAATCAGAATGCTCAGATAATGATGTTTATTAAATCAGATTATCAGACAATATCAGACACAGAGGCAACTTATTAGGCATCAAATTAGGTGTCATGTCAATTTGTGTATGGAAATTTAGCTTACTTATATGTGAAGCTTTAAATAAATCTGTCGAGTTACATCTGATCTATTCAAGTTCTAATATGAGTATGAGTATATGAGTATATTTCAATAAATGTCTGTTTTTATTCAGAAACCTTGCTCAGCTTCACTGAAATATACTTTTTGTCCTCTCCATTTTGGAAAGCTCTTTGTAGTCTAGTCTTATTTTAAAACAAATATTTATAGAAAAAACTGGTTTTAAATTTAAAAGGCACTCTAAAATAAAGAATAGTAAAGCCTCTTCTGTAGACATCACTGAATCTCTGACTAAATTTCCAAGATATTTGAACAGCACTGAATTGCACAGGATAATTGTTTTGTTTTTTATTATTAAAGACATTTGAGTTTGAGATCAAAAGATGAATATAAGATGACAGATCAGAATTTCAGCTTTCATTTATTGATATTTACATATAGATGTATATCATCTAGAACATGGAACCTTTGGCTGACTACCCACTTTTTTTGTAAAGCAAAATGATTGTATTGTAAAATATAAAATAAAAAAACAATACTTCATAATTTGTTGCATATTCCTTGATTGCAATAAGTGACAAGCCGGAGACATCAAACATAAAAAAGGTTGTATTTTTCTGCTGTGAATATATTGTGTGGCCCTGGAGTGTCGGTGAGATATGATTTGTTTAGCCTAATCTATGACCTCATATATGACTTTGATATCCTTAGTTTTGGATACATTGGATACAATCATTATGGAGACATTCTTTTTGTTTCGTTCTGATAAAAATAAGCCAAAACTAGACATTCTTTAATGAACTTGTCACACCATCAGTAAATATGTTAACCATCATGTCTACTAACAACTTTTCTTTATCAATGGTGATTTTGCATAACACTGAACACTACAATTTACTCTGTATAAATACCCCATTGGTCTCAGTAAATGTTGGAGAGTTTTCTATTCAATCACTGTGTCTGCATGGTTTTCGGTGCTGTATTCCCTGATATCAGCTCAGAGGTAGTTGCAGCAGTGTAACTCAAACTTCTATGCTGACTGAACCCAAAAATTATATTGGGCTAGTTGTACAGTTTCTTTCATCTATTGTGGTTTTGGGTGTTTTTCCTCTTCACTCTTCCCTTTAGGTTAAGATCTGGTTAGGCTCTAGGCCAGTGTAAAAACATTCCACATTTTTCCCCTGTTGAAGTCCTTTGTTGGGTTATCAGTTTTTGAAAATTTTTGGGTCATTGTTTTGCTGCATGACTGATTTTCTGTTTTCTGTAAAAAAGGCAGACATAAGACCTCCATAGACTTATGCTGCTATACAATTCTGATTCAATAAAGATTAGTGTGCCCATTAAATATTATAAGCTATTATATTTTTAAACAATCAATCAGGGCACACCTGACCAAAAAGAAACACCTGTCAGTGGCATGTTCCAATATGGCAGCCGACAGAACCATTCATTCAAAAGTTGTGAAATTTGATGCAGGGTTTGTGAAGGGTCTAAGGAACATAATGCCAAAGTTTTTACAAATTTCACCCATTCATGATCAAATTTCCCATCAAATGAACATCATCTTCATAAAAGTTATCAAAATAACATGAACTGAGTTTGATCAATTTTGAATTCTCCAAACAGTTTGCCCATAATGGGTCAACAGCTCTTACAGCAAAGAGCCAAACAGGAGTGTAATTAAGTGTACACTCAGACAAAGCTTTTGCAAGAAAACAAAAATAAGTTTACATTTAATATTATATTACATATAATATTTTTCTAGGCTTGTTCCACAAATTCTTTTCTTTTTGGAGGGTTATATTTTAAGTCATCTGAGCAATGCACTCCCAGAAGGGTTATGGTTTCTCATGCTTTGTTACCTCTAGGTTGGATTATTATAATGCTTTACTGTCTGAATGTTCTAGTAGGAGCATAAACAAGCTCCAGTTAGTCCGGAACACAGCACCTAGAGTCCTAACTAGAACCTGAAGATATGAACACATTGTTCTTATCTTATCCATATTGCATTGGCTACCAGTCATATTTTATTCTCTTCATGCTGATTCTTATTATTTGTGAGTATATTTTGTACAAGGCTGCTATGACTTGTCTTTGCTCACTTTATACTGTACATTCATTTTTTTTTTTTTTTTTTGGTGTAAATTCAACATATATATAGCTTTTATTTATATATATC
>JAOTRN010000051.1:720141-771514 GCA_028566695.1 Bagroides melapterus
CCAGTACCCAGGGACCATGTCCCACCGTCCCACCCCCAGAACTGCCGCCACCAAGCCGCCACCCTCCTGGACTTCTTATATTGGGGTGGTTGGATCTTTAGGGCTTCAGGAGCCGCCCTTAGGGGGGGGGCTATGTAATGATAGGACTATTCCCTGCCACCCCACTAGAGGGAGTGCTGGCAGGGGATTGGACTGTTGTACATTTCTTTGTTCCATGATTCCGTGTCTCTTATTTTGAAGTCTGTCCTCTGTCTTCTGTGTCTTGCTTCCTTTCCCCACCTGTTCCTAGTTTACCTCTAATAAGTGTGTATATATATACCCCTGTGTTTTCCCTTGTCTTTGTCGGTCGTTGATTGTTGTTAGTGTTGCTGAATGTATGTATGT
Organism: Bagroides melapterus; assembly: GCA_028566695.1. Classification (NCBI taxonomy): domain Eukaryota; kingdom Metazoa; phylum Chordata; class Actinopteri; order Siluriformes; family Bagridae; genus Bagroides; species Bagroides melapterus. Next base: position 720,526 of record JAOTRN010000051.1, read on the forward strand.
TACCTTAGCCTTAGCCTTAGCCTTTTGCCATTTTCCCCTGGATTACTTTTGTTGTGTTTTTTGTTCTTGTTTGTTAAATAAAACGTTAAACTGCATTTGGATCCGCCCTCTCTTCTTCCCTGGACCTCACCCATTCGTTACAAGGAGAGAGATTATAGAGCCTATCATGGAGTAGGACATGCTTTGTCGGGCTCTCGATAAACAATAATATTTTATCTGTTCAAATCCTTTTTCTTTATTTTTAGTCTGTTTCAGTGAATGGTCAACTATACGTACTTATAACTTAGTGGCAAGTTCAGTAATTTTTGCTGTCAGCCATGGCTTCGAGCTTGAGAAAATACAAATTCAGTGGATCATCTGGCACTAGGCCCAAAACCACCTCGGCCCACAGTCCCGTTAGCAAGCTGAGCTCTAGCCGTACTGCTACTTCACCTACCCCAAAATTGGATAACATGGACGTCGCAGACCTCAAATCCCAAGTTCTCATATCCCTCAAGAGTGACATTTTATCTGTGATTAAGGAAGAACTTAGAGGTGCACTGGCCGAAGAACTGAACTCCATTAAGGGTGAGTTACAGACACTCAAGGCCGAAGTTACCAGTTGTGCTACGTCAACCCGCGCAGAAATAGACCAGATTAAGGCCATGGTGAGGGACATGGAGGGCGGACTGTCTACATGGTCGGATGTAGTGGTCATAATGCAAACTACAATAACGAGCCTGCAGGCAGAACTGACCAATCTGAGAGCGAGGTATGACGAAATGGAAGGGAAAATGCGGAGATGTAACATTCGTATTTTGGGAGTTCCGGGAGAACCAGGGTCAAGCTCCACCGCGTCTGTTTCTAAATTACTGGCTAAAGTCCTGCAGGTGGATAAAGAGCTCCTTGTTGACCACTCGTATAGAAGTCTTGCTGCAGGGAGTCGGGGAGGGAGACCGCTCACCATTGTCGCTAAGTTACACTACCATCAGGAATTGCTATATTTCCCGATTACACTCCGAGTGTGGCCAAGGCTCGTACGGCATTTACAGAGGTCAGAAAACTCTTACGAGGCCAGGATGGTGTACGCTTTGGCATTTTATATCCTGCACGATTCCACATCACCTATAAGGGCGAGGACAAGGTATTCACAGATCCGGATAAAGCCATGCACTATATTAAACGTTGTTATTACTCCCGCAGAAAACAGTTCTTAATTGCCAAGCTTCACTGCTTCCAGTGAATTTCCGGAGGGGGATTTATTCTCTGTAACGATGGCACTTAGACGGTAAATTCAGTACTGATTGGAGTGTTTTTATTGCAAGTTAGTGTTATTATGTAAGAGTTTCAGTTATAATTCTGGTATAATGTTACTTGTAATTAATGCTTTATAACAGTATCTAGGATTATGTTGACTAGTTAATGTTTAGACCTGTTAATGTAACCTGTACATGTTTTAAGTTCATATGGTAGTTCGGCGAGAGCCTGATTTTTGGCTCGATAGGAATCCAAATAAGCACAATGTATGTATATGTTTGCTTGGGTTGGGTTAATCACCTGGCTTTAAGGGGTGATAGAGTTAGGGGTTGTGCCAGTCAGCAATATTCCCTCTTTTTTTTTTTTTTTTTTGTTTGTTTGTTTGTTTTCTTTCTTTTTTCTCTTTCTGTGTGGGTCTATTATTCTACTTTTTGGGAATTTGGAACTTCACTTTTGTTATTAACTCTTCATGACAAAAACAGGTGTTTCTTTTAGACAGGCTAATAGATGTATGATCAATCTGGTCAGTTGGAATGTTAAATCTCTTAACCATCCTGTGAAAAGGAAAAATGTCCTTATTCATTTGCAACACCTCAAAGCTGATATCACTTTCCTTCAGGAGACCCATTTGCATACCTGTGACCAATCTAAATTAAGAGAGGGGTGGATCGGACAACTATATCACTTGAACTTTGGCTCAAAGGCGAGGGGGGCTGCTATTCTGATCGATTAAAACCTACCATTTGTAGCAACAACCATAGACTCGGATACTGCAGGCCATTATATTATTGTAGTGGGGCAAGTATACGGACTCCCACTTATTCTGACCAATGTTTACGCACCCAATTGAGATGATGAAGGTTTTTTTTTAACAAACTTTCTATCTCGGATTCCAAATATGGCAACCCACCACCTTATCTTAGGCGGTGATATAAATTGCGTTCTTTCCACTGTTTTAGATCTCAGTTCCCCTAAGAAAATGCCTCCCTCCAAATCAGCTAAAGTTATACAGAGTTTCTTGGAAGCTTATGGATTAGCAGTTGTTTGGCGTTTCCGAAATCCTACCACAAGAAAGTACTCATTTTATTCCCCAGTACATAGGACTTTCTCATGCATAGATTATTTTCTTTTACATAAAAAACTTCTTTCCCTTGTAACAGACTCTGATTATAAAGTCCTAGTGATATCAGACCACTCCCCTCTGACTCTGTCGATCCACATCCCCAGTGCAGGATTTAACTATCTAACTAACTAACTCCTCGCTTTTTTTAAGTTTTATAAGATCAGAGATAGAGTTCTTTTTAAACATCAACCAAACTCCAGGTATGCCATCCTCAACAGTTTAGGAATCCTTAAAGGCATATCTAAGGGGGCAGAATATTTCATTTTGTGCAAAAAAACTACAGAATGAATTACAAAATTAGCAGATAAGATAAAGGAATTGGATATAGTATGCAGTGTGTCACCGACACCAACTGTACTTAAACAACGCCTATTATTACAAGCAGAATATAATTTAATCTTGACAAGACAAGCTGAATATTTGGTTTTTAAATCACTCTCCTCTTTTTATGAGCACGGGGAAAACACAGGTAGACTTTTAGCCAATCTGTTACGGCAGTGGTCAGCTAACCAAGCTATATCAGAAATTAAAAATGATCTTGGTACAAAGTGTACTGATAATTCAACAATCAATGACTGTTTCCACCACTATTATAAATCATTGTATACTGCTCCTTCGTCTGCTGACACTTCAACATTAGAGGGCATTTTTCAAAATCTAAATATTCCCACAATAAGTGTAGACTCAGCATCACAATTAGATGAGTCTATATCTGATACAGAAATAGCCCTAGCAATTCGAAGTATGCAATCTGGTAAATCATCTGGACCAGACGGATACCCTTCAGAGTTTTTTAAAACCTTTTCCAAGCAGCTCACTCCTCTGTTGGCATCAGTTTTCCAAGAGGGCTATTCCTCTGGATCACTGCCTCCAACTATGTGTCAAGCAGTCATCTCCTTAATTTTAAAGAAGGAAAAGAATCATCTTGACTGCAGTTCGTATCGTCCAATCTCGCTGTTGAATACAGATACGAAAATCTTAGCAAAAGTTCTGGCCAGCCATCTGGAGAGAGTTTTGCCTTGTGTTATTTCACCTGACCAAACAGGCTTCATCAAGAACAGGTACTCTTTTTTTAATATTAGACACCTGTTGAATGTTATATATAACCCATCTATATCTGACACTTTGGAAACAATTATTTCCCTCAATGCTGAAAAAGCGTTTGGTCGTGTGAATTGGGATTTTCTTTTCTACACTCTTAGTAAATTTGGTTTCGGCCCAAAATATATATCATGGATAAAAGTACTATAACTCATACCCATTGGCTGCCGTTTGGACAAATAATAATCTATCCCATTTTTTTGAGCTTCAGCGTCGTACGAGACAGGGGTGCCCTCTGTCACCTCTTCTCTTTGCTGTGGCTATTGAACCATTGGCTATTGCACTAAGGGAAAACACCAATATCAAAGGTGTCTTTCGTGGGGGTGTGGAACACAAAGTTTCCCTTTATGCTGATGACATGCTGCTTTTTATATCCAATCCTCTTCATAGCCTACCAAAACTTTTGGATCTATTGAAAGACTTTGGTGAAATATCTGGTTACAAGGGTAATCTACAAAAAAGTGAAATGATGCCAATTAAAAACAATATAGTACAGTTTCCTTTTTCTATCCCCTTTAAGATTAGTCCCAGGAAAATTAAATATCTGGGGATTTGGGTAACATATAACCATGACGACCTGAACAAGGCCAATTATCAGCTTCTACTTTCCAAAATAAAATTAGATCTTGAACGATGGAACCTGCTACCTCTCTCCTTGGGCGGAAGAATAAACACAATTAAGATGAATCTATTTCCAAAATTCCTATACCTATTTCAGTGTCTACCAATTTTCTTAACAAAATCATTCTTTAATAACCTAAGCAGTCAAATTTCCACTTTCATTTGGAATAATAAACAACCGCTTATTAAAAAAAAACATTCTACAGAATTCTTTATTATTACTGGGCTGCTAATGTTAGGGCAATGCTATTCTGGGCGAAGTATGACATCAATCATCCCACCTAGGTAGCTACAGAGAAAGCATCAATGGGATCAATATCTCTCTTATCATAATTATGCGCTAAATTGCCATAAAAACAGCCCACATCTTGTTTTACCTCAAACCCACTGATTATACACTCCATTAAAATTTGGAATCAGTTCCGGCGTCATTTCAAGCTTACTGAGATGTCTTTGTGCACCACTGAATGGGCACTGTATGTTTACTCCATCCTATACAGATAATGCTTTTGGGGTATGGTTAAAATGTGGTATTGTGTCATTATACGACCTTTATGTTGATATCTTTGGCTCATTTGAACAACTTGTACAAAGGTTTAACATTCCCAGTTCACATTTTTATAGGTATCTGCAGCTGAGGAATTTTATTTCTTGTAACTCTGACATTTTCCCAATGATTCCTTCTCAATCCCTCTTAGATTCTATTTGTAAATGTAAACCAGATGCTAAACAGATGATTAGTACTATATATAAGTTACTAAACACAAGTAATTCAGTCACTTTAGATGTGCTTAAAGGCAAATGGGAAAATGATTTAGAGTAACAGATCTCAGATGAACCCTGGCAAAAGATAATATAGAGAATTTACTCATCATCAGTTTGTCTCAAACACACAGTAGTTCAATTTAAAATTGTCCACCGGCTTCACTGGTCTAAGGTAAAATTGGCTAAGATCAGAGAGGACTTTGACCCCACTTGTGACCGATGTAAGCAGGAACAGCTATACTACTGCATATGTTCTGGACATGCCCAAAGTTATACAATTTTTGGAGTTTTATTTTTGATACTTTGTCAAAAATATGCCAAATACCATTAGAACCATCCCCATTTATTGCACTCTTTGGTATTGACTCAAGTGGTGCTCGTCTGACTGACGCCCAGGCAAATATGATAGCCTTTTAGCTCCCTTCTCGCTAGAAGATTAATTCTGTTTAAGTGGAAGGATTCAGTGCCACCAGTTGGTGCTTGTTGGATTAAAGAGGTCTTTTATTTAATTCCTTTAGAAAAGACTCGGTACTCCATGAAGGGATCCACTCAGAAATTTTATGATGTCTGGAAACCATTTTTGAGCCACTTTAAAAATATAGATACAGATAAATTGGATTTGTAATGAAAGATTTCCTTTTTTAATTTCTCTCTCTCTCTCTCTCTCTCTTTTTTAATTCTTCTGTTTGATGTGTATTGGTTTATTCATATTTTTCCCCTTACTTCTTTCTCTACTGACTGACTTTGTTCTTCTTATGGGGTGGGGGAAGGGTAAATGGGGAGAAAAAAAATATATGTATGTAAAAAGACTTTATTATTAGAAATTAAAAAAAAAGAAAAAGAAAAGATTGTAGCTGACTCCTCACACCCTGGAAGCGATTTCTTTGAGGCATTCCTTTCTGGAAGAAGGCCACAGTCCATCAAATCTAAAACCTCACACCATAAAACAGCTTATTTCCATCAAGAACTGGCATCATCAACAATATCCAGGACCCACTATCGTTTCTTATCCACCTTCTTGGACTTTAAAAAACAAGACCCCTTTACTGTCTTACATACTGCACCTACACCTTCTTAACTTCCTACCTCAAACTGTGAGCATTTGCACTTATCCACTAATGTACTGTTAATGTTTCATCCGCAGATGAAATATTTGAAAATGTAGCATCAGCACTAGTCCACTTTTGTACATCATGCACTATTATACAGTTAATGTTTTGATTTTTTTTATTCTTAGATTTTTTTTTATATATTTTTATGTACACTGCTCAAAAAAATGAAAGGAACACTTAAACAACACATACTAGATCTTGATGAAATCTTCCATTTGAAAATCTTTATTTGTTACATAGTGGAATGCATTGAGAACAAAGTGATCAATGGAAATCAAAATCAAATCAAATTATCCCATGGAGGTCTGGATTATGAATCATACTCAAAATAAAAGTGGAAAAATCGGCTCACAGGCTGAGCCAACTTTTGTTGAAATTCGTCGAGACAATTCAAAATGAGGCTCAGCTGTGTGTGTGGCCTCCACATGCCTGTATGCATTCCCTACAATGTCTGGGCATGCTCCTGATCAGATGACGGATGTTCTCCTGAGGACTCTCATCCCAGACCTGGATCAGGGCATCAGTCAACTCCTGGACAGTCTCTGGTGTGAGGTGGTGTCTGTGGATGGCAGTCAGGGCACCTCTGGCTAACACATGGATGTCTGTACGGCACTCCAAGGAAATGCCTCCCAGACCATCACTGACCCACCAGCAAACTGGTCATGTTGATGGATGTTGCAGGCAGCAGAACATTCCCCACAACGTCTCCAGACTCTGTCACATGTGCTCAGTGTGAACCTGCTCTCATCCGTGAAGACCACAGGGCACCAATGGAGAATCTGCCAATCCTGGTGTTCTCTGGCAAATGCCAATTGGCCTGCAAGGAGCTGGGCTGTAAGCACAGGCCCCAGTTGTGGTTGTTGGGCCCTCATACCACCCTCATGAAATCTGTTTCTGACAGTATGAGAAGAAACATGCACATTAGTGGCCTGCTGGAGGTCATTTTGTAGGTCTCTGGCAGTGCGCCTCCTGTTCCTCCTTGCAAAAAGGAGCAGATCGTGGTCCTGCTGCTGGGCTGTTGTCCTCCTATGGCCCTCTCCATGTCTCCTGGTGTACTGGCCTGTCTTCTGGTATCTTCTCCATGATCTTGACACTGTGCTGGGAGACATAGGAAACCTTCTTGCCACGGTGCACATTGATGTGCCATACTGGATGAGCAGTACTACCTGAGCAACTTCTGTGGCACTGGCAAAATGCAAAAGTGACCAAAAATCAGCCAGAAAGGATGAGGACAGGTAAATGGTCTGTGGCCACCACCTACAGAAACATTCCTTTACAGGGGTTGCCTTGCTAATTGCCTCTCATTTCCACCTATTGTCTTTTCCATTTGCACAACAGCAGGTGAAATCGATTCACAATCAGTGTTGCTTCCTAACTGGACAGGTTGATATCCCAGAAGTGTGATGGACTTGAACTTACATTGTATTGATTATGTGTTCCCTTTATTTTTTCAGCAGTTTATATTCTCAAAGGTTTCATAGGTTCTTTATACTTATGCTCTATAATATTCACCAGTACACCAAGACAAATACCTTGTACAAGTAACACCCACAGTATTTAGCAAAAAAGGTCATTCTCATTTGGATTAAAACATTGGAACTCAAAGTTAATAATTGTAAGGTGGCTGTGCTGTTCTTTACATACAAGCATCTTTTTCTTCTAATAATATTATCAGTATAGCAACCTCTTGGGTTCATTGTAGGGACTACACGCTATTTAATTAAGTCCTTATATAATGACATAACAAATGTGAGCTTAGTTTTTCAACAACCTCATCGAAAAGCTCGCAGTCATAGCTATTGTTCCTCCTCAATTTAAGTTGATTTGAAGGCACTTTTAGTATGTAAATGTTGTATTATAATTTCTATGCTTATATTCTTTGTTCTTATATCTTATAAGTAAGATGGTAAATTTATTATTCTACCTATTATTGATATTACTGATATTACTGATGCTCATGGTACATTACGAGTCTTTGTTTATTTTATGTAAATGTGTTAATTATTATTATAGTAAAGTAAAGTTTTAAATGACACCTTGTGTCTGTTGTCTTTGGAAAGCATTATCTGACTGCCGAATCAAGCAAGGCATTTGAAACAAAGGGCAGAACAGTAAAACAAAAATCTTTAGTGACCAACTTCTAGCTTTGTAGTGCATGGCGGGGAGCAGGTAGGCTCATAAGGACATCTTTCTATAATCAAAGTCAGGATCATGAAGGCAAGGCTCGTTTGCACCATGGTCATCACAGCATTCACGATATCCATTGACCGTGAACACAGCTGCCACAATGGCTAGAGCAGAGGCTGAGCAGCTAAAGCAGAGATAGCACTTGCTATGAAATAAAGTGAACTGAAAATACAACAGCTTGAAGTGGAAAGGAGTGCTGCAGCCATACAAGTGAAAATGGAGGCCTTAGAAACAGTTGTAGAGCTGGAAAATAGTGGGAACACAAGCTTAATAGAGCTACCTATAGAGACCGCAGCACAACACACAGGCTTACTTATCAGGACAGGCTGATAATGTTCAGAATTCACAATTTCCAGTGCTAGATGGGACTTTTTGTGAAAATGATGTTTCAGAAGCGCAGCAAACATGCTCTACCGAATACTGCTTGGAGCAGAAGGGCCAACAGTTATCGTATACCTAGGGTACCATCCAAGTCTCAGCCTGTTGATGCAGAGAGATTGCAGTACCCTTCTACAGTGCACGTTCTACAGATGCGCAATTTACACACCCAACTCAGCATGATGCATGTTCCTGGGCTCCTCGTGTTGAGAATCACCCACAGTTCCAGAAGCATCCCTAGGCAAAGAAAGTATTAGAGTGGGTGCAACTTGACTATTCTCAGATCTGCTCCACTACAAGCTTTCGAGCTGATCCGTATCAAGGACGCCCCCTATGTAAATGATCAAGTGTCCACATGTCAAGTTTATCGCAAGACGTGAACTAGTATCTGCCAGCCTTACAAAGTTTAACAATTGTCCAGAGACCTTCAGGGCATGGAGTGCATCATTCATAAATGTCATCAAAGACCTCAACCTCTCACCTAGCGAGGAGATGGACTTACTGGTAAAATGGCTGGAGCAGGAGTCATCTAAGCATGCAAAATGTATAAGAACTGTGCACATTAACCATCCACAACAAGGGATCTGTCTGGTCTGGGACAGACTTTATGAAACATACAGCTCACCAGAAATAGTAGAGAGAGCTTTATCTAGGAAATTGGAGAGCTTTCCAAAAATATCGAACAGAGACAGTCACAGACTATGTGAGCTGGGGGACTTGCTCACAGAGATCCAGGCAGCTAAGCAAGATTGTGGACTGAGCAGCCTTTTCTATCTAGACACACCACATGAAGTGAATCCAATAATACAGAAATTGCCATTTGGCTTGCAAGAAAAGTGGCTCACAGTGGGATCCAAGTATAAAGAAGACTAGAGTTTCTTTCCCACCTTTCAAGTTCCTAGTAGAATTTTTGTGTCAGCAAGCTAAAATGTGGAAGGATCCAAGCTTCTTTCTTATTACTGAACAGTAAGAGTCCTGCAAACCAATCAAACAGTTGAACAACCTGCCTTTTCAGAGCTGTTGCTACTCACAAAATGCAGGTCTCCTTAGAAAATCTGTCAGATGCAAGTGAACCAAAAAATAAGGTAAATCCAGCCAAGCAGTGCTTTCTACACAATAAGCCTCACCCTCTGGCTAGATGTAGAGGACTTAGGATGAAACCTATGGATGAGAGAAAATCAGTGATCAAACATTTTGCGCAAAAACATGGCGTATGCTTCAAATGTTGCGGCTCTATTTTACATATGGCAAAGAACTGTGATCAGGCTGTAAAGTGTTCAGAATGTGGTAGTGTAACGCATGTAGTGGCACTCCATCAAGGCTTAGCACCATGGATGAAAGAACCAAAATCCCCTGCATTGGAGGATTACGAAGTGATTGAGGATGTACTTGCAGAACCTGATGTTTCCTCAGCTTGTACATAGGTATGTGGAGACAATCATCTTTCACACTCATGCTCCAAGGTTAGAGGTTAGTCAGAGAAAGCAGTTAAAATGTATGAGGTCAAAATTCTTTGATCCGTTTGGCATTACTGAGTGAAGGGTAGCCTATACTCTTAAAACATGTGCAGGCACAGTTGAAATAGAAGGCAGGCTGGCACAAGGCTTTCAAGTGGGAACTTTTGATGGAAGTTTAGTCTAACCCTTGTCAGTGCTTCTTGAGTGCAATGAAATTCCAGACTATCACTCTTAAATCCCCACTCCAGAAGAGGTTAGCAAGCACAGGCAATTACGACATCTTGTGAGGTATATCCCAGAGCCCCATTATCAAGTTCCAGTTCTTCTCCTGTTAGGCAGGGATATGATCCACAAAGCCCATAAGCAAGTGAATCGGCCACCAAATGCTCCCTTCACATTATTGGAGACACGTGATTATTGGAGATGTGCCTCTGGAAAGTTCATAAACCTACCTTTGTCCAAGCATATCACACCAATATTATGGAGAATGGTCATCCTACATACTTTCATCCATGCCCCAACAATTACATTGTAAAGGATATGCTTCAAAGCATGTCTCTCCTCAAGTAGAATTTATTGCAGGAAACCAAAGATGATGAGAAAATGTCTATCGAGGACACACTCTTTTTGCAGATCATGGCTCAAGAATACTATAAAGACAAGGAAAATTCATGGGTTGCTCCTCTGCCATTCAAACATCTCCCAAACAATCGTCCCCAAGCTGTTGAACATTTCTCAGGAGGAAGCCTGAGATGAAAAAGGATTTTATGGCATTTATGGAAAGAGTTTTGCAAAATTATCATGCAGAAATAGCTCCTCCTGTTAACCCCAATGAACAATGTTGGTATTTAGCTTCTTTCAGTGTTTACCACCCAAAAAGCAGAACAGACAGTATGGAATGAAGAACTGCAACATGCAAGTTCCAAGAAGTTATGGGCCCACATCTTTGTCAGCTGCCAAATTCAAAGAGCTCTGTGTTCTCTCTGACACTTCAGAGAGAGTAATTGCAGCAGTTGCTTATCTAAAGATGGTCTAGTCAGATGGTAACTGTCATATTGGGTTCATCATCTGTGCAGCTGTCTTGGCTGTATCCATGATGGAAACCATCATTGCAGAGATTGCTGTCGAATTTGATGAGATTAGTTTCTACACAGATAGTCGAGTGGTTCTTGGCTATATTTATAACAAGGTAGATTTCATGTCTATGTGAGTTACCGTGTGCAGAGAATCTGGAAAAGCACTAATCCAGGTCAATGGCACTACATAAGCTCAGAGTACAATCCAGCAGATGTGGCCACAAGACCAGCTCCCGCCAAACAGCAAGATAGTGCCTGGCTCAGTGGACCGGCATTCTTCCATCATCCGAAGATGGAGACACTCCCTAGAGAACCATTTGCACTTGTCGATCCCAAGCAAGATCTGGAGATTCACCCACATGTAACAGTGCTCTCAAAACACTTTGAACACTTTTCAGACTGGAGCCGCCTGATCAGAGCTGCTGGAAAGCTGATTGATGTTGCACAATCTTATAAACAGGGCCAAAATGACACTTCTCAGGCATGCAACGGATGGTACTGTGTACTGGTACCCCCTCTAAGTGTTGACACAATACTTCAGAGCAACGAAGTTGTCATAAAAGCAGTACAACAGGAGAGTTATGCAAAGGAGCTACAATGCCTCAAACAGAACAGACAACTTCCCAAAATTAGTACAATTTGAAAACTAGATCCCTTCATATATCAAAGTGGCCTGTTGAGGGTTGGAGGTCGTCTGACCAATGCAGATCTAGGTTCTGAAGAAAAGAGGCCCCTCATCATACCCAGGAGAAACCATGTGGCATTACTTCTAACCCGGCACTTTCATGAACAAACACATCATCAGGACCACCTCTTTACAGAGGTGAGATTTTAAGATCTGCTGGCTACTGGATAATAGGAAGCAAAATATGTGTGAACAGTCTTATTCACTCTGGTGTTATATGCCACAGACTCATATTACACTTACAGGAGGGGCTGCAAGATTCAAAAGATGGCAGATCTGCCCTCTGACAGTCTTACAGTCTTAGTCCCCCTTCACACGTGTAGGGCTGGATGTGTTCGGCCTCTGGTCAGTGTCAGTGAGTAAGACAAAAGATGGGCCGTACTATTCACGTGTCTAAGTATCATAGCCATTCATTTAGAACTAATTGAGTCCCTTGATACCCCCTGTTTCATTAACACTTTAATGAGGTTTCTAGCAATCCGAGGTCTGGTGAAACAGATCCGCTCCGATAGAGGGACCAATTTCATTGGGGCTTGTAAAAGTTTGTAGCTTCCTTCCAATGCTGATGAAAAGGCGGTGAAACAATTTCTGTCCAATCAAGGCTGCATATGGACATTTAACCTTCCCCATGCATCTCACATGGGTGGTGCATGGGAGCAGATGACTGGCATTTCTTGCAAGATCTTGGATTCTATGCTTCTTCAGAGCATACCCTCAAAACTCACACACGAGGCACTCGCCACTTTCATGGCGAAAGTTACAGCCACCTAATACCTGTATCAACCGATTGAACAGAACCATTCATCCTAACACCAGCCATATTACTGGCCCAAAAGCCAGGTGTTAGTTTAGCCCCACCTGGGGACTTTGGGAAGCCTGACCTGTACAAGCAAAAATGGCATACAGTGCAGAGCCTTGCAAACACATTCTGGGATTGATGGCGTAAATACTACCTTTCAACTTTGCCGTAGTGACAGAAATGGCAATGCCAACAATCGAACGTTTCCAAAGGATGCATAGTTCTACTTAAGGACCCTTAAGCAGAACGAGTGGTGCCTGGACATTATAACGGAAACTTATCCAAGCCAAGATGGCAGAGTCCGAAAGGTGCAAGTAAAACTCACTGGGAAGGATGGACTGAAACTGTTTCTGAAACCCATTAATGAAATAGTACTCCTGCTTCATGAAGATTCTGAATAGATTATTTAGAGTTGAACTTGCCTAAGAAGGTTTGGTATTCCCTGGAATACCAGATGGGGAGTGTGCTGTTCTTTACTTTCAAAGTGATTTTTTTTCCTCTTGCTCAAGTATGTTTGGCTTCTTGCACAAGATTCCTTCTTGTAAGAATGCTTTTTTTTGGACAGATGATCTTTTCTTGGCAGTACCTGGGTGATGTGGTGCAGCTTTCATTTCCTGATTATTGATCTAGCTGTGATCAGTGAGACAGAAACTGCTGGTAATTGGGAATTAAATAAAATACAGCTTAACTCTTAATGAGGTGCCCAGCAAAGAAAAAGACAGAAAAGAAACAAGCAGTCTGGCAATGCAGCACAGAACAAGGGGAGAAATAATCCAAAGAACTAATAAAAGCACATTTCCAAGTTTTTGCTTAATCCATAGAGAAACATATAATCCAGAAGGGGGAAAAATGAGCAGCTCAGTAAGCATATGTGATAACAGAGCAATGTAATCCAAAGGGGAAAGCCTTAAGGTTCAGAGTTCCTGAACATTAATCAACAGAAACATATAATCCAAGCAGGAAATCAACGGCAAAAAGAGAAATCCGAAAGGTGTGTAGCAAAAGCGAAGCAAACAGGAAACTGACCAACCACCCCGACCAGGAAGCACTTAGGCATAAATGCCAGATTAGTCTTAAGGAAACCCTAAACTCCAATAAGAAAGAATCTAGTGCATGAGGAATGCACTGAGAGTGCATGAAGCTCACTGATACGTTTAGCTGATGCCAGCGCCAGGAGCAACGCCATCTTAAAAGGACAGCATTTTAAGGGAAATACTGCCTAGGGGATTAAAAGGATATTGAGACAAAGCCTCCAGCACCATGGAAGGGTCCCAAAGCCCACAAGACAGGCAGAAGTAGCCACTAGGTAAACCTTAATTGTGGAAAAAGACCTGCCTTTATCCATAAGGTCTTGTAGGAAACACAAAATATCAGAAACTGAGCACTGATAAGATGTGGGACCATGCTCATTGCACCACCACTTACATCCATACAAGGACCTTGTAGAAATTGCCCTAGCATTCTGTATAGTGGCAACCACATGCAGGGGAAGCCCAACTGCGTTTAAGTTAACCCTCTCACGGGCCAGGCCCAATGAATCTCCCTATTCGCTTGAGACAATAGTTCTGTGCGGACAGGGAGGTACCATGGCTGTGCATATAACAGAGGAATTATCTCTGCCAGCCAAGGTGTTTGGGCCACCTGGGTGCTATTAGAAGACAGGCCCTTACCCTGTCCAACGTGGGAATTATCAGGCACATTATCAGGTACATGAGAAGAAAAGCATACAGCACCGAGTGGCGCATCCACATCTTTTAGCTGAAAGAACATAGGACAATGGCAATGACAATGGCAAATAGATCTACGGTTGCCTGTCTGAATCTGTTCCATATGATGCCTACTATCTGAGGGTGGAGAAGCCAATCTCCGTAGAGTGGGTTTCCCCTTGACAGAAGGTCCACTCCTGTGTTCAGGATTCCTGGGATGTGAGTCATGCGCAACAGCAGAAAAAAATGCCCGCTCCACACCAGAAGCTTGAACGCTGATCTATGCCACTGCTGTGGTATTGTCGCAGTGTACGAGCACATGTCCCTGTAGACTTTCCCAATGGTAAAAAGCTCTAAATAATTTAAGTGCGCTGATCCACAAACAGATCACTATTCTGCCCTCCTGGGTGGCTCCCCAGCCTGTCAGAGACGCATCTGTTGTCACAACTTTCCGTAACATCACCGTCCCCAATAAGGTTCCCTGTGCGTAAAAGTCTGTGTAGAGGTCATGTAATGGACTGAGACGTAATGACAAAACCCATTTCATGAACACTGTCATTCTTAGAAGTCCCAGCAGCAACTCCTGGATAGATGAAGCCATAAGACCCTGCAATCTGAGGCATGTGCGATATTGTACTCTCGCTCCCTCACTGAACAGCGACAAACAGTTCAGTAGGGAGAGAATGTGCTGGAGAGAGACACACACCCATGGAGACTGAGATCAGCTCCAGACTCAGGAAAATCACACTCTGACTGGGTGTAAAATTGCTTTTGTTCATATTCATCCTGAACCTGAGTGCGGTGATGTGTGCAAGCACCAGATGAGTATTGTGCCACACCTTTTCTTTCGATTCGATGAGCAAGTCGTCTATGTATGTTAAAATCCGTAGACCTGACATTCTCAGGTGAGCTAAGCCCACCTCTGCACACAGGCAAAAACTCCTCAGACTGAGGGTGAGCGAAACGGAGAAACTTCATGTGTGGCGGATAAATGCTTATGTGGAAAAAAGCATCTTGGAATTTAACGGAAGTGAACTAATCATCCTTTTTTATGACTTTGAACAAAGTCTTGTGACATAGCATTTTGAAATTGTATTTCCTTAAATGTTTGTTCAATGCTCGGCGGTCCAGAATGGGGCAGAGAGAACCGTCCTTCTTTGGGACATAGTGAGAATAAAATCCCTGATTCATCAGACTTGGAGGGACAATCTGAAACTGCAGTCTGTAGCCCTGCACTATTGCTGAAACAGCATGCCAAGCTGACTCATGATTCGTGAGTGACTCCACCTGAGCCAGAGGAGTGCTGTCGCCCAATAGGCTCAATTGTGATGCAAGTGAACAGACTAGGAAGGACATGCATTTGTTTAGAGAGATGTTTTCTCCCTGCAGAGAGATCGCTCTCTCTGACATAAGTTCATCTGACTCGTTTGTTTTAATGTGTTTTTTGTGTGTCTTGTAAAGAGGAACGCAGGGGCCCAAGCTTTTATTTGGGTTGAGGGGAACACATATGTGCGGTGTGGTGACACTGCTTGTGACACTGTTTTTCCCCACAACAGACCCCCTGAATGTAGGGGGAGAACACACAATGCCCACTGAACACACAGGCTGGGCAGCCTCAGGAGAGACCCTCCGTATTTTGGACAGGGGCTCTGGGGCCAGAAGAGAATCTGAAGGGCTTGCGGCCCATAAAAACAAACACCGTGTCCCCATCGATCAAACACCAGGCCAGCCGCTTGTGTTTCAAGTCAGTGGGGGTCGGGTTTGAAGGTCTCCCTGCCACAACCACGGCGGGAGTCGTTTTTCCCCAGGGCTTAGCAGAGGGTGCTAATTCTGCTGTGGAGGGGGTCTGTGGAGGTCTCTTCCTTACCCTATTAAAAATATCATCCCGTGACAGGGGGGTTAGGCAAACGCACAGGGGGCACCTGGCGTGGAGCTGCTTTCCTGGGAAGACATACCTTGAAGACATACCACATCATTGCTGCATTAATGTGATGGGGGACTGAAGAGAGCCCGGCTGAGCTTCACTGGGGTGCCCGCGACGCGCCTCTTATCACTGTCAGGGAGCCCGGACAAGTTAAGCCAGAGCCCGCTCTCTCCCGCCACAGAAAGCTCCATGGAGAATGTCAGTTCAGCATGGATTGCTTAAATTTCTTGGGTATCCTGCTTACTCAGAAAGGCATCAGGCCCACTGAGGAGAGAGTCAGAGCTGTGATGGAGGCCAGAGAACCACAAAACACCTCAGAAGTTCAAAGCTTTCTTGGACTTGTCAGTTATAATAGTAGATTTATTCCACAATTTGCAACACTGGCAGAGCCCTTGAGACATCTTACCAGAAAAGACTGAGTTTGTCTTTGGTCCCGAACAGAAAAGTGCATTTAATGCCCTGAAAAAAAAAAATTCTAGAGCAGGGACTTTAGCATACCCAACCCAGGTTGTAGCTGATGCCAACCCTGTAGGTTTGCATGCAGTACTGGTACTGTGACAAAAAGGACATATAGTACCAATTAGCTACATCAGTACTTCTACAGTTCTAACCGGTGAGAGGCTTCACCCTTATGTGTATGGTAGACAGTTTGATATGGTCACAGACCACAAACCATTAGAATCAAGAAATGGTCCACACTCCAAGCCCTGTGCCCGTGTTGAACGATAGGTTTTACGTCTTCAACCATACAACTTTAAAGCTGTTTATGTCTCAGGAAAGGAAAACATTACTGATTCCTTATCACAACTCTTGGGGAGCACCACAACGAGCGAGAGACATTCACATGAATCAGACGATTACATGAGATTCGTAGCTATTAGAGCTACTCCGAAAGCCTTAACCACAAGAGAGGTAGAAGAAGATCCAGAACTCGCAGAAGTGAGGAAAGCTACTAAAACTGGACATTTTGAGAAGTTTATGACATATGCAGCTTTAGCCAGAAAGTTGTGTGCCATAGGTTGGTTGTGCATTATTCTTCCAAAAACACTACAAGCACGAGCAATTGAATTAGCACATGAGGGACACATACAGTAGGTATCGTTGGAACCAAGCAGGTACAAAGGGACAAAAGTATGGTAGTCTGGAATGGACAAAGCTACCGAGAATTATTGCAAATCATGTCATGGGTGTCAAATCGCGTCTCACCCTGATGCTCCAGAATTATTGCAACCTTCACCATTACCAGATGGACCATGGCAAGATCTGGCAGTAGATTTACTTGGACCTTTGCCATCAAAGCACTCGATCTTGGTTGTAGTAGGTTACAACAGTGGGTACTATAAGTATGACATACTGACCACCACCACAACAAAGGTGACTGATAGTCTTGAGGACATATTCAGCTGACATGGACTTCCACTCACATCTAAGTCAGATAATGGACCTCAATTTAGGGTGGATGAATTATAAAATTTCTGTGAGGTCAATGGAATCAAACATCTGAAAACAACACCTAAATGGGCTCAAGCAAATGGTGAAGTTGAGCGCCAGAATGCTTCAATCATGAAAAGAATCAGAATTGTGCAATCAGTAGGACTTGACAGGCATAAGGAACTTATGTTCTGGTCCTATTCCAATGCGAATGGTCACTGAAACGCTGGATGTCCAGGCGGTGCTCCGAAAACAATGTGGGCGACATAGATAATTGGAGAACTTTTGAGGGTAAAACTGGCCTGTTAGGTCAGGACGGTGTCCATCCCACCCGGGAAGGGGCCGCTCTTCTTTCTTGTAGTATAGCTCATAGTCTCAGGTTAGACCTAGTTAATCATTGACTACCCAGGCCATGCCATGGAGTCCAGGCCATGGAGCGGACAATCGGCTTAATCCAACCGTCTGCAAGCTGCACAGAGTCACTACAGGGTCCACAAAATTGAGACTGTGTCTGTTCCTTGAACTAAACTAAAACTTAGAAAGACTCAAAAAGTCTGCTTTAGCAACTTACTTAATGTAGATATCTCAAAGTCAGAACGTACTGAACACACAACCTGCACCTCTGATCTAAAGCTAGGATTGTTAAATATTAGATCTCTTACATCTAAAGTGCCTCCGGTATACAGCTACATACATCAGCCTCATCTAACTGGTAGATGAGGAGGTGTCGCACTTATTTATAATGATAATCTGAAACGCTGTATAGTAACATAAGTATAGTCACAAACAATAAGCCATGTCATCTGATTCCGTTAATTGTTATTTACAGACCCCCAGGACCGTACTCTGAACTTCTTACTGAATTTTCAGAGTTTCTATCTAACCTGGTCGTTTCTGTCTAACCTGGTCGTTTCTGTTGACCGAGCGTTAATTGTTGGAGACTTTAATATTCATTTTGAGAATCCAGACGACCTGCTTAGGACAGCATTTATGCCCATACTCGACTCAGTGGGAGTCAATCAGTGTGTAATAGGACCCACTTATAAAGCAGATCACACTTTAGACCTAATATTATCTTTCGGGGTAAGTATCAGTAATATATTGACAATTCCACAGTGTGAAGATATATAAGATCACAGTCTTATTTCATTTAAAGTCTGTCATAGTAATAATGTACACGCATCGCTGCGCTCCTGCTTTAAACGTACATTCACACCTACGACGGCCCAGAGCTTCATCAGCTATCTCTCAGAACTATCCACTATGATTGGATCACCATCTGACCCCATAGAACACTCTGAGCAGTGAGCAGTGACTAACGTGGTATTGATTCACCAATTGTTGTTTATATAAACACAGAATCCACCAAACCTCAGCTCTTACCGAAAGCTTCAGTGCACCTATCTGCACGGTATGGTGTTAGCTAGGGTTGTCCAGATCTGATCGGAAATCGGCCCCGATAACATGGTTTTCGGACTTGATCGGAATCGGACGTTACCGCCCGATCAGGACTCGATATATATGTATATATATACATATATATCCGAATAGGACTCAGATATATATGTAATTATATTCTCATTATTTTTTAACACATCTGTAGTTATGCGGTTGCACAGAGTTAGACCTCTTGACTCCACACAGAAACTGAAACGCGTGAGGCATGACATCACTTTGTTGCAGAGACGCTATTGGTTAAATGCTGGCAAAGTAGAACACGGAAGCAGGTTTACATGCCTGCCGGGTATTTTAAGTTGAGGTGCTATTTGTTTTTATATTAGACTTTTTTTTATATTTACTGTTGCACTAAAGTCCAAAAGTGAAGAATTTATGTTATTTATTACTTGATTGTTCAAGCTACCTCACAGAAGTGCTCTGTTTGTTAACAGAGTTGTTGAATGTTAAAATAAGGTGAATTAAATAAAAAATAAGGAACATCCTGGATCTGTTTCTTCGCTCTTCTTTATTCTTTTTTTATGTATTATAGAAGTATCGGATTGGGACTCGGTATTGGTAGATACTCAAAATCAAATGACTCGAACTCGCACTCAAAAAAACCTGATCGGGACATCCCTAGTGTTAGCCCATGTTGCTGGATAGCTGCTCAGCAGCCACGTTTCTTTGAAGATAAGCACATAGCAATTCCTTGTTTCAGCCTGTGTGTTCAGTCTCTGAGTTTGTCCATTTTGTTGTCAAGAGAGCACACATAGCCAGTAAAAGCCAGGATGGGAGGGCTGTTCGGCCGGTCGGTGTTTCTCACACTGCTTGTGGTGCCTACGTGCCTGGTTAGCTAAATCATGTGACACCATGTGTGTTCTTTCCGTACTAGTCCTAGGCAACGTAGCGTCATTCATAATACATCTGGGAGTTCAATGTTGTTCTCTGAGCCCAGAGACATTAGAGTTTCAAGGTTATAGTAATGGGAGATATTTACCACGTTACAGTCGGATCTACAGTCTCTATGACAAGTACAGTATTTACACAAAAAGTTGCACCAATAGCTGGAGCTGTAGAATTTGTTGCTTTCATGTGCACATCTATCTTTTTTGCCAAAATAAACAAACAAAAAAAAACTGCCAGATGTCCAGGTGATTTAAGGCTAATCTGACCCTCTGCTAGTGGCAATGACTCATCATGTAACAGACAGGGGAGGAGGAGTTGCAGTTATTCATTATTATAAGCTAGCCATTGTGCAAAAATATAGACATAAGTTCAACTCTATTCAGGTGTTGAAGCAATTATGCGGCAGCAAGTCCATATAAGGGCATCTACGTCACATTACTTTGTGTCTATTGTCTGTCTTATTGTCTGAGACTAGGGCAAAATGAGATATATAAAGACTAGGGTATTTTTTTCTTTATCATGGCGTGATTGGCTCTCAAAAAAAGAAAGAAAAAAAGGGGAGCCGATTGCGTGCATTGCGAGCAATTGCTGACTGCATTCTAGGCTGGAGTACCACGTCTGTGTAGCCTTCATTCATGGCGGTGAATTCTGCCACCGAATTGCTTCCTAATTGTGCGTTATCGCTAAACTTATCTGCTCCAGTCTGGCTGTATTCCAGCCAAGTGCGTAAATCTGACTCCTCTGCTTCGGCTCCAGGAGCTTACTTGCGATTTCTCCCGACCTGAACGAGGTATTATCATTTGCATCATGCTCTGAGGAGCTTGATGTGGGCTATGGTGTGCAGTCCGCCACTGAATTTCTTCTTAATTATGCGTTGTCACTAAGCTAATCCACGCTTGTCTGGCTGTATTCCAGCCAAGCACTTACTTTAATTCCTAACTTTGGCTCCTGGAGCTCGTTTGCGATTTCTCCCGACCCAAACGGGGAATTATTTTCGTCTTTATCGGACTCAATGTGGGCAGTGGTGAACAGTCTGCAACTCAATTTGCCCTTGTCTGGCTGCATGCCAGCAAAGCGTCTGATCATAATTCCGCTGCTTCAGCTCCAGGAGCTCATTTTTGCAATTTCTCCTGAACCAAATGTGGGATTATTATTTTTCAGCATCAGACTCGATGTGGGCAATAATGAGTGCAGATCTGTACCCTGTGTCAGCAGAGATTTACAAGTTCAGGATGCTCATGCTTGAGGTTATTGCATCCCAGATCAGGTCTAAGGACTGATTTATAAAGATGGAACTCAGAGATGCTTTTGTCTCATAGGATCTTATCCAGAGCACAGGAAGTTCCTCAGGTTCACTTTGAGGGCGACGCTTGCCAGTATTGTGTTATTCCTTTTGGCCTAGTCCTGAACCCAGGAAAGCGTTTGCATTCTCCATCTCAGAGAACCACCTTTCTGGGGTTTGTTTGGAACTCTACCATGAGACAGGCACATCTGTCTCCCACTGTGGTGGCTTCCAACTTTCAGCAGTAAAAGCTATTCAGCTAGGCCGAAGCCTCTCTGTTGCTGAGGCACAGAGAGTGCCCGGCCTAGTGGAGGCAGCAGCCAACGTTGTTCCTTTGGGTCTGCCTCACATGAGGCCACTCCAGTTCTGGCTCAGGGGTGCGGGCTTTCATCCCTGCAGACATCCCCTCCAGTTCATAAGTGTTATGCGCCGTGGACTTCGTACCCATCTTACGTGGAAAAGACCCCAGTTCCTGGCCTTGGGTCCCACTCTAGGGGCATACCATCATTGCAGGAATCTTTTGACGGACGCTGGTCAAGCCGAAGGCTATGGCAGCCAGGCATTGAGATGCTGTGCTTGCCCATATGAGGTCTCTCATTGTTGCAGGGCTCTTTCAAAAGACTCCTCGCTTTTGGGGACACAAAAATGGATGGCACTGCAGTGGCTTCCTATATCATTCATGAGGGCATGCTACGTTTGTGCCCCCTGTTCAGGCTGGTACAGTGGATTCTGCTCTGGGCAGAGACCAGGTTTCTTTCACTGGGAGCGATCTTCATCCCGGGATGCAGACTTCCTGTCGAGGCAGGTGCTGAGGCCCGGGGAGTGGACTCTCCACCCCCAGGCAGAGGAGCACGTTTGGCCTGGTACAGATATGGCCGAGGCTCTGTCTGTATGCCTTTCCCCTGGTAGCTCTGCTCCCGCAAGTCCTAGCACCATGACCAAGTCAATCTTCTAGTGGCTCTTCGTTGGCCCGCTCGACTGTGGTTCAAGGACCAAGTCTTCATCCTAGACAGCAGTTCCCCAGGGACTAACCCTAACCCCACCCCGAGACGTGGGAACTCTGGGTCTGGCCCCCAGCTCCTAGAGGCAACCCCCTCATCCGAGGTGACGGGGAGTCTGTTGAATGCTAGGGCTCCCTCCACTCGGAAGCTGTATGCTCTAAAGTGGAGGCTTTTCCATCTCTGGTCTGATGAATGCTGGCAGGATCTGGTTCACTGCCCGGTTGGTACAGTCCTGGAGTTTCTGCAGACTCACATTTCTTGGGGCCTTCCCAATCTACATAAAGGTATTTGTGGCCATGATTGATGTGAACCATGAACCTGTACTCGGGGCCTCCTTGGGTAGGTACCCTCTGGTCTCTTACTCTCTGCATGGTGCTAGGAGGCCAAGGCCTTCCTTCAGACAAATAGAAGCTGGAGTAATGTCACATAGATGCCCTTATATGGACTTGCTGGCACATAATTACTTCGCCCCTGTCCTTTCTGAGCCATTAAATTGGCGTGTGTGCACACAGAGTTTCAGACACAGCTTCTTCAAAGAAGCATTCCCATAGCGTCAACTCGACACAGCATCTTGTTCCCTTCTCAGGTCAAGTAGTTACTAAAATATGTAGCCCCAAAAATTAAGTCTACAGAGTTGATTGTTCTTATTGGGCCATATTCTGAAATCCTCTGTGAATTTGCAGATTTCATTTTAAACTTAGTTGTTTCTTTAGACAAAGCATTAATTTTGGGGAGACTTTAATATTCATTTTGATAATCTAGAAGACCCCCTCTGAGATCAGCACTTGTGTCCAGAAGGTTTTAATCAGAACATAATAGTCTCACTCATAATGGAGGACACACTCTTGTAATATACATCCACAGTTGGAAGCTATCTCAGACAATTATCATTTTGTTTAAAATGGATCTTAGACACAATATATGTACTTTGCCAAGCCACCATGTTACAGGTACACTGTAAAAAGTAATAAGTTGTGTTTACTTAGAAAACTTGTGGAAACTGATTGCCTCAGAATTTTCAAGTAAATTTATTAATCATTTTTGAGTTGAAAATCTTCTGTGAACTATGATAAGTTCAGCTAAGTTACAGATTTAATTTATGCTTAGTACAGAGAACTCAAAAAGAACAGTTAATATAACATGTCTCCTAGTTCAAATTACTAGAAAAATGTGTGGAAACTGATTACCTTAAATTTCACATGCAAGTTCAACTCAAAACTCTAAGTTGTTAATACAAAGATAGACAACAGATTGTTGGCACAATCTGATTTATTTGTTCAATAAAATATTTTTCAATTCAAGTCCTTAAATGAATTGACTAATGTTTGTGCACTGCACATGTTAATCCCTCCTTTATAAAGGGGCCAAACGTAATGGGACAATTGACTTAAAAGCTGTTTTATGGACATAAATTGTCTATATACTGTATTAAATAATTTCCTCATAAATTAAGCATGTTAAAGGTCTGGAGTTGATTCGAAGTGTGACATTTGCATTTGGAAGTTGTGGCTGTGAACCTACATCATGTGGTTCAGGGACATCTCCATACAAGTGATTTAATTTTAAAAACACAACAAATCCATCAAAGAGATAACAGGAACATTAGGAGTGTACGGATCAATAATTTTTCCTACTTTTCATTAATGATAAACCACAGACAAAAATAGCTTACAGCTATTAGCTCTAAAAAATAAAATAATTTTTTTGTAACCTAGCTAGCTTTTCAATACAATGACAACTAAACACACAATGACAATGAGGATACCTTGTTGCACTTCCACTTCTTAAACACAAAATGAAGTTCTTTGTCGCTGTCATCTCCAAACGCCTGCCTGTGTACTTCGATCTGAGCATGTGCATAGACTAGACTCGAGGAGGAAAGCTACACTAAAGCAGTACAACACAATTGTTTTGTACTATGCTTGAAGATAATTACCGAAGGCTAATAAAAATACAAGTTCTGTGAATGCAGTGATGGATGGATTTTTTTTACAGCTGTAAAAAGCTTTTACAGCTTATAGATATACATACTCATTCACTCACACAGGCACATGTGTGTGTGATATTTGAACAGTGAACATGCATTTAGTACAACACACTCAATGCAATAAAGTACTGTTAACTAAAGTTATCTACTTTAACTATTGCATCTACTATTGTATCTAAGTTCATGCGGCACAACATAAGCAAGTAAAATCAACAAATTTGTCAAAGTTAGTTATATTTACAAGCATTTCATAAGTAGATTCAGTTATTACTTTTTTACTTCTGCTCCTGCAGAGAGAGTTGCCAATAGTCTCCCAGAATTAATATCCATGATTGGATCACCATGTGACCCCATAGAACTTGATCAGGCAACTGATTACTTAGAGACAAAGTTTCACTACAACCCAGATATTGTAGCTCACTTAAATGGAAAATAATTAAAGAGAAAAAAATAGCACCCCGGTATAATGACCGTACATGAACCTTATCATAAGTAACTAGGAAATCAAAGGGTAAAGGACAATCAAACTAATTTATCAGTATTTCAATTAACGTGGTAGGAAAGCCAGCTGAGCTACCAAAAACCCATTGGTGCTGCTAGATCAAAAATAATCCTAAATTTCTATTTAATACTGTAGCAAAATCAACTATGAGTTAAGAGTGCACGCCATGCAGCAGGAATGACTTATTACAATGGAAAAATTGATATCATTTTCAGTACATACGTGGATCTAAATGGTGACTTCTCTAACCTCTTTCATCGAAGAGCCAGGGCGGGTTTATAAGCACTGTGCGCCAGATATGGAGATTTTAATGGATAAAATTTAGTCCCTATTATCTACCAAGGGAATTCACTGCTGGGTTTATAGCTGCTGTTTCAATCACTCAAATGCCACGACAGTGCTAGGCAAGCTCCATGAAATTTTTAGTGCCCTAGATACTTATTACCATGATGCTGTTTTTATTGTTGCTGGTGACTTTAATCAGTTCAAATTAAGGACTGTATTGTACTTCCCAAATACTACCAACATGTGAACATTTCCACCCACGAAAATAACACACTGGATAATGTAACATTAAATGTAAATTTAACATGATAAAGAAAAAGTAACATACGCTATGCATATACAGCTGCACCCTGCCCACACTTTGGATATTCAGAAACTGTATCTTTGTTTATGTACCCAGCATACTGACAAACAAACAAACACTGTCACCAAACAGGTTGAGCTTTGGACAGTACAGACTGAAGGCATCTTAAAAGACAGTTTTGCTCTGACAGACTGGGATGTGTTTAAAACTGCAGCCATGAGGGATGACTCCTCTGTCAGCATACAGGATTATGCTGCATGCTCGATCTGTTGTGTTTATCTTATCAGGGAGGCTAAGGCCAGGGGTACTTGTCAAGATAGATGGGAAAATGAATAGCTCCAAATAACGATATTTTGTCTTCTGTCCTCTGTTAAAAGGTGAAAATTAAGAAGAATTTTACCTCCCAACAAGACAATGACCCAAAGCATACATTAAATCAACGAAAACATGGCTTCACAAAAGGAAAACCAAAGTCCTGGAATGGCCCAGGCAGAGCTCAGACCTCAATTCCATCAAAAACCTATGGAATGACCTGAAAAGGGCCATACACAGGAGATCCCCTCACAATTTGAAAGAACGTAATTTTTTTGCAAAGAATAGTGGGATAATTTTCCAAATGAATATTCCATGTATTACATTAATAGAGTCTTATTAACAAAGACATGATGTTGTAATAAAGGCTAAAGGTGCTTCCACAATTACATGTTCGAACTTCAAGCATGCAATCAAGATGTCAGTGTTTTTTATTTATTTTTATTTTTATTTAAAATATTCCCAATAAATGTTTTTTTTTCTGGATTTCTGTTCCTTGAAATATTCCATTAAAGGTCCAATGTCCAATTTATGTTGTTATTCTGTTTCTATATTTTAAAAACCTGCAAGTTCATGGTGTGGCAGACTTCTTATATCCACTTGTATATTTTAAAAATTGTGCATCCCTGTGTGATGCTCACTAAAGATTTTCAGAAATGTACAGTATATGGAACATGGATAATGACTGTAGACAGTGTACTGTATGTCTGGTGTTAATTGAAATGGCAGAGCTCTCATGAGTAGAAAGTTCTATGAGCTGTTTCAAAATTATATATAGTAAACTTGTGCAGACAGAATGAAATATGCCTTCTGCTGTAAAGGAACCTAAGAGTCAGAAACTTCAGTGATCCAACAACCTTTATAACAACCTTTGTTCCAAGTTTGCATATATTTACAGTGGCCCCTGGAAAGTATTCAAAATGCTTCACTTTTTTTCACATTTTGTTATGCCTTATTCCAAAATTGATTAAATTCATTATTTTCCTAAAAATTCTACAAACAGTACCCTATAATGACAAAGTGTGAAAGAAGTTTATTTTAAATTTTTGCAAATTTAATTTAAAAAATTACATAAGTATTAACAGCCTTTGCCATGAGACTCAAAATTGAGCTCAGGTGCATCCTATTTCCACTGATCATCCATGAGATGTTTGTAAAACTTGATTGGAGGCCACCTGTGGTAAATTCAGTTGATTGGAAATGGTTTAGAATGGCACACACCTGTCTATACTAGGTCCCACAGTTAACAGTGCATGTAGCAATAGCACAAACATGAAGTCCAAGGAATTGTGGGCACAGATCTGGGGAAGGGTACAGAAATATTTCTGCATCAATGAAGATCCCAATGTGCACAGTGGCCACCATCATTTAAAAATGGAAGAAGTTTTGAACCTAGAACAGAACAATGACCCTAAGCACACAGCCAACTATCTATGGGACAACTGTGTGAAATTCATTGAGTGGCCCTTCTAGATGCCGGAACCTAATTGAACATCTCTGGAGAGATCTGAACATGGCTGTAGACTGACACTCACTGTCCAACCTGATGGGTCTTGAGAGATCCTGCGAAGAAATATGGGAGAAACTGCCCAAACATAGGTGTGCCAAGCATGTAACATCATACCGAGGCTGTAATTGCTGCCAAAGAGGCTTCAACTAAGTACTGAGCAATGGCTGTGAATGTGTACATATGTGTACATGTGATTTGTTTGGTTTTTTTATATATATAATAAATTTGCAAAGATTTCAAGAACATTTTTTCACATTGTCATTATGGGGTATTGTTTGTAGAATTTGGAGGATAAAAATTAATGTAATCCATTTTGGATTAAGGATGTAACATAACAAAATGTGGAAAACATGAAGCCCTGTGAATACTTTCCGGATGCACTGTACATGTGTAATTCTTTGAATTCCACTTTTATAATCCACTTTATAATAGCTTTTTTACATTGTGTACATAAAACTCACCCAATTCCCTTGGTGAAAACAGAGACAGTATATTTTCCAGTGTATCTTCCTGAGTCTCGCACCAGAAAACCACCATCTTTATTCTGTATGTAAAAGACAGGTATAAAAGCTTTAGTAAAGTGTGTAACAATAGCATGATTGTACAAAAAGAGTTCCATTTTACCCTTCTTAACCACCAAGAGAAGTGCCTGCAAAGTCACCTGCTGTGACTCAGCAAGCTATATAGAAAGAAGGCCTGTTTGTTTTGATGGAGCAGCTCAAGAACTCCTATTGCTGGTAGGTTCTGAGATATTTATAGTTTTGGTTGTGCCAGAACAATTTGGTGCATTGCTGCTGACTGAAACCGCATTGTAACTGAAAGAGCATCCTTGACAGTATATGTCATTCTGGGGCCAAAACTTTAAAATAGATGCAACTGTTTTCACCTCACCCATCCACTAATTCTTGGAACAAACAGTCTATGGTTTCAGGTGTTAGTGTGACAAAGATATGTAGATAGGTCATCTAGTAGTGATGCACAGTGTTGAATGTGTGAATAAAAGACTAAACAGTCTTATGGCCAATTTTTATTGGTTGAGGTATTTATGGCAATTCAAGTGCTTTGTGACATTTCACAAGCTGGTGAATAATCTGGACAATCTGAAAGCATTGTGCTTCCTCTAATTGGCTGAGGTCTCTTTCAGAAAAATTGGCCTGGACCTGATAGACAATTAGAACAAACTGCACAAGGGCATGTCTTTGTGTCAGTTTTAGTGGATTATATTTGCAACATTTTGGCTCTTGTTTTTGCAGCAGCTAATTTCATGTTATCTCCCAAGTTGGGATCCTGAATGAGTTCCTAACTGACACGTTTGTTATGTAAGGCACTTAGTGAACTGTATAAACTGTTATGAATTAAATTGATTCATACCACTATTGTTATGGCTGGACAATGATTTCTGCCAAGATTGCAGGATTCAAACTTTTTTTATAAGTTTGCCCTGCCTATGCAGTAGCTGGAAAACTCTGGAAACTCTGTTCCTGCCTGTGTTCCTGTTCCAGCTATGTGCCTCTATGATCACAGGAAAACTGCCTTGTCTTTAAGATTTGCTGCAGATCCAGTAGGCAGTCAGCAAGTATGGTATGGTAGGTATTTATAGCAAACACTATTTCATTGTCATTTCATAGATGAAAACTCAGACTTCAACATTCATTATGGCTAGACTGATGGCTAGACACTCACCTCAGTCTTGAGTAAATTTTCTGCTTGACTGCGGTTCATGTTTTTGCAATACCATCTATACAGAGATGAAAAACCCATATGTATTATCATTCAGTTGGTGTTGGATAGCATGTATCAAGAACCTATCATTATTAAATTATTGTATGAATCAAATTAAAATATTGAACACAAACTTACAGAAACATACACATTAGCACATACTGTACTCAACTTTGATGTATGCATTTCTAATAATATTTAAATGACAATAGTTTTAGTAAATATTACAAGAAGCATACTCACTCAAACCTCTCCAATCCATTCAAGGCCTCAACCACATAGTTACTTGGAATATATCCCTCTTTCCTACAAAATAGATTCAGACTAATCATTTTGCTTACAACATCTCAGATGCTGATTTTCTAGCATTTGTTGAAAAGCATTGGTATTTTTTTTGTTGGTGACTGTTCCATTTTGTCATCCCAGTCTTACCCATTATTGTCTCTGGCTCTAAACCAGTTGGCATCACATATTTCCAAAATTGTGTATTCATCATCCTTTTTCAACTCCAGGTCTTGGGGTGCCATGGGGGTGTAGTCATATTCTGCAATGACTATCATACCCACTGAGAAGCCATGCTGCTTTGGTGACTCATGGGACAAAAATGAAGAGGGCTTTTCCTGAGGCAAATAGATAACAAATATTTCATACCAGAAAATATAAAAATAATGTATCAGGTCCTTTGAGATGGTGACAGAATAATAACTAGCTGACCTCTTCAGGTGTAGGGGGGAGAGGTTTTCTAGATTTACGCCGAGATCCTACTGAAAATCCTTTAAAGGAGATGGATATTGATATGCTTATTATTAAAATAGCATTTTAGAGTTATTACAACAAAAATTAATTAATAGTATATTTCAAGAAATATGTTTAGAGCTGTGTTCATAAATGTCATTGAAGGTTTTTTTCCTGTTACAGACCTCCATTTCTCATTTCCAGCACCTTACAGCCCATAGCCTGCTTGACTTCCTGCTGGCAACACTTCCACACTCCATCCTCCCAAAAACAGGGGTGGTATTTTTGCATTAGGTCTTTGTTGAACCGGACCACTTTAACATATATGTTATAGGACATTAACAAAATATCTGCACATAATAAATTCAGAGATCTGCAAAGACTTTATAAAAACTTTATCCCATATATGAAGAAGAAACTGACCATGTTTAAGTTTATGTATCCACTGCTTTCGTATATCATCTGTTTTGGCAAATATGTAGAGTGGTCCTTCATCATAGACTATCTGTAATGAAAAAGAGACATTTTACCTGACTTATTAGTTAAATTTAAATAATGTTTATTTCCTTTATGCTCATTGGCAGATGGAAAACATTTTCTATACTCTTCTTTAATCCACACTGATAGTCTGATTTGTGTAATTTGCAGTAGAATTCCAAAATCCAAGAGGGCAAAAGCAAAAACAAGTGTAAAAAAAAAAGACTGTGTTCAAAACATTGCAGGCAGACTTTCACAAGCTAATTCAGGACAGGGTTGAGAAAACAGGCTGTTGTCTAAACCAAGTTAATCACACATGCAGAATGGGGAATATGGAACAAGAGGCTTAGTAACATCAAAAATACAGAATGTACAAATATACACCTATAAACAAAAAATTGAATTAAATGTTTTCTTTAGGAGTTTTCTCAGTTTCTCACAACATCTGGAAAATTTTTTCATATTCTTTATATTTATTAATCTAGAAACAGGGGTTGCAAGCCAGTGACTTCTGTGCCAGTTCCAAGCCCGGATAAATAGAGAGGGTTGCGTCAGGAAGGGCATCTGGCTGAAAAACATGCCATATCTAAACATGCTAGTTGTCAGTGTGAATACTGGATTGGTCGAGGTCAACAACGACTGCCACCGGCACTGTTGACCTACAGGGTGCTGGCAGAAATTGGACTACTGTTGGTCGAGGAAAGAAAGCAGGGAGAAGGGTTCGAAGGCAGAGAAGAGGAAAGGCAGGAGAATAGGTCTGAGAATAGGAACTCTCAACGTTGGTACAATGACAGGGAAAGGTAGAGATTTGGTAGGCATAATGGAGAGAAGTAAGGTAGATATACTGTGTGTGCAGGAGACCAGGTGGAAAGGGACAATGCACAAAGTATTTGAGGGGGATACAATCTGATCTATTATAGTGTGGATAGGAAGAGAAATGGGATACGAGTGATTCTGAAGGATGAGTTTGTGAGAATATTTTAGAGGTGAAAAGAGTGTCAGACAGGGTAATCAGTTGACATTAACAGGGGAAATGTTGAATATCGTCACTGGTTATGCTCCACAAGTAGGGTGTGAGTTAGAAGAGAAGGAGAGATTCTGGAGTGTATTAGGTAAGGTGATGGGTAAGTTTGGTGTTAGGGAAAGAAACCTAGAAGGACACACCTATTTCCAAAAGAGAGAGGAACATAGGATTATACATATGAGTGGATGTAGGAGTTTGCAGATAGACTACATTCTATGTAGATGAGGCAATTTGAGAGCGATTGGTGACTGCAAAGTTGTGGTAGGAGAGAGTGTAGCCAGGCGGCATCAGATGGTGGTGTGTAGGATGTCTTTGGTGGTCAGGAAGAAGAGAAGACTAAAGATAGAAAAGAAGACCAAGTGGTAGAAGTTGAAAAAGGATGAATATCGTGAGAAATTCAGACAGAAGCTGAGACAGGCTTTGGTTAATCAGGAAGAGGTCCCAGTGGACTGGGAAACTACAGCAGAAGTGATCAGGGAAACAGGCAGGAGGGTGTTAGGTGTGTCACCTGTAAGAAGTAAAGAAAATAAAGAAACATGGTGGTGGAATGAGGAAGTACAGGACAGCATTCAGAGGAAGAGGCTAGCTAAAAAGAAGTGGGACATAGAAAGGACTGAAGAAAGGAGTACAAGGAATCACAGCACTGAGTGAAGCAAAGGCCAAACAGAGAGCATACAATGAGTTGTATACCAGGTTAGACACAAGGGAAGGCAAAAAGGACTACAGAGGACTACAGATGAGCAAGACAGAGAGATAGAGATAGGAAGGTGTTAACAGGTAAGGAGAGTATGCAGAGAACACAGAAGGCGTATATTGAGGAGGAGCTGATGAATGAGGAAAATGAGACGGAAGGAAGTGGGGAAGAGGTGAATATTGTGGAGCAGGAAATAGCAAAGATTAGAAAGGATGAGGTGAGGAATTGTCTGAGGAGAATCAAAAGTGGAAAGGCTGTTGGTCCAGATGACATACCTGTGGAGATGTGGAAGTGCCTAGGAGAGACAGCAGTGGAGTTTCTATTCTATAGATTGTTCGACAGGATTTTAGAGAGTGAGAAGATGCCTGAGTATTGGGAAGTGTTCTAGTGCCAATCTTTAAGAACAAGGGTGATGTGCAGAGTTGTAGCAATTACAGGGGTATAAAGTTGATGAGCCACACAATGAAGCTATGGGAAAGGATAGTGGAATCTAGGCTAAAGGAAATAGATATTTGTGAGCAGTATGGTTTTATACCCAGAATGAGCACTATTGATGCCATTTTTGCTTTGAGAATGTTGGTGGAGAAGTACATGGATGGTCAAAAGGAGCTGCACTCCGTCTTTGTGTTTTTTAGAGAAAATGTATGACAGGGTGCAGAGAGAGGAGCTCTGGTACTGTATGATGATGTCAGGAGTGGCAGAGAAGTGTGTCAGAGTGAAAGAAGAAGAAGAAGAGGAATGAAAGTCAGACATAGCAAGACAGAATACGTGTGTTTGAACATGGGAAGGTAGAACAGTGATTTTACAGGTCAGAGGTCAAGAAGGTGCAGGAGGTTAATTCATTCATTAACTTATTGCTGTGTTCAAATGTACATCTATT
Organism: Bagroides melapterus; assembly: GCA_028566695.1. Taxonomy (NCBI): domain Eukaryota; kingdom Metazoa; phylum Chordata; class Actinopteri; order Siluriformes; family Bagridae; genus Bagroides; species Bagroides melapterus. Next base: position 753,185 of record JAOTRN010000051.1, read on the forward strand.
CCTATTTCCGCTGGCACTATGAACCGAGCAGTTTCTCTATTTATTATACTTTTATAGTCTTTAAAGACGTATCATATAAAATCAGCCGTTTTGACACAGCTACAATTAGCACGTCCTCCAGCTTCTGCATTTCTGTACTCATTTCTGGCTTGCATACTCTATTCACGAGATACGACTTTGCAGGTCAAAGTACAATCAATTTGTACTTTGGGACACAGTGAAATGTGAAGCTTTTCGCCCGAGCTTGTATTTCCAGTATGCGAAATTGGCATGCAAATAAATGGGAGTCAATGGGAAGAAAAGTGCAGGTGACCGGAGCCCTAGAGGTCGAGAGGAAGGCCAAAGAGTTGATATACAGATGTTGTAAAAGAGGACATGAAGTTCATTGGTGCGAGAGTAGAGGATGCCAAGGATAGAGTTAACTGAAAAGATAGTGGAAACTGAGGATTCGCTGTGGCGACCCCTAACAGGAACAGCCAAAAGTTGTAGGAGATTCTTTATAATTTTGCTTCAGTAATGTAATGCCAAGGGCATTCATGCACATCTGTCTTAAGAGATTGCTACAGCACCTCAGAGGTTGAGACCTGGACTTTGACTTGGCCTTTAGAACATCTTTTATTATCTTTATCTAGGCATCCACATGTTGATTTACAAGTGTGCTTGGGATTGCTGTCTTGATGCATGTTAAAATTTTTGGCCGTCTTAAGCTGCTGGATATATGGCCTCACATTTATCTCAAGTACATTCTGGTATTGGTGGAATTCTTCATTGTCTCAATAACTGTGTTTCCCAAGTCCTCTGGCTGCAAAACAAGACAAAATCTTTACCCATCTACCACCATCCTTAACAATTTGTTTGAGATATGTAGTGATGTTTTTTTTTTAATTTTTGCCAAATATGACACTGTGCATGATGACAAAACACTTCAACCCATTAAACTCTCTGACCTTGGACTGAATTTGCTGAGACACCCACTCCTGGAAAGAATGACAATGGTCTTGAAGGATCCACAATCCACAATCCATCTCTTCATAGAATATTTGATTTCAAATTGCTTTTTGATGGCTGTATAACCATCATCAGATTAATAAGCAGCAACAACTGATTCTATGCATGATGTAGATATATACAGCAAGGTTAATACCAATCACTCATCACTTGTTTGACACAGCCTATTTGAGTATTGCTGACCATGAACTAATCTTCAATGTCACAATTTACCCATCTTCTACAATTTATTTCAAACGAGTTTAATGTTCTTCATTGGCATCATTCACTTGATGTCAATTCAGTAGAACACCTTTGGGATGTGGGATGTGCAGCATCGAAATTCCAATTCCGAAAAACCACAGGCATCTGTTAGCATCTAATGAGGGAATTTAGAGGGCTAGTAGCTAAGGAAAAATGAATTGTTATAAAAAGTCATTCATAACAAATGATGAAAAGATGAAAGGAAGTCAGGTTACCTCTGATCATAGTTGCCAAATGTTATGCAGTACACATGAAGTCTGTTTGTATGTACATCAGGTGATAAGAAGAAAACGAACAGTAGTCATGTTTAAATATTTTCTAATTATCAAATACTACTTCATATGGCCACTTTGTGGTCTGGGCATGAATATGTATGTGCACAAGCCAGGTTCTCCGCCTGTGCTGAGTGAGTAGAACATATAACCACAATGAACTCATTTGCCTCTGTATCATTATATGAAGTGGACAGGATAGTTATAAATGTTAAATGCTGCTTTTGATATACAGGGGATATAAAAAGTCTACACACCCTAAGACAGAAGCAGCATAAATAACAGACTTGTTACATCTTTAAAGTGATTTAACAATAATGTAAACAAAAATAAGTATTTAATAATTGGGAACATTTTAAATTAAACACCATGATTGTACAAGTGTACACACCCTGTCCCCTGAGTTAACCAGTCACATTCAAAATTGAGCCTGTAGGTAAATGTCATACATCTACCACCTACCATCAATTAAAGTATTTCTAATTAAAACCATATAAAAGTAATCTGTTGCTGTAGTATTTGCTTGAATTGGGGTTACATTCTACTGAGAGCCATAGGCCAAAAAATTTTTCTATAGAAACTGTGATACTTAATTGGTGAAAAGAAAGAAAATAGATATAAAATAATATCGAAAGCACTGAATATACCATGGAACGCTGTCAAAACTATCTTCAATAAGTGTAGAAAATGTGGCACCACAGAAACATTGCAAAGATCAGGACAGCCCACCAAAGTTGATGAGAGGATGAGGAGAAAACTTTTCAGGGAGGCTAGTGCCAGGGGTACTTGTCAAGATAGATGGGAAAATGAATAGTGCCAAATACCAAGATATTTTTGCTCAAAAACTTCTGTCCTCTGTCAAAAAGCTGAAAATGAAGAATTGTAAATTCCAACCTGACAATGATGCAAAGCACACATCAAAATCAACCAAGACATGGTTTTCAGAAAAGGAAAATCAGTCCTGGAATGGCCCAGGCAGAGATCAGACCTCAATTTGCACAAAAACCTATGGAATTACCTAAAAAAAAAAAAGCCACACACAAGAGATCCCCTCACAAATTAAAGGAACTTGAACTTTTGGCAAAGATGAATGGGATAAAATTCCAATGTATAGATATATAGTATATCTGTTCAGTACAAAGCACAGAAACACACCTGCCCCTGAAACCTGGAGAAATTGTGATATGTGGGTGGTAGTTGAAGACATTACAAAGCTGGGTTTACCTGCCATGTTTTTAAATTGTTCTATGTACCTTTGGCTCAGTTTTTTGGAGGGTAGCTTCAATCAAAGATTCTTGGAGGAGAGCCACATAAGCTGAGCCAGTCAGTATTGCAGATGGGGGCAGCGGCATCGATTTCCCTGTGTCTGTGCTGCCTTACTGCCCGCTGAAGTCATACGTGGACTCCCTCACACACCTCCCTGCTGTGCCTGAACCATTTGTCTACTGCCGGTATGTCTAATGAATCGCGGGACCACAGAAACAGTGGGGGTTGGTAGCCCAGGATGCAATGGGGTGAGACCCGTGGATGACTGTGCCAGAGGGTTCTGTGCATACTCCGCCCAAGGTAGGAACTCACCTTGAATGGTTAGGGGAATCCTGGATTGTGCAAAGACTGTGCATGCTTGCATGAATTACCCATCCATCATGAGTGTGGGCCACCAGAAAGCATTCTGTACTTGGCTAGTGGTGGTTCTATTTATGCCAGCGTTATGCAAGCATTTCTGCTTTTATGAACAGCTGCTGTTGCAGCAAACATGATAAAGATTCTTGTACACGGTTGATGTGTTTTTCCATAGTATTGCAATAGAAATGAATACGATCACCCACAATCAGCATGTCTCTAAAGATTTCTGTGACAAACTATTGATTCACAGCTGGAGCATTAGTCAGTCCATACAACATCTTCTACTTATCCCCCTCTTGGATCCATATAAGGTTGTATCGGTTGTATGTGCTCCTTAGGCTGAATTTTGTTAATACATGTGCCTCCCTGAGTTGTTCGAGGGCAGGTGGGACCAGGGGTAGTGGGTATGGGTATTTTACTATTATGGCACCTAACCCACAGTAGTCGATTCAGGGTCAGAGGCCTCCATCCTTTTTTGGATGAAGAAGAATCCTGCTGTGGGTGGAGACATGGAGAGTCTTATTAAACCTGCCAAGAGACAGTCCTCAATGTAGTCTTCCATGGGGAGAGAGAGGGGGTAAATCATGCTTTTGGGGGGGTCTGGTGTTGGGGAGGAGTTTTTTGGCACAGTCCCATGGCCTGTGTGGCGGCAGTCTGAGTCCTATCCAACTGCATGGGCTCGGTAGAGCTAGCTCAGTCAGGTAGGTCTCCTGTAGGGAGACCGAAGGGAACAGATATGGTTGACAGCCTGGGCCCTGGCTTCACAGCAGGTTGTCCAGGCGAATGTCTAGCATGATGTATTGTGAGAGAGGCACCTCCTGATCCTGGTATTCGAGTTCCACTTGAAGCACAGGAGTTAATCCCTCTCGAAGGTTAGCCTTGATTTGCTAGGGGGTGGAATTTCACAGCACACTCGACAGCAGATTCAATCCCTTGATGGACATCATGTAACTGCACTGAGATGTCCCCTCCTCCCACCGGGTACTCAAAAACGTTGTGCACCTGCTGAAAGAAGTGGCTGAACAAAGTTCTCTCCAGCTCGTCCATATCCCATATAACAGTGGCCAAATCCAGAGCTCTTCCAGTGAAAGGCATTAGCAAGAGAGTGCATTTAGTAGAGGCTTGTTGGTAAGCATCTTGTTGGTGGTTGAAGAATACCTCACAGTGGCGAAGGAAACTCTTAATCCATTCAGCAGATCTGTCAAATATCTCCAGGAGAGATGCTTGCAGTCCTTCAGCACGGGCAGCTGGCTGGGCCCGCAAGGCCTGGGCTAAGGTAGATTACTAGCACCTTGGCATGATGCACGACCATAGCCTGCAGCAAGGGCCATGCACAGACATTTTAAAGGGCAGTGGCCCAAAACAAAAGAGGGCAGTTACAAAATACCCACATAAAAGACACAAAGCTCTATATAATAATAATTTTCTGTCTTTATTGTAGACATTTTAATGCAAATCATGATGCATATCTCTTATAATACCAGGAACTTTTTACATGTTTTTCTTTGTCTCTCAGTATCTCTTAATTTCACTACAAAACCTTTCTGTTTGGTAACATTTCCTGAAAGATTTTGATAACCTCATCTTTTATGATTGGGATATCCTTCTCGATAGCCAGAAGCAGAAGATCAGAGAGTTGTTCTTGTCCACACAGATTATGAAGTTTAGCGAGTGACTGTGTGACTGACTGCTTGGGAGTGAGTGAGAAATAGCAGAGTGGAGTGTGTTGAGTGTCTATGAGAGACTGCAGCTGCTTGGGAGTGAGCGAGAAAAGAAAAACCCGGGGTGGAATAAAAAAAATATTTAGCATTCTATAAGGGCACCACGGCCTGTTAAGGCAAACGGGAAGTGGGCACTTCCCTGCCTGCAGCTGTGTGGTATCCACTGGATTCAAGTCTGGCAAAGTATTCTGAGACGTGGAGTCAAAATTAGAATGCCTTTGCAAACATTTATTGTTAATTGTTAATAAAAAGCAGCCAACAATCACAAACAAATGCTATTTGTATACACCAAAGAAGGAATTCACCAGCATTCTAAATACAAACTTCACAAATTTAAATGTGATAAATATTGAAATGTCAGAACATTTAATGTCATAATCTGTGAAATTAATTATTGTTAATTAATTATAAGTATATGAAAACTTATCATTACAATCACAAATCTTATTTCAATGGACTGTTTCACCTCACCTGAAATGGGAACAACCGTTCAGGAGGAGCATTGTCTTCTGGTATCACAACCTCCACACATTTAATCTTGTCAATGTCAACAAACCCCTTTAATCCTTTTTTTCTCTGTATTCAGAAGGATTAACTAAAGTTAATTATCAAGTAATAGCAATAAAAAAGATTGCACTGCAGTTTAATCATTGCATTCAAATACATATCTCTCTTAACTAGAATATAAATTATGCTAGTAAACATTTAAAATATTAAAATATATTTCTTACCCCTTTTTCAAAGTCATAGTCGTAGTATGCAATCTTTTCCTGTGTGAGTACAAACAGTCTCTCTTTGAAGTTTAAGGGTGAAGTTTTCTTCTTTTGTTGAGAGCGTTTTATGAATACCTCTTCCAGCATGTTATCTGACATTGTTCATTCAGGTATGACACTATCTTAAAAACAAATACATGCTATTATTCAAATGAATTAATTAAATAAAACTATATTGACAGTGTCATCAGGAAAACCAACACACAAATCTATATACTGTATGTACAAGCTTTCTCATTTACACTCTCACTCGCAGTGACTGAAAACTAACTATGAGTACAATCTATCCACATAACATCATGTTAAGTGGATCGTATGGATAGGTCCTTCAACACTAAGTAATTCCATGAACAGGTTCTAATTAACCTTAATTCCATTTCAACCATTTTGATTCACATTCTTTGAGAATAACAATACTGATCAACTTTACTAAGACTGTTGTACATGCAGTACAAGCAGTGTTAATGTTGAGAACAACTATATTGTTCCCCGCTAATTGTTGAGTGTATATACAGCGCTGTATAGCTCTTTTTTTTTACTGAGTTCCTTTGTGTAAGTATTGTGCTGTACTATCACACCATCATAAGGTATGATTCAGCACCACTGCTGTTTGTTCCGGGAACCAATTTTCAAGGCATGTTTTGTAATTGACCTGCAACATCTAATGAAATGTTTTCACTTTTGTAATTTGCAATGCTGACTATAAGTAGGGTATTTGCCTCTTTGCATAGTTTAAGTGCATAGTTTGTCATTTGGGACACAAGTCTGTTTTGACTCTGTTTTTAAGTACTTTTTTGGAAAAGACTGATACTTTTAACCTTTAAAAGGATATGAAAAAGCTCATATTGAATAATACCACTCAAGAAAAATATGGCAACCTTTCAGTGAACTACATGCAGACAATTAGCACAATCTAAAAGTAAAAATACTTAAGCATGTACTTACTACAAATAACTCTCCTCACTTAACAGGGTGGCTTTAGAAAGAAAGTCCAATATGCTCATACCGAACATTAATGTAGCATACTTAGCAATGTGACTTTAATCTTATATAGCTATAGATAGCATTACATCTCAGGCATTTTTTTTCTTGAATCTGGAGAACTGCATATATTTCACTCCAACATCAATTTTTTTTTTTTTTTTTTTTTTTTTTTTTATAAAAACAGTCCAAACATTTCCTGGTGTCAATCATTTCCTTGTTGCCTCATTCCTATTACTGCCTCATTAACCATTGCATCTCACAAAGTATTCAGCATTTCTACAATTTTGACTAAGTTGGTTGTTTGAAAAATCACACTATTTAGTTAGTTAATTAATTAAAATGACAGTAAACAAATATTTTTTGTGTTAATGTAGAATTTTAACTACTCATCAATACTTAACTGCTCAACAAAACCTATCAATTGTGATAATTACTATTAACCTTATTTATTTTATGTAATTTGTATTTATCTTCTGGCAGACAAAAAAACCAAATGCATCTATTTTCATGGAAATTAATTACTGATTAGAATGTTATATATCAATTAATTAAATATTCATAAGTGATATATGATGTGAAAATGGTGAATGGAAACCAAAATCATTAACCTTACAACCAAGAACAAACACTTGGTAAGTTAATCATTAGGATACAACATCTCCTAACACTGATTTGGCATATATGGGCAAGCAGTTGTGGGTAATATTCACACCAACCATCAAAATTTAGAAAATATATGATGTCAGTGATTTTGACCATGGCATGGTTGTTGGTACTAGATGAACTGTTGTTCTCCTTTGATTTTCAAGCAAAAGTCTCTAGAGTTTACTCAGAATGATGCAATAAAGAAAAAGCATCCAGTGGACAGCTGTTCTATTAACAGAAATACCTAATTGATGAAAGAATGGACAAACTTGTAAAAATTAAGGCAGTACAGCATCAGAAGACCATGTTGAGTTTCACTTCTGTCAGACAAGAACAGCACCATGACACAAAGCATCTCAAACTTGTTTCATGATATGACAATGAGTTTAATGTTCTTCAGTGTACTATCGCTGGATCAGAATCCAAATAGAGCATATTTGGGGTGTGCTGAAATTGGAGATTTGCATTAATGCTCACCTGAAAAATCTATAGATAACTGTATTGCATGACGCAACCATGTCAAAATTCTGAAAGGAATTTTTCCAACATCTTGTGAAGTCCATGCCATGAGGAATTAAGACTTGTTTTGAGAGTAAAGTAAGGACCTACCCATTAGTTTAGTATCTCTAATAAATAATAAATAATAAAGTATTCAGTGAATGTACATGGAGAAGGTTCAAGATTATTACCAATCTTCCCAGGAATGGACATTCCAGTACATTTCTCATCCATGTCAGAAAGTTATATGTTACAGCTAGAGATCTGCAGGCTTTAATTATAGTATTAAATGTTCATTAATACTTTAATATCAGAAAATACTTTTTTTTATCTCCAGAAATAACCTAGCATCAGATTTACAAGGTAACATTAAAATTTCTGGAAAACTGGTTGGTTACAGGATACTGCAAATACTGTTTGATGAAAAACATGGCATATTACCTCAAACACCTCTTGGCATTATCAAGCACGATGGTGGTTTGTTGATGGTTTGGGTTTGTATTTTGCAGCTACAGGTTCAGGGTAGGTTTTTTAAAATTCAAGTAATTTTATTCAAATGACCCTGAACTCTTTATTATACCAAAGCATTCTGGAGAATGCTATCTGTCCAGTAGCTGAATCTTCACTGAACCTGAGTAATAAAACAGACAAAACAGTGGCAAAACAGTTGAACGGCTGAAAATGAAAAACAAAATAAAGTTTATGGAATTGTCAAGTCTGGACCTCAGGTTGTGGGCTATTGAAAACTGATCTAGAGGACTGACTGAGCTTCTCCAGAAACCATTTTTGACAATTAGTAGATGTGGCATTGGAGAGGAGGTCAACAAAATAATAATTCAAAAATTATCCAAATGGCAAAGTAGAAATTCCAGGCACAAAGTTTGAAAACTACAATAAACAGACAATGGTGTAGACAAATACAAAGGGCAAATACAAAGAAAAAAAAACAAGGAAAACAGGAAAACACGAATACATGAAACTTCATGAAACTTGAAGTTTCATACACAAAACTTCATGAAGCATTCTGCTAGCTCGGGAGGTGTCAAAATGGCGGGTAGGAGAGGCACTGGTGGCATGGCTGTAACAACAGTTATAGAAAGGAGATTATTTATAATCATTACTTTAAAGTGTCACGAAGATGAACATGGGTTCACTTTAGAGTCTGGCTCCTCTGAAGGTTTCTTCCTCATATCGTCCTAGGGGGTTTTTCCACAACCTTATTCTCCTTCAGTCTCACAATAAACCATGAGTGAAGAGGCTACCCACAACCACACACATTTAGGAAGTGGTCTCCTGAAGCAGAGCTGGCTCTGAGAGACTGCATCAGAACTACACTCTGGAATGTACTGCAGGTGTCGCACAGTGGAAAGAAAAAGGAGGTTGGTGACCTCACTACTGACTAAATCAACTACTGTATGGACGCTGTACAAGCTGAACAACTTCTCCAACAGATTTGACCACCCCAACTCATTCAGACCTCATAATACTGCAAACCTACCCCCGTCACCCTGGAACCAACCTTAGCACAGAGGAGAATGTAAAACTACGCACAGTCCTAGCAGCTCAGGTCTGCAGATATCTGAAGAGGCTTAAAAAGCAAAGCAGCTGGTCCAGATGGAGTATCCCCATGACTACTGAAGGTCTGGCATTGGAGCTGGGAGACCCGCTGCAGAAAATTAACAACCTGAGCCTGGAACAGAAGAAGGTCCCCCGGCTGTGGAAAACATCCTGCATCATCCCAGTTCCGAGGGCTGAATAACTTCAGGCCAGTCACCCTGGTGTCATGTCCCTACCAATAGCTAGGGAACACTGAATTTTATTTATGTCTCCACCGATGTCAAAATCAAACTTATGTCCTTGCCTTCAACGACATCCAGCTGTTGCTCCTCAGAGAAAAACTGATGGGAGTGGGCTCATGTCTGGTAGCGTGGATTACGGGCTACCTGACAGACAGACCTCAGTACATGCGACTGGGGGACTGCAGGTCTGAGACGGTGGTCGGAGGGAGTGCCGCAAGCGATTGGTGCTCTCGCTGGTTCTATTCACCCTGTGCACATTGGACTTTAATATTGAGTCCTGCTACATGCAAAAGTTTGCAGATGACACTGCTATTGTGGGCTGTATGAGGAGTGTACAGGAGGAGGAGTACAGGAAACTGATCCAAACTTTGTTGCATGGTGTGACCTGAACTGCTTGCCAGGGAGATGTTGGTGGCCCAGGCCACAACTGGAGAATGTGACTATTACTATTAATGGGGACTGTGTGGAGTTTGATATATAGAAACTGGATTGGACTGCTAACACAGACACTGTGTAGGAGAGGACATAGCTGCTTGGACTGCTAACTGAAACTGGAATAGAAAGAAACTGGACTGGAATTCCTGAGAATGCGTTGTCTTTCAACATCTGCCAAAAGCTGCTGCAGATGTTCTATCAGATTGTTGCGGTGAGTGCCTTCTAATATGCAGCGATGTGCTGGGGAGGCAGCATCAAGTTGTGGACACAGAGCTGGACAGCCTGTCATCTGTGGCCGAGCTTCTGTCAATCATGGACAATCCACTGCACCCACTACACACCATCATCTCCAGGCAGAGGGGCAGCTTCATTGACAGGCTGCTGGATGCCATGCAGTTCTTTAAATCTATTTTTTTTTTTTTTCCAATGCTGACATTCTTTACTGTTCTGTACCATACTACACAATGTACACAATGCACCTTAAATCAGATTTGCACAGGTTTTTTCTTTTTAGCATTTATTGTATACCTTATTGCCTAAGTTTTTGGATATTGCTGAAATTTAAATATTTTGTTTTTAATCCAGTGTTCAAAGTATGTTCAATGAAATATTGCCGGTGGCTCTAATCATTTTACCCATTTATTCTAGAGCATGGGATGTCTGGTTCAGCTAGGATGGTGGCATTCTTTCTTTACAGTAGTAAAGTTACTTATACATTTACACAGTCTATGTATTTCTGGTCATAGTCCATGAACAGTATACATAAGAAATGCTAAATCAAATCAGAAAATTCCTGATTCTGAGCTTGAACACCACTTTCTTTTTGTTTGGTGCAGATCCCTTAAATGATATTAATTTATAAATATAAATGTAAACATAAAACACAGATAGATACCCTGATGTACATAATTTAATTTATAGCTGTGCAAGAATTGTAAGATTTGTAAGGAGGATACATTTATTAAAGGCACCAGAATGAAAACTAAAAGCATATGAAGCTATATCTAAGCTATATCTAAAGCTATATATGAAGCTATATCTAAGCTGATCTTTAGAAAGTGTTTATTTCAACAGTTTCTCATGATCTCTCCAAAGACTCCCTGCACTGTCCTCACTATTCAATACAGTACACCTATTCAGGACTTTACACAGCTCATACTGGCATCTGTTTTACTGTTCAAGTAAGTAAAAAAATTTATGGTTTTATATTTGTTTGGAAGAAATGGTCACTCAGTGGTTCATATGTTGGGCTACTAGATTTTGAGTTCAAAGCCCAGGGCTACCAAACTGCTACCACAGTCCCTTAACCCTCAACTGCTAATATAATATCAACTATCCAAAACATATATTTTCCTGAAAAGCCAGTAAATTCCTGAATATTAGTTTCTTTAAATAGGTGTTTATGTTTAGGATATGAAGTAATACAGTATATCCTACTGATATATATTTTAATGTATTTTTGAAAAACTAAATAATGAGAACATACTCTGTCCATCAAAAATAATTATTTACGTCTCGATCTATGATAAAACATAACAGGATACAGCATACTGGTAATTTACAATGTTCTACATATGACCCTCAAGCAATGAACTATAAAAATAAAAAGGCTGCTACCTTAATGTAGTCTGAAAAATCATCATGGCAACTGTTTTTTTTTTAGAAGGGGAGAGGGGCTGTTCTTATTGGCTATTGTTAGCACAGTAAAACTTTTATCTGTACTGTAACCGATGCAGTTCATGAAAATGGTCAAGGAAGTCAGATGGTAGTTACGCATTTACTAAATTATACTAAATATAATTTCCATTATATCTTACAAATTTTACTTTGTGTCAGGACTATATTTGTTACAGATAATGTCAGCCTATTTTTTCTGTGTATAGTTTTATTTTTCTAGTTTGCATGAAACATCAACTTCATGTCCTGGATGTTCTTTTATTAGCAAAAATATAAACATACATTGAGAACATAAGAAAACATCAAAATAAAGAAATTAATGGTCATTTAGATAAACAGTAAATTTAGACACAAGATATTTACATACATGGGTATATCTTAGTGCCACCTTAATAAATCCTCATTAAACTATACATCTTGTGATACACATTTAAATTAATAGGAGAAAGTGAATAAAAGCTTGTTTTCTGTTTGCATTATGATAAGGTATAAACGCATACCAAAAAATATAGGGGAAATTTGGCCATTATCAAAGCCATTAGAAAGCTTTTATTTTTAGTACTCCATTACAGCATACACCGGTTTTGAGATAAATATGAACAAGCTCATGAAAATTGTACAGAATATATATTAGACCGGATCACTTGTTTTATTTTTCAAAAGTTTTTTTTCCTGGTAAACAATTAAAACGTGGTCTAAAAACTACAATGTTTAAAACTTTTCTTATTAGCTTCACATAAAACTGTCCCAACTAAATTGGACATAATATATAAATAGAACCGCAGAGCACTTACCTGTTATTCTCTAATATTCCCTGTGAACAGTTTTTAGAAACAAACTTTGTGGTGGCAAATATGTTTGACTTCTCTATTCCCCTGATTCAGAAAGTGTCTATGTGCACAACAGTTGACTAAACCCCACCCTTTCACAGGATTTCTTTACCAGTTCCTCTTTTGCTTCCTGTTAATTTTCATATCACCAGTTGTTTTGCTCTTAAGCACAGATCAGCAGACTTTCTTGCAAGCTATCTATAACTGTAAATATGTTGTAAGCTTAAAGTTGTAAGTCCCTATTATACAAGTATACAAGGCCTTCCAATAAAGTATTCTGAAATTTCCCCTTGTATAAATCCTCTGTTCTGTTGGGTCATTATATTGCTGCATGATGAAATGACTCCCAAATAAATTGGATGCATTTCTGTGTAAATTCTCAGACAATGTTTCTGTAGACTTCTGAATTCAATCATTTATTTTGAATTCACATAAACAAAATCATTTTGAGTTGCAGCAACAATAAGAGCTTGACTAATAGTTCATGTTTCCAACTTTTTTCTGCTTCAAAAATGAATCTCCCATATACAATGTTTATGTTGATTTATCCTTTTTTTTTTTTTTTTTTTTTTTAACACAAATGCAGCCTTCACAGGTAAACCAAGGGTAGATATTAACAGGGCACAACTAGTCAACAAAACACCTAGCATTCATGTGTTCCAATATTTTTGGTAACTTGAAAAGAATGATGAGGTTCAAATAAATGGTGCTAGGTTTGACCCAAAAACTACCTACTGTGAGATACAGTAACCACATTGCAATTTATGGACAATTATGTTGCACTCTTGGAACATTATTAAACAGTTTTAGCTAAATCCATGCACATAGGCAATGGTTAAGGATTTCATACTGTCTTGTGTTTAAAGTTAAGTCAAGAGTCAAGAGAGTCAAGAAGCTTTTATGGTCATTTCAACCATATATAACTTACGCAGTACACAGTGAAATGTGAAAATGTTTCTCCAGGACCATGATGCTACATAAAACAAAAGAACAAAAAACAGAGCTCCATAAAACAAAACATAGCTAAGGACAGAGATAAGTGGGTTAGTCCTAGCCACATAAAGTGCATCTGTGAAACCTAGTGCAAACAGAGCAATACAGAAGACAAAAGACAAGTGCAGACAAACATACATATTTGCTTTATATTGTCTTGTTTATTAAACTTTGCTTAGTTTTTTTATAGTTTGAGACTTTTTTGTGGCTTTTTACGTACTATGTTGCTTATTGCTTCAGTGTTAATAAAAAACTATTTTTATTTTAAAATGTCTGGTTTTAATCGTTCTAAGGGCATTCCGGCTCAGAATTGGGGATTCTGGGATAATGTGGGCCTAGTTATGGGGGTTGTGGATAGCTTTTGGGAAGGTTCTGGTTAAGCTGTGGGTGAGTTTTGGCTGTTTTCTGGGTAACACATGGGGATTCAGGCAGTGTTATGGGACAGTTAAGGCTGATTCCAGGGAAGTTGTGGGTAAGTTTTGGTCTGCTTCAGGCATGGTTCTGGTTTTCTTTAGGTAAGCAGCTTAAGGGTCATTTGAGGGGAGTGTCCTGTGGAGGGAAGTGGGCCATAACAACAGCCTGAACTCAGCCAGTTAAGGCCCATAACCAATTTGCTATCTGGGACAGAGACATACAAGACAAAAAAATCAGACAATAGACAAAAGCAGCTCCGACCAGTGAAAATACTGTATATTATACAGAACATGTGTGACAAATATAGAAGGGAAAAACATACTAGCAGCAGTTTATATAATGTGAGGTAATGAGTTGTGCAAAAATATAGCATGTGCAAGTTAGCAAAGTTTCTACACATCAGTGAGGCAAAATGGCACCTCAACTGTGGTTCAAAATGATCCATCTATTTGATCAAAGCAGCTACCTCTTGGATTTAAACCTATTTTGTTCACAATTAAATGTTTGTTATCTTAAAGCTGGAATAATATTTGAATATATTAACTTTTTATTTAAAATGTACTGAGTTAAAAGATTCACAAAGTCTGAATCCCAACAATGCCACAGCAATACAGGGCATATAACATTTTCTTTTGCTTTGTCATGCTGCATGAGCAGCAGTTCAAAAGGATACAATGGTTGGTTTCACATGCCTTATAGAAAGCTCATGTTTTTCCTACCATCCCCACTTGGGCGCTGTTGAGTAATGGTAGGCAATTTAGGTTGTTAGTTGGAATTAGTGGAGTCTTAAACTTTTTGCTGTCAGAGGCTCCGTTAACTGTAAACTACCTCAGTATTATATAGAGTATTGCTACTGATGACAGTCATGATCAGAAAACAGCTGTTTTAAGTCAAAATGAAAATAAAATGCACGCTGTTTGTAATATAATCAGGTGGGCGGGGGAGCACTGTACACGTTAATATCTTCGCGCGCGCGCGCACGCTCTCTCTCTCCTTTTTCATAAAAAGAAAAAGCCACACATTTTCTATACTAAAAAAACAACAAAAAAAACAACAACGTAGATTTAAAGGGTTTATTTTCGCTCATGTTTGTAATGGGGAGACAGTAGCAGTCTAATGAAGCGAGCAGCCGATGAGTTAACGTGACTAACCTTTGTGGGTGTGTTCTCGGGTGTCTAATAAGTTCGAAGTTGTTGTCCCAGTATCCTTTATTGTTCATGTGGCTGTTCTTCCAGAAATACCCTCTGATACATTCGAAAACGCAAATGATAAAATATATGGCACTGCCGGTCCTGCCATCTTTCGTGAGACTCTTATCACATTTCAGATTTTACGCGCCGCACAAGGCCAATATACGTCATTTAATTCTGTAATAAAGGTCCGGTCCGATCCGATCCTATTTACTGCGGTACAGCATACACAAAAAAACACACATAATTAATACTTAATGAAATCAGTAATTAAGGATAAAAGACTCGATGTCTTTAATTTTGAGTCGAGTCAAGTCTGAAGTCATTTCAGTTTGAGTCTGAAGTCGAGTCTGAAGTCCATAAAAATGCGACTCAAGTGCGACTCGAGTCCAAGTCACTAACTCGAGTGCCCATCTCTTGTGTGAACGGAGTGTAGCGGAGGACACACCCCTGTGGGCTGCAAATATTTGTTATGGAAGTGGCCGAATTCCTATGCCCAATTCTGATATAAAGCGGTCTGCCAGTCAGGCAGTCTAGGAGCCAGTAACAAAGCATGTGGTGTAGTCCAAGGACTAACAGTTTATGGGTAAGCTTATGTGCTCTGACTGAGGGCGAGGTTGAAGATGGAATTGAGTACATCAGCCAATTCTGTAGCACAAGCACTGAGGGCCTGCCCAGGAATGTTGTCGGGCCCTGCTGCATTGCAGGGGTTGATTTTTCTCAGAGCTTTGTGTACCTCAGCTGATGAGACAGTAGGAAGGGGGAAGGGGGTTGGGTGGTCCAAGTGTGTTTGTATCTCCTCTCAATATTGATGCTAGAGGCCTTGAAATGGGCATAGAACTTGTTGATGTCTGTCTGAGGAGCTGGCTGGCTAAAGTATTTTGGCTTAGCATGGAGCCCTCCCCTTGCTTACCATTTACCTATAGCTTGTGATCTGTTTACAGATTTGATAACCGAGTAACTGTTCACCCTTGGTATTTTCATATGTTTAGAATGTGTCTTCACTGACATCTTGTGAATGCATTTTGTGACAAAACTGGTGAATCAGATGTCACTTCACCCAGACCTTGACAGAAGTGTATATTTAGCTCTCAAGGATACATACTGTAAAGTTTGTCAAAGGCATTCTATAGAACTGGTTCCTCATCTTTTACTAGTCTAATCATACATCATTTGTGTTGAGCAACCACATAAAAGTAATTCTTAACAGAAATGGAAGGAAGTACAAGCAGAAGTACATACAGCACATACAGCTGTCACAAACTTGACTGCAGAACATCCTTTGTAGTATTGGAATTTAATACAGTATTTTATTTTTTGCATGAATCAATGAGCATGACTCAAGCTTATTTTGAATAATTTTGAGTATGTACCTACAAAGTAAATTTTTAAAACTGACAACATACACTGATACATTGAAAGTGTTCTTGTATTGTAAATATTTTGCTCATTTTGTCAGAAGATTTATTTGATGTGAGATTTCTGGCCATTTCCTAGGCTCAACAGTTTGAATACAGTTTCCTTTAGTACTAAGATCAAATGGTATTCTGTTTCCTTGTCTGTGCCATTTGGTAGCTAAACATATACAAAGCCAAACTCAAAATATGCACTGTCCAATCATACCCTCTAGTACTGCAAAATGTATTTTAATACACACAAGAAACAGAAAAATATTAAAAACACAAGTCAAGTCAAGTCAAGTCAAGAAGTTTTTATTGTCATTTCAACCATATATAGCTTAGCAGTACACAGTGAAATGAGACAACGTTTCTCCAGGACCATGGTGCTACATAGAACAAAAAAGAATAAGACAAAAGACAATAAACACAAAATGAGTTGGCACTACAACAATCAATTTATAGAGTAACAAGCAGTGCTACAGTTAGGAACTATATCAAGATCACCTTGTGTGTCTATTAAGCACAAATATAGGAAGCTAAAATAAATTGTGAAGCAAATTTTGTTACTCTGCTCCAGACAGGATACAGCAAATTGACACGTCAGACAGCAACTCGATACCTATGGTGAAAATTGCTATCTATCTGTGATTCATAATACAATAGTCCCAACCCTATGCATGCATCAGACACAGAAGCAGATACAAATACCTTCAAATACCTTAATTCTGTATGAAAATACTTTTAATGATTTCACTGCTTTTTTCATTGCATTGTATTGCATAATAATTTACATTACGCCATTATTTGCATCATGCCTAAACAATTCTATTTGTGGTGCCTACTACAAGAGGGTAGTGGTTATACAACATTCATAGAACGAATTACATCCTTAATAATCAATAAATTACTGTAGTCATACTACTTGGAAACGGCATAATGTTGACCTAGAATTTTGATTACGCCATTTATCAGACGCCCTTATCCAGAGCAACTTAGGTTCATAGCTCATTTTTAATACAGCTAAGCAATTCGGGGTTAAGGGCCTGGCAGTGGTAGCTTGGTGAACCAGGGAATCAAATTCACAACCTTCCAATTGGTAGAACAACACCTTAACCACTAGGATAACACATCCCCATGGACAGGTAGCTGCAGCACAGATCTCCTTGAGGCATGACTCTCAGTACTTAAACACTCCTCATGGAAGCTGGAATCACATATCATGATAGGATTTGACAGCAGTTGTATGCCATGGTGATGAGTTTCTGCTTGAAAGGGAGAGCCCAATGTTTTTGCACTGTGCCAGATTTACAAAACATATGGTACAATGAATGATCAGCTGTTGTGTTTTTCAAATAGTACTGTAAGGCAAGTAACAAGAACAGTGTAGACTTTAAGTGTAGATGGAAACTTCCTATCTAGAAGCACCTAGAAGAAGGTGATGCCTTGGACAGTTGGCAGTAACCAGGATAAAATCAACATTAAGGGAGGGAGATCTAGTAATCATGATTGAAAATAGATGTACTTCATTAATCTTAATGGAAAATTTTGGGAAAACATTGTCAGTCAGTCACCCAAGCTCTCCCATTACTTCCCCAGCTATTCTGCCCTAAGATAAAAATTAATAAAATCATTTATGCTTGTGCTTATGCTTTATTTCATCATGAAAAAAATGTTATTTTTGTATTTTGATGTCAGCACATTGATTTAATAAATATCTCAAAAACAGATCATATTTTAAGTTTATAATTAATTAGTATCAGTTTCAAATCAGAATAAAGAAAAGGCACAAAGTACAGGGACCTCAGGAAAATGCATATATATA
>JAOTRN010000051.1:842653-853892 GCA_028566695.1 Bagroides melapterus
TGAAAGTTAATAATGTGCTAGATCAAAAAAGACGACCTTTTGCTCAAATACAACGTTAAATTAGTAAGGTTAGCCATAGTACTGGAACAGATAGTCCTTCTAGAAATTATCATTTGTTTGGATGCATGTCACTTACTTATACTGACAAATACTGGCCTTCTGATTCTTACTGCTGATGAGTGGTTTGCAACTGGGGTATAGCCACTATATATCTGTTCCTTCTTTGAACTGTGGATTGTGGAAGTAGTTGATGGTGTCACTCACTAGCTTTTTTTTTTTTGTGTTTTTCTTCCCAGTTCTCACAATGCTTTTCATCAAATGCTGTTGATTTCCTTGGACAACCTGCCTGATGTCTAGTTGTTAGAAACCACTTGTATACTTTCTTTTTCTTTTTCAAGCCACTTTCTTTTCATTCCACCTCTGAATTTCAAGAGTAGACATTCAGAGCTATTAATTGTTTAAACAATCAATCTAACAAACACTCGGGCATCAAGAAACACCTTTAAGTCACTTTTTATTCTGATCAATTGAAAAATGAGTGGGTTCGAAAAAGGTTTTTCAATTGTAAAAAATCATCACATAATGATGTAAATATCAGGAATTCAAAACTGAATCTAATCTTTTGATTTCAGATCCAAAATGTCTTCAGAATATAACAAAAAAAAAATAGTTCCTGCAATTCTAATACATATGGAGAGGACTATTTATTCAGACAGTTGCTTTTGTTATTCAATATACTTACAGCACATACCCCCCCCCCCTCAAATTTACTATCTTTTGATCTTGTATTTATAAAGGCCCAATACCACTTTCAGCAGAGACGTGTTTTTTTACTTTTCACAGCACTTTTCTCAATTTCTCACCACTACTATTATTTTTATTTTTTAAGATAATTATTATTTTAAAAACTAAATCAACACAATTAATTAATAAATACAATTTGATCCAATAAAGTACTTAGTTTTAACTTAAAACAGTGATGTCACTGCTTGTTATTGGCTCCCAATAAAAAGTTGTAATTCTCTTTTATGAAATATTGAGCTGTACAGAGATCTTCTAACCACAAAAGAAAAATCAAGAAATATTATGATATTATCAAACACTTTTGGGTATTTTCTAATCATTTTGACCAATTAAACAAGATTGGGATTAAGGTCTTCATGTCGATGAATCAGACCATGTAACCCAACCAAAGTAAATAAAAGTCATTCGAATAATGCAGTGTCATGGCACACTGACAGGTTTTTAATATTTTGGCACTGCATATCACAATATGTGTGAACTACAATAGCCCTTGTCCCTACTGTACATTCCTACATGTAATCCACCTATATAAAAACTGTCCCTTTCCTCAGCTTCATTTGACATTTCACCAATCTTTTTATATTCATACTGGGTCTTATGGACGTATGAGTATTATTCTTGGTTCTACACCTGTGGCTGGATTCAGAGACGTTTACTCGTAGATTTAACAATTTACTGGTTAAAGATGTAAATTAGCGATTAGGTAAATGCTTAACATACGGCTTGAAATAATGCCATCGCTTTCTGTTAAATTACTATGTCCATATTAGGTAGTCCTATTTTATGGTTTGTTTTGGCTTTTAAATTTTATAATTCTGTGATTGTATGAATGAAAGAATGTGTCTTAATATCTACATCTGCAGTTGTATTGTGTATTCCGATTTGAGAAAGCGACTGAATAAGAGGACACTGACATGCTTTAGGAAACCAGTTATTCGAGAATGATTAGGGTTGATTGGGGTTTAAGGGTGTTTTAGCCACATAGAAGGGGAGCTAATAAACACTTACAAAGTAACTACTAGACCTTTAATAGTGTTTCATTGTTTTAAATCCCCAGCTCCCGGGGCCAGGTTTCATTTCTGCACAACAGAAAAATAAATCACAATTCAATGAACGCGGTAGCGACCTCACGTTTCTACTCACCTCCGTACATCGAAAGTCATGTTGTTTGCACGCTTTTAAATGATGATAAAATTATTCAAATGTGTACCGTAATACAACTCCTAGCCGCCGCTTCAACCCTTAGCGCGTGAACACAACGGAAATTACGTGCCGTAAGGACGCTTTGCACAATTCTATTGGTCCGATTAAAGCATGGTTGATGATTCTATTTCCGCTGTGTGAAACGCGGATTCCGCTGTGATTGAAGCAGTATTACAAACGACTCTGTACTCCCTATATGAATGCACTACAGTGAGTGTAAACATAATAGACTATGAAGTGCACTACATAAATGGTAAGGAGTTTGTTGGATGGTGACTTTTCTTGGCTAGTAGTTTGTTAGAAACAAAAATAGGAGTTGTAAATGTGACCTTTTGAAGCGTTTTGATTACGTTTTTCACTTACATTAAAATTGTATTAGTTATATATATATTAAATTAAAGCTGGTGATTGAATACTTTTAGCTTTTTTGTACTCATACCTCTCTCTTTATTAGAAAAAATAATTTTCATAATTTAAACGTTCTAGTTATATTCTAAGCGTGCTAATTATATTCTACTATATCTACTGAATCATGTGAAGTCTTTGTGAATTTCCCACTGAGATGAATAAAGTATGTATGTATGTATGTATGTATCTATCTATCTATCTATCTATCTATCTATCTATCTATCTATCTATCTATCTGTGTTTGGCTAGATAGATAGATAGATAGATATCTATCTATCTAGCCAAATAGATGTCTGTCTTTTGTAAAACATGGTGTCTTTGGTAGGTCTGGGTCTCTTCAACAGTAAACAGTTTAGAATCAGTAAAAGTGCTAACTGCTTGAGCCTGACTCTGATGTGATATAGAACAGAAAAAGAAAGAAGAAAGAAAGAAAAGAAAAAAAAAAAATCAATCTTTATGCAAACCTGCATATTATAGCCTATATCTTACTAGCGTTGGTACTCAGGATGCAACAAAGTAATGTTAGCTTACTCTAATAGAAAAATAGAAATTACTTGCACTCTATGGGCAATGGTTTTTGGTTACATGACATGTTGTTTGTCCACAAACGGTTCGTCCCCAAATTGTTACACCCAGTTGTATAGTTTATCTTTCTGTGCTGTAGTGTTACAAGTTCTCTTCACTGGCACCAGAGACCCAAACCAATTCGAGCATGAACAAAGCATGCTCCAACTCACTCATTTATTTTATATAAGAAAAAATAATAGCTCTCTAGGTCTCTGTTTCTATCTAAGCAAAAGCCCTGCAGCAATAATGCTCACATCATACCAAATATAATGAGAATGATATATAACAGATATATGTAGTTTGATGCTATGATTCGTTTACATCTTGTCACATTTATAAATTTTAATTTATTATACAATTACAGTTTAAAACTGTACATAATTTTACACAAACTGGATATTTGGACTGGCCCAAATTTCAGACAAAAACCTCAACGAAAAAAAAAAATACAATTGTCGATACGCTACATAATAGTAAAGCAATAAAGGATATACCATGTAGTTTCCAAAGACTTATGACATTTACCCTGAGACATATGTCAGTAAGTGACCAGACTGTAATACTATATTTAGGGAACATATTGCATCTACCTCTCTTTCAGTTCCCTTTTACATCGAGAGCAAAATCCAAGGGAAACAGAAAACAGTGGTATGAACTGCCAGTGCGATGACTCACATAATTATACATTTGTCCAAATATTGACAGTAAATAGGTGTTTCACCTATAGATTAGGGGTCTGTCCATTGTGTCAAACTATTGCTATTGTTATTACAGGGATTTAGTACATAGACTCATAGTCATGGGTTCATTATTAAGGCCATACATGAGTTGGGGGTTGGTGTTAGGGATAAGTGCGATTTTATTTATTAACAAACAATAACATTTTATCAGTATGATTATTTACAGTATTTGGCAGATGCCCGTATCTAAAGCAACATACATTTATCTACTTTTCACATCTGAGGATTAAGATTATTGCTCAAGGATTCAGCAGTAGCAGCAGCTTGGGGGTCCTGGGATTTTAACTCATAGACTTCCTAGCAGTATGCCAACACTTTTTAACACCATTGTGCTAACATTTCACACTTATTCAAAATATTGAGTAAATAAATGGGCTGTATATTGAAATAGTGGATTGGTTCATCACCCACTCCACATTTTTGCTTTTGCTTACAGTAAATCTGGGTACAGTACATTGTGTTTTCGATACATCCTTCCACCCCTGTCCCAATATACACACATTTACACAATTCACAGATGAGTAATGTTCCCTTCCCATGGCTTGCATTTCATTCTTGGCTCCTCCCAGTGTGGAATGGACAGTAAAATCCAGCGCTGCAGACAGATGTTGCTGCATTTCTCACTCTTTGGCAAGTTTCCCCCATGTTACTTTTTGTTTCTTCCTCTGTTATGGTCACACAATGTTTAAAGTGTTTCAAGTGGCGCCCTACAGGTCCAACTTCCTGACTCAGGCACCAGAAATGCAGTGCTGACGTCAGCCACTGTACTCTGTGATGTCCTACTTTCATTTCAGCATGAGCAGTGAGGCTCTGAAACAGGAAATAAGATAAACATTTTAGAACAGTGTACAGGGTAGAACGAACAACCTACTATAAATATTTTATTTAGTAAAAATACCAGAATTGCCCTGTAAATTAACTTTCCTAAGTTCAGAGAATGCCATTTTGGCTTATTTTAAGCAGGAGTAGCATAAATATGGTATTTAGTAAATGAGAAACTAAACAATGTAGCTTTGATCATGGTGTAATTCAGAAGTAAGTCATAGCTCAAAGGGAAACAATTTGATCTAACCACATCCATAGCAACATGACAAACACCATGAAAGGGTTACATACAAAACCTGTCCGAATTGTTTTTGCAAACATGACTTGTTCCAAACCTGATTGACAAGCTCTCACTACAGCAACTGCAGCTTCTCATAAATGCATGCTCATGATCTTCAGCATTTTTAGTCCCTCGAAGTCCATGTTGAAACAAATTTGTAGTGTCTTCCCATGTGGCTGAACCTGTGAGGTGTTTTCTGCAATGGAAATTTACCAGACCTCCAGTTTCTATACAGTGATTAACTTTTATGGTTCGCCTTTGCTTTCGCTGCATTAAACACTGCATAGACCTGTACAATAAAAACAAAGTATAAACTTTTATGAGTGCCGTGACAGGTATTCACTAGCCTAATTACCTTGTTATTCATCAGAACAAGGAGGAGAATAAAAACAATAACATCATGGAAAATTTGAAAAATTCCTCAACTGGATAGAGAACAGCAGAAAGAAGAAAGAAAAGATAGATTGTATTATTATTATTATAATTATTATTATTATTATTATTATTATTGTTGTTGTTGTTGTTGTTGTTGTTGTTGTTCTTATTACTGCTGCTGCTATTGCTTACATTTATGGAATTACAAACACTGTGGGTAATTTCTTTATTGGTTTGATAAAATGAGGACATATTGGAAATATTGGAATATAGGAAATATTGATCCGAATGGTTAAACTTATCGCTACTTTGCCTTGTCAGGATCTTTGTAAGGAGAGCTGCCTCCCGTTGAACTGCATGACGTACGTGCCGAATGCGCTCTGGCCATTTGCCAGAATGGGCGGGAGTTCTTACGTCAATAGCTTGCGGACAGAACATGGTTCCTATAAAAGACACTTCGAACTCGAGGAGAGCAGAAAGAAACAACGGACAAGAAACGTGAACGGCTTTGTAGGTGGAAACAATTTTTTATGCGTTAATACGTATTACTGACTCGGGACAATTTTACCACTACAGTTGGAAATCGTTTTAGTGAACTAAATATACTTTTTGTACCCGGATATATTTTTCTACATTAATTTATGTATTTAGAGTTATCGTATCCTGTGCGCCGCCCTACTATGGTCATAATGGAGGTCCCAAACATCGACTGTGGCTCTCTCCGGGCGCTTTTGGAGGGATCCGAGTCCGGTTGTCTCGTTTTGGACTGCCGGTCGTTCTTCTCCTTTAGCTCCTCTCACATATCCGGCTCAACTAACGTGCGCTTTAGCGCGATAGTGCGCCGGAGGGCGCGAGGCGGACTTGGGTTAGAACACATTGTTCCCAATGAGGACACGCGGAGCAAGCTGCTTTCCGGAGAATACCGGACTGTGGTACTGCTAGATGACCGAACCTTAGACTTCAGCCAGGTGAAAAAAGACGGAACTCTTATGCTGGCTGTGACAGCTTTGAGTCGGAACAACCCCCGCGGAGCGAACGTCTTCTTCCTCAAAGGTACGCTGTAACCAAAACACTGTTGCCGAGTCCCTTTTGTGGCCTCTGATGTTATTTATGGTTCTGCGTCCTTGTATGGTGAAGTGGCTTCTGGCACTCAATCTTTACTCCAGCTGTTGCCATGTTATATCAGGAGAGCCACCGGTTAGTGTTGATACTGCTCAATGACGTATTGTAATTAAATACCTCATGTATTATTTGACTCTCTTAGGCGGCTTCGACACCTTTTCATCCGAGTTCCCTGAAATGTGTACCAAAGCACCCCCTCCACAAGGCCTGAGTTTACCTCTGAGTGCCAACTGCCCTCCTGGTAGTGCCGAATCAGGCTGTAATAGCTGCGCTACTCCTCTCTACGATCAGGTAAGGCTTTCTTTTCATACGTGGTATTTCACAATCATTTCTAATATGAATACTGTTCAAGTTCCTAAGTAGTTGTTATTCGCCTTGTTTAGGGTGGCCCCGTGGAAATTTTACCATTTCTGTACCTTGGAAGTGCCTACCATGCTTCACGTAAAGACATGCTGGACATGCTGGGCATCACAGCACTCATAAATGTTTCTGCCAACTGCCCCAATCATTTTGAGGACCATTATCAGTACAAGAGCATTCCAGTTGAAGACAACCACAAGGCAGACATTAGCTCCTGGTTCAACGAGGCCATCGAATTTATTGGTAAGACTTTTTCCTTATCCAATATCATTTATCTGTATTTGACAAAACAAGAGCAGATGTTAGCATATACAGGCTTTGGCAGGCAGGCACCAACCCTCCCCCTCCCTGAATTCAAATTTTCAAAAGTTCCCTCCGAAACGACCAGCTGGACAGACCAAGCTTGACAGTCACAATGGCTTACATCATCCCCTCTCATCCCGTTTCAAGATGCACTCTCTTTTCATGGAAAGCAGCAGGCCATGGTCTAATCTGCTTTTTTAGTGGGCAGCTTACCATTCTACTCTTCCTTTGTTCTGTGCAAACAAAAGCATGTTTCACTGGCGCTGAGCTTGCCTTCCTCCCAGATCAATTCTCCCAGTGGGGGGTGGGACCTCTATTGTGTATTCAGACCTGTCACAGAGGGACTGTTACCCCATCACCCACCCCCAGCCCCATTTTTAACGTCTTCCTGTTTTATTAATGAGACGACTCCTTCCGTAAGCAGTACTGTAGGTTTGATTTGCATTTGAAATTGGAGGGTGGCAGCTGAGACTAGAGAAGAGTTCCCATTAGCCATTTTCAGCTCAGGTCACGTTTTTATTACCAATCTAGTCATGTGCATACATATATTTAAAATTTGTGGAAATGCAAATTTTGCTGAATTGTGTAGATTTAAAGTGACCTCTTGTGTTTTTTTTTTGTGCAGACTCTGTGAGAAACAAAGGTGGCCGTGTCTTTGTGCACTGCCAGGCGGGCATCTCGCGCTCGGCAACCATCTGTCTGGCCTACCTCATGCGCACCAACCGTGTCAAGTTGGACGAGGCTTTTGAGTTCGTCAAGCAGCGCCGCAGTATCATCTCACCCAACTTCAGCTTCATGGGCCAGCTGCTGCAGTTCGAGTCACAAGTCCTTGCCACATCCACCTGCTCATCAGAGGCTAGCAGCCCAGCACTCAGCAAAAGTGGCACTGTTTTCAACTTTCCTGTCTCCATCCCTGTCCATGCTGGTGCCAGTCCACTGTCCTTCTTGTCCCATCATAGTCCCATCACCCCTTCACCTACATGCTGACAGGACTTTTATTTTAAGACTGTTTATGGAGGGTTTCAGACATCCAGGCCATTTCGAAATGTCTAGTAGTAGGAGGTCATGATGACTCTACTTGTCCAAAAGATTATAACACAACCATTAGATTCAGTATCACAGGCTGGCCTCAGGCCTTGTTGTTATAAATGATCACTGCAGTGTTTTTTCTTAATGGACAATTAAGCTCGTTACTTGACAGTATTTCCATGTAATTCTGGATAGGAATAAGTGGCTGGTCCAACTTTGTTTCTCCAGGCTGTCTTTGTTTTGAAAACATTCCTGTGGACTGAACTAAAGGGGGTGGGCATTCGCCAGTGTGTGGATGTGTAATGTTTTGTACGTAACACGAGGCTCCTGAATGTCTGTTTGCTTCATTCACCCCAATTTGAGCCTTGCAACAGCTCATTGCAATCATTGACCCTCTTTTATATATTGGCACAGTATAAAATATCAGGTGTTTATGTTTTCTCAGGAAGAGTCTACATTTATTTCTTAATGGCCTGTATCGTTGTTTATCATATACTCATAGTCTGAGGTGACTGCAAGTTGCTAGATTCTAAGGTGCTACACTGATTTAATGTCCACTCTTAGTTTAGTTTTGTTTTTGTTTTTTCTTTCCAGAACAATGAATGTATTTATAATATCTGGCTAGATTCACTATGCCTTAAGACAATGAAATTAAAATATGTGGCTCATTCAAGGGCCTCGCAGACCTGCATCCAGCCTACCAGGATGTTTGTTTCCTTGTAAACAAACACAAAATACCTCATGCGTGTGTAATGTTGGAAGTCCTGTAAGCAGTACCAATGACTTTCAGGATTCTGTATTGATATGTGATATTTATTTACTAAATTAATATATTTCATATTGTATATTTTTTTACATCTTTGTGATATGTTTTGATACTGACAAATAAAATTGTTGTACATGTGAATCACGTGTGGCTCCTTTTTCAAGGAGCATGACCAGAGCTTCACAAAACACATAGTGGCTATTGATAATGCACAATTATTTTTTTCAAACATTTTAAGCAACCCAGGACAGTTCAAGAAGGAAATGGTAAACACTTTATTATTGAGAATAAATTCTTAAATGGCAGAGCAGCACACTTGCTGTTATGTCAGTTGATATTCTGACAAGCATGGTGATTGCTATCATGTAACAAGTGTCAGAGTCCAAATGCTGATGTAGGCCTAACTTTCATACGTTGACAAGTTGAAATCAGATTAGCGCTCTGATGCACTTAACACACGTGGACTCAACTGTGACCACGAGATCCACAAGTCTGACAATAAACCACGTGTCTCCACAGGGTTATTACTCAAAACAAATTGGATTTAAAAAGAAAAATAATCACCACTATTAAAATTAAAACAGTTTGATTACCTTTACAACATAACTAAAATAAAAAAATATATTTGTGTATGGATGATTTTAAAGGTGTTCTTTTATTAGATTATTATATGTAAAAAATGGTTAGTGTGTAGCAAAATGTTATTAGAGAAAAAATACTTAATCTTCAATTTCAATGGATTTATCTTAAAATTATAAATGTTCTATAAACCCTTGTATAGATACCCTTTAAATGTAGACCTGTGTCCACATATTCTGAGTATCCTTTAAGCAGATTTAGGATCTCTCGTTTGTAATATTAACCTCTAAACAGATCTTCTAAACATATAGTATAACTGCCATGTGCTGCTTTATTCAATTCAGGTTGGAAGTCTGAGAGGGTCATGGCAAATAATTTTATTTTTAATTTTTTTTGGCTTTCAAACACTTTTTTTCTTTATTTTGCTATTCTGCTAACAGTGGGTGTAAGCTTTGTGACTTTCCCTGGGATGAGACACTACTTCACAGGGCATGCACACACACTCATTCACACCTAGATACTTTAGATTTGCCAGATCACCTAGATGCACGATTTTGGACAGTGTAAACAAACAGAAGAGCCCAAAGGAAACCTTCACAGACACAAAGAGAGAGAATAGGGGTAACAATGCACAGACAGTAATCCAAGCTCAGACTTCCCAGTCCATACATATGTGAGTGAGGCAATATAGGGTAAAATTATGAACATTAATGAGTCCATTTTTTTTATAGTGAATAAGCAGTTGGCTTAATGGTTTTGGACTAATAATGCACAGATGTGACAAAACATACAACATGAAGGAAACTAAGCTACACTGACCAATAGCGAAAACCATATTTGAACATTTTTTTATTAGAGTGCTATTAAAGACTAATTAAATAAATCTCATAGATTTATGGAATTCTGTGATTTTTTATTATTATAAAAGTTATTCATAGACTCACCCTATTTATTATTATAAATGGCAAAAGGTTATTACAAAAGGTTTGGGCTTCTAACCATTTGGAATAATAATTATTATAAGCTACCAGGATTAAAACCTTGTGTATCAGCTGCTCAGAAAATACTCTCAGGTTGTCAGAAGACTTAAGGGTGAAGTCAGCTGTGAAATGCCTGTGGGAAACAGACTGACCTTTTCACATTCAAACAGACTTGGCCATATGTAGCGGCACTCCACCCTGTTTGTCTGTGTGCATTGGAATTTCACATGGGTGGTGTTGTGCTGTATAGAATCATTATCAATGTCTTCCATTGTCATCGGCACAGGGTCTCAGTGAGCTGCTCTGATCCTTGTCAGTAGGTCTGGGGTGAGCACTTGGCCAGGCACTTCTATAAACACAATAGGAGCAGCTGCAAGGCGTTTGGGAAAAGTGTGACAACTATAGCGCACTTAGTGATTGGCCATACACGCCTTTTCTAACGATTGTCTTGGGTGGCAGAGAGGAGTGCCTTCTGAGGCTCAATTATTCCGTTTTTGCAAATTAGCCCAACGTCAGCAGCGACAGCAGCCAGCTGATCTTGACTTAGTGAACCCACTGTGCACAGAAATTTCTCCATTTCTCCACAGCAGAAGGTATTAAATAATTTACTCTTGTGCTAGATAAACAATATGTATGAGCTAGATGGATATATGTAGATAGACATATATAGATATATGATGTGAAACACAAGACTAGATGAAATACTAGAGGGAAAAAATTCTGAATTTGTATTAAAAAATATAATCTGATATTATGTATTTTATTTAAGACCCAGGTGGCGCAAGCTAAACCATTTGAATTTTTTCCCTCCTGCCTCCATCACTCTGAACTTTTTTCTCCAATAGTCTAGGAGAACACAGGAAGGAGTTTAATAAATTAGCAAAATACTACTCAAGCT
>JAOTRN010000051.1:872609-884940 GCA_028566695.1 Bagroides melapterus
GTGATGGCTTGGTGTCCCATCCAGTGTGAATTCTCTCACCTTTCAGCCAGTATACCCACGATAATCTACATGTCACAACAAAGAATTCAGTGACCAATTAGAGATCTGATTTATGTTCACATTTGGAATAATAATGCTGGTAGGGCCGCAGAGCTTCCTTCATTTCAGTCATCCGTTAAGTTAGCAGTAGTAGCCGAACCTGTAGTAGCTTTTGCTGCTGTTATTATTATTATTATTATTATTATAAACTAGTAGTAGAACTAACTCATGGCACATTTTAACTCTCCTCTCCACCCTACAGATTTCCATCATATGTATTTTTTTCCATGTTTTACTGTGCTTTCTGACTGTATATATTATTATGTGTGAAGGTGCCTCTTGTTTATTTTTTATTAGACATTTCTATTAGACTGTAGCGATGACGATTACCAAACGATCTTGTGCAGCTCCACAGTGCTTTATCCGTGCGGGTGCTGTGCAGTGCGTATTGCTTTAAAGTTGTGAAAAAGATTTGAAGGGAAGGTGCGGGGGAGGAGGCGGCAGTGCGCCAATAAGGGTGAACGGAGAGAAGAGCTGCTCTCTACACACTGGCACATGAAGATGAGGAGGAAAGTCGCCGCGCTCCTCAGCCTCATGAACACGCTGTTAGCGTTAACGGTGCGCTGATCGGCTTTTGACCTTCACTTATAGATGGAAGCACAAGGAAGAGTCAGGATCCACTTGTCACAAGAGGAAATCGATCGCTCATAGCAATGGGGAATAGTGCACCCAAACCGCTTACAGGTAAGAGACGGACACGCGCGAGCGTATCACTGAATCAGGCGTTACAGAAATGTGAAAACGCGAGCGCGTGCCTTAAGGAGCGCGCCCTAATTTCCACGCTTGTGCTTTTGCGTTATGAACTCTGTGTGTGTCTGTGTGATAGAGAGAGAGAGGTAACTGCGTGGGAAGCGCAAGATGAGAGCTGACGGAGAAGGTTTATGAACACGGCTCAGTACTAATAAAGAGCTCCAGATCAGCCTCATCGATTGATGTATTTATTTAACGTGTTCAGTACTGAACCAGTGCACAGTCTACAACAGTGCCGAGCCCTGCAGTGTTTATATGAGTCCAGCTGGAGACCACAGAAGAGTGTAATGTTGTAGATGTTGTAGGTGCCAGTGCTGTCATATAGGTGCTGATTGAGCAGTGATGAGCTCATTTCAGGTTCAGGTGTTTCTTTTATAGCCACAAATTAAATGTTTATGGTAGATAGTGGATTTATGAGCTTGTGTGTTAAAGTGTTTTTAATGATGAACTTGCTGTAGTGGCAGCTATGTGTTAAGATAAACACCTGAAAGAAAGACATAAGACAACTGCGTTTACTATAAGGGATCCACATAACTTAGTAAGATTTGCCACTGGCCTGCTTGTGTGAAAGCTTGCCAGAAGTTAACAGCTAGTGAAATCGGCAATTACAAATAAAAATCAGTTTAAGTCTTGGTGTTTATTAGAAATAACCTGGCTCTGTTTTGTAAAAAAAAGACTTGTGTGGGTCAGGCAGAATTTTTTTAAGGATATTTCAGATTACTTGAAAGGGTTTGTTTCTATTTCTATAGCCAAGAGAACTGACATAATGTCCACATTTAATTACCCACAATTTTAAAGGAGGGTCTAAATGCACAACAAAACATGTGACAGACTATTATGCAGCGATCCAGTTTATCATGGGCTTTTTCTGGCAGCTGACTGCCCTCGTTCATTCATCTATTTATGTTATTGACAAGTATGTGCTGCTGACAGTACTTAAATTACCTTGACATGTATTTTTAGAGCAGCTATTGTCACCCTACTACATCGCTGTCTTCTGTGAATCATGTTGTTTGTCAAACATAGGCTTATATAATGTCTGTCGTATATAAACCTTAGCAGCATTGTCTACAGTAATGTGTAGAAGCTATATAATGGGAAAGGGAATCTAATGTAATGTTTTGGATCATTTTAGGTACACTCAAGTGACTTGAGTGATCTGATGCAGAATGCTGATTTCAGATATAGGTATGGTTATTTGGGTAAATATTAGTCAGGTTGTGTACAGTTCATATCCTCATTTCACAAAATGATCCCAACATCGATCTGTGCTTATTGTAAAAACATCTGCTTTACTATACAGTATGTGACAAATTCTTAATCTTAAAAAGTTTCTACAACAAGTTACAGAGCATATGTGTTTGTAGAACAGTAACAGAAAGTATGATCTATACTGAACGTAACTTTAATGTTATTTATGTTTTAATTTCTAGAATCAGAATCAGAAAGAGTTTTATTGCCAAGTAGGTTTGCACCTACAAGGAATTCTTTTTGGTGTCAGAAGCTTCTAGTTGCACATTTTTAAAAGTAAGGTGGAAATAAAGGTACAATAAATAAGAGAGAGTAAAGGTTATTGTACATTTTCAAGAGCAGGGAATTCATTAGAGCTCATGCTATTCCTACCCTCCAGTAATCAATTGTGCATGGATAAATTGCATTTAATAGTGCACACTGACTTTCGATTGATGACTCCACAACGCACAAAGGAAGAATAAGTGACTTATTATATATGTGACTTGTAACACTATTCACAATGATAAGCAGATGTGCATTTGGGGAATTACAAAAAAAGACTGCTTGAGATTTGTTTTGGAGTAGCACAGGGAGGGATCACTCACGGGTAATTGATTTTTGGCTATGGATACGCTATAGTGTCTTGAACTGCATTTGAAAGGTTCTAACTTAAAATGCAGAGCTGGGAGACTATACAGATGAGGAGAAATTCATCTACACAATTACAATTGAACGATACTTATTTCCATTTTGTAGCATTGCACTGTGCTACCATGATAGATTAAATGATGCTACATAATGTGCATTAATACCCAGAGGGGAGTTTATAACTGAAATAAATGCACCACTCTGTAGAAGTGTACTTGTTAACATTTCTCGCTTTCTCGTGTATCTACTGTGATGTGCCCTTTACTGTAATTACCAGGCACCAGTCACTCAATACAGGCAAGAAATACAGGATACACAGGCTTACAGCTTTCAACTATGCCATGGTTTACAGATTCAGATATGGCTGTGGGTGGGACAGTGTTTGGATAAGTATATGTAATATATTTTTTCTTTAACAACCCAGTACATTTTTTCTGGAACTATCCAGAATAAACAAGAATGCAAGTTCAAATTCAGTGTTTCTTGAGGTTTCCACTTTTTTGAGTAATGCAGCAACCTGTTTATACTCTAAAATCTTTGAAGCTTTAAGTGTACAAGTGGCAAGATGTGTATTGTTGGGGATATTTGGAACAATTAGCATGTCAATATTGTGCTATACAGTAAGACATAATGATCACAAATATCACAAATACTATCTAAGGAATTTCCTGTCAAAACTAAATTAATATATCGTTAATTTAACGTTTAAGGCCAGATATGATTGTCATAACAAATCCATATTAAACAGAATTATTTTACCACTGCTTCAGTGCTGGCTTCTTTAAAAGGTCAGGAGCAGTTATTGTAGTATACTGAAAGGTGTCAGTCAGGGTTTTGTGGTTATCAGCTCATGAATATTTCTTACTCTTTCAACCCTTACAGTATATTGACCACAGAGGTTTAGTGTAAATTTGTAGGTGATATGTTGCAATTCAGATCTATTTTATGAGTGCTTTATACTGACCACAACAGCCTGTGCCATGCGCTTTCATCTGAAGCACTCTGCTCCCCACCACATCAACAGATTTGCTGTCACCTCCCCCCAGAACGAAACTATGAAGCAATCAGCATTTTTCAGTTCCTTCATTTGTGAAATAGGCTATATTCATTGCAACAGTGAAGTCAAGTTTCCCTGACAACGATCCATCATGTAATTATAGCATATGACAGTAGGTGGAGGCTGAACGTGATTTATATTCTGCCATACAAATTGCAAAGAATGTATTGGATATTTATCATTATTGCAGAAATTAGACATTTGCCTTAGTACTCACATATATTTCAGTCAGCTCTAGTCAGCCCAAAGATAGCAACCTGGGTATTTTTGACATTTGATTTGCAGCATGTGATAAAGTTGTCGGGCTCTGATTTCTTGAGTACTCATTTTCTTTATGTACTGAAGCCTGGTTTTAACACAGAGCATGTTAAATCTTGCAGTGCTTGCTGTTGTAGAGCTCTGACTGTGACAGAATCACAGAAGGGCTTTAGTGGATGTTCTCGAGTGAGGTTCGAGTACTGGACTGCAGCATCGCTGTCTGCCACAATGCCGATTTGCCATCACATCACACAGATCTATATTTGGAAAGGGAGCAGAACCGTGCTGCGTTTCACAAGTGGAGTTCAAGGCTCTCATTTCGCGTTTGACTGTACACAGAGTGGCAGAAAAAGGTCCCTAAATCACACAGCTTGTGAGGAGGCGACTGGTGTTTTTTCTGCCTTGCACCTCAGATCTATTTATGAAATAAACCTTTGGTCTTTAACAACATCTCTGCAGTATGAGATAAAGTGTTCTTATTTACAGTGGAAACAGAATAAAGGAGAAATATGAAGCCAGTAATAACAGACTTTATATATAATTTGGGTCATTATTAATTTAGAAACTACACATAAATCAGATAAAACTAAATAGAGAATGAATATATGTTTGAATCATTAGGTGATATTTATTTGCACAGATAACATTAGTGACGGCAGGGAGAAAAAACTGGTCTGTAGCTCCAAGCGCTTGGTGTAATATGATTCAAAGCTGTTATATACAGCTGTCATATAGTCCTGCAAAGGCTATGCAGATATGTCCAGACTATGCAAAGACCTTTAGACAATCAACAGAGATTTTTAGCTACCCTGCTTATCTAAATCACTCCCCATGTCGTGGTACCTGGTAAATGCAAACAAAATTAGCTTATATTTTTTTCTTAGTTGGTTAGCATCATAGATGCATGAGTGTGTTACTGAAAATGTGATTATGCTATGATAATGAACTGAATGCTGCACAGGTGCCTAAACAGTCATTTGGGAGTTTGTGGAAATGAGGGGTTCACAAGAAGGACTTTTATTGCAGAGATTTTTTTATCTATCTTATCTTATTTTATTTTATTTTATTTTATTATATTTTATTTTATTTTATTTTAGAATGAAATTATTACATAGAGCAGCACAGGTTTTTGGATTCTGGGAGCTCTGTAACTGTGATATAAATTCCACTGATCTGCCAATGATTGTGTTTAATGAACATAATTCAACTAGTTAAATATTATATTGCGTATTTGTTGGTAACAGGGCTTTTTATTTCTCCGGAAGACTACATTAGGATGAACTTGACTCTACTTGCAGTTGTTTACCACCAAAATTGTAAACCAGTTTCAGAACCTGTTCTTTAGAGGCACCAGGACCGTTCCTGCTTTACACGCCACTCTCCAGCGTTTATTCAGTCTGATTTTTCATACATATCCATTAAAGCTACATTATGCTACATTATCATTTCTGGAAGTGCACATGCATAAATGAGAACTTTATCTATGCATATTTAAGTTAGGCAGCTGATCAATAAGAGCACTTTCACTGAGTGGCAATGTGAGATATTGCAGAAGCTACAGATTGTATGACACTTATGCAGGTTGTATAATAGCTTAGAGGATTTAGGGGTTGAATCACACCAAAACATTACTGAGGAAGTAGTGCAGAACTGAACAATTTAAGAGTTATCCGCTACAGTGGTTCTCAAAGGGGGTTCAGGAAACCCCAGGGATCTCTCAAGCATAGACCAGAGGTCACATTTTTTTTGTTGTGAGGAAAAGACAACACACCAGTGTACACAATATCGTCCACATTTAAATAACAAGTCTAATTATTTGAATGGTTGGATAATGTTCTTAAAATAAGTCTTACTGAGGTCTATGAAGTTTAATTTTCCCCTTACATACTGTATATAAGATTGAGAAAGCTTGCTGTAGAATATCTACTCTCTGCAGTAGGACGCTCAGACAGCTTAATGTGATCATGTTTGTAAATCTTTTGCTGCTTTTATAAATTGTCTAACTGCTTGGATATTCCTTTAAGCACACGTATGTGGGTTTTTTTTTTTACTGGTAAAAAAAAGTGCACTGTAGCAGTATTGCTTCAGTGGTTCGCTTGACATCCATTTCCTCATATAGATACACCCAGCATGGATTTCATAGCTCGATCTGTGTTTTGCTTAAGACCCGTTGTTCACTGTGAACAGCGCAATTCTAGCTGCTGTCAACTTGCTCTGTTTTTTCAAATGGCTATATTTGCTTTGGCTGCTGGGAGATCTGTCAGTGGTGTCATGTCCATGGCCTTTAGTGTTGCTGATGGTATGCTATTGTTCCAGGCATGAAAGTATTTTCCTTGCTGTTAAGCACCAAGATCATGGCCAAAGGCAAATGTTCTCCTCATGTTCATTAAAGTGAGATTGGGAGGGTATATTTATCTGACCAGCATTAGCAAATGTGTGGGATGTCAGAGGGAGGGATGGGTTATTGTGGGAAATTTTTTCCCATCTTCTGCCCCATCAGTAGAGGATTACAGGAATAATGCTCTTTAAATACAACACAGTCTATTTTGACTAATAGGTCAGCGTCTCAAGAGATCCTAGGGATTTCAATAATTGTTGTCTGACTCACAGACATAGTGTTTTCTCTAAGGAGCAGCTGTTGATTCTTGTGGCTGATGTCATGTCTTATTAACAGAACATTCAGATTCTGGCATTGATCTTAAATGTATTAATTTAATCTGTTAATAGCAGAGAGTTAACATATAAACTGTGGCGCTCCTCATAGATTTCCAAGTGTCATCTATTAATAAACAATAAATTTGGCTATTTGGCATGTCATATGAATTATGACCTTAAATTTCTAATAGTAGTAAGCATAGGTCTTAGACTAAAAATATATACATAAAACATTGAAAATCAGAAAGTGAAGGAACTTTTTCAGTTCATCTGTATATCAGAACCCAAATAGTACTTTTAAAATGACTATCACTGTAAGATATTTTATTTATGTATGCAATTTCCTTTTTGCTCTAGTAGATGCAAACCTACAGCACCGCCCTGTGGCTAGCCGCCAGTATTACATTCTTCCTCATGGCACAGTGGAGAGGCGATCGTCTGCGTTGGCTGTTAATCTGGAGTCTCCGCGCTTCCACCCGCATGCCAAGGGCAAGAACATTCGTCTGGATGCGCAGCTGCGACGTGCCACACGCAAGAACAGCTTCTGCCATGGACTGACATTCAGTCAACGTCCCATCCGCCTCTATGAGCAGGTGCGGTTGCGGCTGTCAGGGGTGCACTCAGGCTGGAGTGGTGCATTACGCTTTGGCTTCACCAGTGTAGACCCAGGCGAGCTTGCCTCATCTGACATTCCCAAATACGCTTGCCCGGACCTGGTAGCACGGCCTGGGTACTGGGCCAAGGCTTTGCCTGAGAGACTGGCTGCGAGGGACAATGTGCTGGCTTTCTGGGCTGACCGGCACGGCCGTGTCTTCTACACGGTGAATGATGGCGAGCCTGTACTCTTCCATTGTGGCCTGAGTGCTTCACGTCCACTCTGGGCCATCATAGACATCTACGGCATCACACAAGAGGTCACACTGCTGGGTGAGTTATGGGATAGACCATGAAAAAAATATTTTTTGTGTGTGTGATATTATGTACTACTCAAGCCAGTCATTCTTACATGGAAGAGTATCTAGAAAGAAACATTTTGATAAGAGTTACAGAAACTTATCAATAAATTGTATTTAATTGTGAAAAATCCTGTGAAATCCTGCTTGTGGCCTATCCTAATCCACTGGGTCCAGTTTCTGCCCCAAGCACCTGTTTATCTCACTAACAGCTGAACAGTTGAAATTCTGAACATAGTAATTTTGCTCTCTGGAAACAAGCAGTAGCATGGCTGTTTGAGTAGAAGCGTTTTAAAGAAATTATTTTCTGCTGATAGGATTCTTCACTGAGACTAAACTGCTTTAAAGGGGCCCCTAAGGAGGGCAGGATGCCAGAAGAACAGACGTCATGATGACAGAGGTGCTGATGGTCACTATCACACCTTGACAGACAGATGGCTTTAGTGTGTGTGTGTGGTAGTGAACTGGATCATATCCTGCACCAAAGCAAAATACACACGCTGTGTAGGAGGCTAAACAGCACTCTTTCACTCTGCTCTCCACTCTGCTACATTATTTATCTTCTGTCTGTTGGTTGGTGTGGCCATATTTGGTAAGAGTCTCTGTGTATCCCTGGAGAGAGAAAGCCTCACTGGGACTGATATTCTGGGAGGCCACAAGTCTGCCAACTGAGCAAAACCAGACCCATGCAAATGTTGTGTCTAGCTTGTCAGTCAATTTATTTCATTCGGACTGATTTATTTCATTCGGACATTAAAGGAGCAGTTTGCAATTTTTGGAGCCCTCTGGTGACTGCAAGATGAATTACAGATGTAATAAAATCTTTGTATACTTTGTGTAACCACTCTACAGTACAGTATACATGGAATTCCTTTTTAGGGAAAGTGGCACAACAGGGAATATCTCTTCTGGTCAAATGAGTAATGTAATGATGCTATAGCCTAGAATTATTATTTGCATTTATATTATTATGGAAGACGTGCCATAGAGGGTTCTTATTTGAACAGATTTGTGAACTCCTATTTAATGTGTAATGCCTGACCTAATGATTCTCTCCATTCTTCCAGAAAGCACGGTTGCTGACAGTACAAGCTGCCTGAGCGTGGCACGTCTGAGTGCCTACCTGCCTCCAAGCAACCATGACTCAGCCAACTACAGCAACAACCAGTTAGAGAGCAACCAGGCTGCCAAAATGGCTGCCTTGCACCTCAGCAGCTCCACACAACTGAGCCCCTGCTGCTCCTCCTCTTCCTCCTCATCCTCTTTCAGTGTCCAAAGGTCCCGTGGCCTTCCTTCTACACTTGATGCTGACCTACGATTTCACCCGGTGCGTGGAGCTGACGTACTTCTGTCCAGTGACCGTGCTATGACCTGCATCCACTCCCCAGACAGTATTCGGACTTTGGTGTTCAGTGACAGGCCCATAAGGCTTGGTGAGACTCTGTTTGTGGAGGTGAGTCACATGGGCCCGCCTTGCCTTGGCATGCTACTGTTTGGCATGACTTCATGTGACCCGGGCACATTGCACGCTGCAGAGTTGCCCGCTGAACCTGATGCTCTCCTCGATCGTAAGGAGTACTGGGTGGTGCACCGTGGGCTACCTGCGGCTGCACCTGGTGATGTGCTCAGCTTCACGCTTCTGCCTGATGGAGAAGTGCATCATGGGATTAACGGGGTAGCACGTGGACGTTTGCTGTGTGTCGACTCCTCTCAGGCTCTTTGGACCTTCTTCGCTCTGCGTGGTGCCATCTACCGACTCAGGATATTAGGCAAGTGTCTATGTGAGGTGATCTAGAGTAATCATTAGCTTTTATTGATTCTTTTTTAAACATTTTAATTTATGCATTCTTTAATATCACCTTAAGATACAATGTAAAATATCAGTGCAGGTTGTGTCTAGGTTAGCTGGACAGGTTATTAAATATTCTGAAATAGAGCTCTGCTTTGAGTGGACTTTGCTTGTTCCTGTCATTCAGTCCTCTCGTCGCTGGAGAATAGGCGTTACTGCCCTGTCTCATTACGCTGGTTTTCTCCAAGGCTTTTTATGCCCCCAGAAATAGCTCCTTGCACATCCTTCAGTCTGCCTTATTATGGGATGCCATTGTGCTCTGTGTTATTGCTCCAAAATAAGACCCTGAGCCCAATTATATGATTTGTATGCAGCATATGCTAGCCATAGGCTTACATAGACTGATATATCAGTCAGCAGTGTATACTGTTGAAAACACAGTTAAACAATGCCACGTACTGTATGATATTCTGTGTTCCTAGCTTTCAGAACCAGACATGGAAGGCAAACATAGAAAGCGTAAACACTAATGTCACATGGCCAGTTTTCTGGCAGTGTATCATAATATGTACAGGTATATTCCCTACCACATGGGGTCCATGTTTACTTTCATACTGTTTATTTGTAACCTAAATGAAAATCATATTGAGCAGCTGGCAAACACACTGTTTATATTTCTGCTTTGAAGCAGTGATATGAGAGGTTTTAGGGATATGGAGAGGGCAGAGGCCTTCTAATGTGCACACACTTCATTGTGTATATCTACAGTGATGTCAAAAAAAAAGTAATTCCTTTGTCTTGAGTGAGAGAAGGGACAAGATGCAGCTTTGTCCTTCAGTGTTGGCAAGAAATGTGTGCACTTCATATAGATATAGATATATATAGAAATAAAACTAAAAATCACTAAAAATATGACATTGGCAAGCTACAGCAATCCAGCAATTGACTGTGGGCTGCAGCTCAGTATTGTGTTTAATGTCTGAACGTGAATATACTTCAATAACACATGCACATTGTCCACGCTTGTCTATGATTGTCCCCTAGCTGCACAATTGTAATACCTAATATCACAGCATCTGTAATTTGGAGCACAGATGGAGTGCTCTTGTTTACCCATTCAGTTATTCACTTATTCTCTCCATGTTTTATGCACTGAAACCATAGTGAAGTCAAATCTGATGGCATACAGTATATGATGTTATTGTTAGGAACATAAGGACCCTTCTACTAATGATATGTAATGTATCTTGATTGGCTAGGGCTTAAATACTAAATATCTAGCTGAGGCCACCGGTCTTAATATAACTGGCTCTATATGGTGTGTATAATAACATGCACATGTCAAACTGTAGATTATAATTGAGAGACCATTGAGGAGCGCTCACAAATTCTGAATAGGGCTACCGGAAAACAGGCTGCCAGAAACCATTGTAAATCATATTTTATAATTTTAATGGTTAGTGCTCCTTTCACCTAGCCTAAAATACCTTTTAAAATAACAGTTACACATAAGTATATATCAGACCTCAGCATTCTCTGTGAACTAACACTCTCTCTCTCTCTCTCTCTCTCTCTCTGAACTTCTCAGGAACACTTCTGGCAAGTCCATCAACCTCTCCCTCTGTATCTCATGGAACAGCGTCCGATGACAGCGACTCTGACCTGACTTTTAGTGTCAACAGATCCTCATCTGCCTCTGAGTCCTCACTAGGTGAGTGAACATGTAAAGCTCTGAGAGTTTATTTTAGAATGAACTGACTGCTCTTTGCAGCTAACCCTTCACCCTTGAGCACCATTTTCTGTTTCTGGAATCATTTTAAATGTGTTACTAACTTGAATCATGATGCTTTTTTTAAATTATATGGCAGAGTTTTTGGTAAATTTGAGCTTACAGTAACAAAGTGAAATACAAGTTTAATAAATAATAAAAAAAAATATCTTTAAAAAAAGCATAACTTTATGTCAGGCTTAATGAGCTTCTGATTTGAAAGTCAACAATTTAAATCCATGCACTGCTAATGTGCCACTGTTGGATCCTCAGCTGTTT
Source organism: Bagroides melapterus (assembly GCA_028566695.1). Classification (NCBI taxonomy): domain Eukaryota; kingdom Metazoa; phylum Chordata; class Actinopteri; order Siluriformes; family Bagridae; genus Bagroides; species Bagroides melapterus. The sequence continues at coordinate 884,099 of JAOTRN010000051.1, forward strand.
ATCTTAAAAAAGCTGTCTGCCAAATAAATAAATGTTTTAGCTCCTGTTACATTACCCTTCTCCCCTGTGCAAACAAGCAACAGTTTAGCTTCAGGAGGATTACTTTGTTTTTAAAAGAATTATATACAATAAAAATAGATGTCCCAGAGCTTATTGAACAGATTGTTAACATGGGTAGTTTAAAAGGAAAAACAGACACAACCCATAGTAGTTAATTCAAGCATATTAATCCAATATTCACAGCAAACGCTAGGACCTCAAATACTTTGTTCAGATATTGAGTGGTGATTTTGCACTAATTCAGAATTTTCACTGGCTTATATGCACTGTTTTCAATGAAGCACTATTCTGACTAAATCCTGACATTTCACTGTGTTTATCTTCAGTAACAGCCCCCAGCTCTCCTCTCAGTCCCCCAGTCTCACCCAGCCTCTCCTTCCCAGAGACTCCACTGAACAGCAAGAGTGGCGAATGCACAGTGTGCTTCGATCAGGAAGTGGACACTGTCATTTACACATGTGGACACATGTGTCTCTGTCATGAGTGTGGACTCAAGCTAAAGAAACAGATCAACGCATGCTGCCCGATTTGCCGGAGACCCATCAAGGATGTGATCAAAACTTACAGGCCATGAGAAGATGCAGAACTCTAAAAGCAGCTGAGATCCAGCTTTCTATTCTGAACTGAATTTGATTTCAGTACTGTTCTGTAGCTATGACCCCTGTAGCGTAACCTCATTCTGTGTCCCCATCCCCAATTCTACCCCGGGGGGGGGGGGGGGGGGGGGGGGGGGGGGGGGGGGGGGGGGGGGGGGGGGGGGGGGGTGGGGGGGGGGGGGGGGG
>JAOTRN010000051.1:885332-896235 GCA_028566695.1 Bagroides melapterus
CAACTCTCCCACCCGCCCCCCCCCCCCCCCCCCAAAAAAAAAAAAAAAACATCCACCACTTTCCTTGCCCAATCCGGAGGCAGTGGAACAACATGAGGTTTGTCTGATGCTTTCTCAGACATTTTAGTGCCTTTGACATTTGTCTCTAAAGCATCACCTACCAACTTGACAATCATATTTGATAAATTGAGTTATACAGAATATATTACTTTTATCAGATGGCTACTGAGAAGCTTGTTTGAGTAATGAAACACAGATGTAAACAGATACAAAATTTATAATTATTTTGGTTTGATATTTTAAAAAATAAATGTGTTTCCAATTGTGGAAATTAATAAATGAAATCCATTCATATGTATAGTGAAAGATGAGAGGACATTTATTGCACTTAACTGAGTAAACAGATAGCAGATAGATGGCATCTGAAGGCATTTCTACTAAAAAATAAATGCATTTTAGGGAAATACAGCACAAAATATTTTTGTAAAGTTCATTTCATTATTATGGCCGTATGATTATATGAATGTTATATAACCAGTAAAATTCATTATTTTACTGAAGAAACCCTCCAAAATGTTTTAATGCATAATCTCTGCAGACGTAATAGAAGCTGTAAAGTCAACTCTAGAGTCTAGAGGTGTTGAGTTCTAACCAAACACTAGAAGAGTTTTCTCTATAGGTCAGACTTTGACTTTTTAATTTTAATGTCTTCAGAAGTGATGAAAACCTGCATATTATTAGCCCCTAGTAACAATCTTAAGGAAACTAAAGTTCTTCAAGAGTTATTTAATTGTTTATTTGATAAAAAATATTGGTTTTTAACTTACTAGGCTTCACTCAGTCATAGGGTTATAAATGTAAGCGTGCAAGTCAAAATGGTGATGGACGTGAGCTTTTTACCTGTATTTGTGACATTTTGGACAGCATTAAATATAACATCTGCATTTGCTGAACATATGCTTATTGTATGTGTGACTGTCACCAGATTACGATGTGTTTTTATATAAATACGATGACAATCTTACCTTGCTCCTGGAGATATCTAACTTTCTCCAGAATTTACCCTAATTTGCCAATTAAATTGGGGCTGGAACTAGACAAAAATTAAAATGGATAAACTATCTCAGGAAAGTGTTGGCATGCACACTGCTTAATGTAGGTTATTTACACAATGTGTTTGGATAAAGTGTCACTTTTAAATAACAATTCTAGATCCATCTGTACCTGGCCAATCAGTAGCAAATAAACCTTTTTTTTTGCTTGTGATATTTATATCCATGCACAGAAAATGTTATTCAAGATAAGAATGACTTATGACCCAAAAACATACATGTACATGAAGAAGTTGATTAATTAACATGGATGTCAGTAGCTCAATTCTATTACAGACAACAAATAAGTCTCTATGCACCAGATCCTGCAGAAATCTTTAATTCAGAATTAAGAAGTAAAACCCAAATCACATAATGGTAAATCTAAAACAGTTAAAAAAAATAAAAGAAAATAAAAGACATTCAACATTAAAAATTGTCTTTTAACAGATTATAATACGGACATGCATTATAATTTCAACTCACACACACACACGCTAAACATTTTAACACAGCTGGTGTGGTGGCGTGTTTCAACATTCCCCTTCTCGGACTACGTAAGTGTTGAGACGATTTCCCCTGTAGAAAAAAAAGTAAAAATTAGTGGGATTAAACTTGCTGCAGTCCAATCATAAATATGTTCATACAAGTCCTTTTGTTGTGTTCTTCATTCAAAGAGGGGATACTCGAGTCACAGAAGGGGTTGAAAAACTCCTAAGGGACCCCGAATCAGACCATGTTTTTGTTCCACACCAAACACATCTTGGTCAGGTAACTGAGACCTGCAGAGCCCTTCATTACCCAGTTCAGGTTTATCAAGAATTGGGACAGAACAAAAACAAGTCTAGCTACTGGTTCCCATGGATTCAAGGGAAGATGGGCTAGCTAAAGAATCCAATGAGTTTTTGTTGTTTTTTTCCGCCCAGCAAACCCGATATAAACTAATCGGCTGATTAAGAGCTCAGGTGTGTGTTACAGCAGGGAAAAAATACAGAACAGGGTTTGGAACTTGTGCAGTAGAAACTTACATATTGTCTAAGCAGAGCATGCACTTGTTTGCATAGGTCTTTCCATCGGAGCCGCACACAGGGTTATACTCGCGCGTGCACATTGGGAAGGTATATATTTCGCAAGCAGCCTGTCAAAACAAAGTCATTACACAATTCTGGAACCTTCACCAAACTGAAGAGAACAACCGCTTATCCACCTACCTCCACTGATTTTTCGTTGCCTGTAATCGCAGCTGCTTTAGTCAAAGCTACAGGAAAACAATAGAAATTCAGTTAATCATGACTTTCCTGTCACCTGTTATCACCCAAATGAGGATGGGTTCTCTGTTGAGTCTGGTTCCTCTCAAGGTTTCTTCCTATTACCATCTCAGGGAGTTTTTCCTTGCCACAAATAAAATTGAATTGAATTGAATTGAATTTAAACTACGAACATACGTACACTCCGGTGCGTTGGCGAGCGTCAACAGCTCATCCTTTTACGCATTACGAGAATTTTTGCGTAGATATTTGTCATGCCTAAACTTTGAATTAAAAATGTCCAAAACATGAAGTTAATATTATGTACCTTCCCAAAACCACAGGCTACAGGTGACATGCTAGGGTATAGTTATTATTGGGTATATCCTACAAAAAAGCGTTAACCAGCCTTACCAAGACCTATATATATTATATTATAATACAAATTTGGTGACCTACAATTGTAAAAAAAAAAAAAAAAAAGGTACTTAATATATAAAGAAACTCACCAGCCACAGAGAGAATGACGAGAAAGATCCGCACAAACATGATGAACTTAATCAGACGCTATGAAAAGGCTGGAATGAAGGGCAGTTTAGCCTCAGCCTCGTCTGACGCATGTGCCACACAAAATTGGAATCACTTCAAGTCGTCATCTGATTGGTTGGATTCCACAGGGCTGTCGTGCGGCCGCAGTCTCAAAATCTGGGAGATTAATATCGGGTCTATAAACGCGCGCGCGACTATTTAGCATTCTGCCGACAGGCGGCGCTTTTTTTTCTCTTTTTTTTTAAGCAAAATATTTTATTTTACGAACGAACCTTTACAATGAAGTACATCTAAGATTAATAAAAAGGTAAGAAATTATATATGTTTTCTACCCACAGATGAGAGTATTATCAGGGCACACTGTCACAGAAACACAAAAAACGACTTTACAGGGTAGTTACAGAGCTAGAAGAGATTTTATTTTTTACATTGCAACATAAATCATAAACGCATACATTCTCAAATGAAAAAAAAAAATGAAATAAAACAAACAAATAAATAAAATAAAAAGCAAAACCAAACAATTTAGGTTTATGTTGACTTGCCAATGTTTTGCAGATAAGAATACAACAGATCCATTTAATTAAATTTTCAAATCACCCAGTAATAATAATTATAGAAAAAAAAAATAATAGTAGAAATTTGTTTCTCGGCTTAAACTTGAACGATTCCTTCATTTTGGATGCCTTTTAGAAACGAGGTCATATGCAGGTGTCTTTCTGTTTTGTCTGAATGACAAAGATCTTAGTCTAGATTGATCCCCTCTGAGAGATTTTTAAATCTGTAGACAAATGTTTGATATAAAAGTGATTACACAGTAAACAATCAAGAGCCCAAGCTCAAAAAACACAAACAAACAAAAAATCCAACATTTTACAACACGGTTCAAAGTATAAAAGCATTGTAAAATGTCCAATCCTATGTGGAGTTTAAATGTGGATTTCAAAATAGGCTGTTTATTTGGCTCTATATTCATGTCAAATATGACAACTGTACCCGAGGTAGAACAGTTATTTGCATCCCAAACTGAAAAAATATTTATTTTTGGTTCTACATTGTTTTGAACATCAAAATAGACAACCACCAGGATTTGTATAGTCTAAGAGAAGATGTCTTCACCACTGTCCATTTTGAAACAAATTTCATTCATTATAATAACCTTTTAACAAGGCAGAATTATTTAACAATGGATATATTGGTCTTTGTTTGCTGCATACCACAGTGCTGTTGAATTCTCCATTTGGGTTGGTCAGAAGGTGTTGAATTTTCTGTAACTCTGAGAATAGTTTAAAAGTTTATATTAATATGCTTATAGGTCATCATTTCTACATTAATAAGACCATGTACAGGTCTGTGTAAACAGAGACAAGAAAAAAAGTATCTGCTGATACAAGATTGGGGAGGAGATATTTATTCCCTGTTTATGAAAGGAATCTTCTGTTTCACTACTTTGTAACAGGCAGAAATAATGTTGTTCTTTTATGGTAACTAGAGAAGTGTTTGAGAATGAGGGCATTGCTTATGTTTTGTCTCTTTGTTAGTAGGCGGTGGGAAAAAATCCCCCACAAAAACAAAGTAATAAAAACTCTGAGATGCTTAAGATTGCATTTTGCAGATGTTCAGCAATGTCCTTTGCTGTATTTTATTCCTTACACACTTCATTCTTGCATTTCATATTAAAATATGTTTATTTTTTCTGGGAATAGAACAGATGTGAAGTTTATTCGAGTTCTTCTACAGATGTTTTTCAAATTAAAAACCCACTAGATAGCGTAACATTAGTAATAAAAACCTTTTGCTTGTGTTGATTACACAGAAAATGTTAGGTTTATTGTAGTGTGCTACAATTGTAAAGAAAGGTGTTTAATAAGCATGGATTTCAGCAGTGCAGTAATATTACAGACAATTCTATGCACTTGATCTGGCAGAATTCTTGTCTGTTATAGAATTGGGAGTTAAAACCTAAAGCACATGGGGAAATGGACAAATATGAAAAATTAAAAACAGTCTTCAGATTATGCACTCATTTGGAAATCCTTCCCATCGGACCCAAGCACAGAGATATACTTGCACATGCACATTGGGAGGATGGATCTTTCTCAAGCACACTGAAAACACCTGGTCATTACACAATAATGAATCCTACGCCAAACTGAAGAGACCAATTGCACCATTTACAAAGCAGAGCATGTACTCGTTTGGATAGGTCGCATGCACATTAGGATATATCTTTCGTAAACACCCTGTCAAAACAAATAGTCATTACACAATAATGAAACCTAGTAGCACGTTAGACAGACGTGAGGAGTCCGTTGTCCACCCACCTCTACTGACCATGTGTCACTTTTAACAGTAGCTGCTTTTGTCAAGGCTAGAGAAAAACAATGAGGAGGTCAACAGTGTAGAATTCAGGTATTTAAACACATAACGTACGTATGAATGTACACTATATTGCAAAATGTATTGGGATGACTGCCATTCCTTAATCTGTAGAGTTTAATATGGAGTTGGCCCACCCTTTGCAGCTATAACAGCTTCAACTCTTCTGGAAAGGATTTCTACAAGGTTTAGGAATGTGTTTTGACTATTCCTCTAGAAGCACATTTGTAACGTCAGGCACTGATGTTGGATGAGAAGGTCTGGCTCGCATTCTCTGTTCTGATTCATCCCAAAGGTGTTCTGTCATTCCTCCACACCAAACTCACTCATTCATGTCTTTATGGACCTTGATTTGTGCACTGGTGTGCATACTGTTGGAACAGGAAGGGACCATCCCCAAACTATTCCCACAATGTTGGGAGTATGAAATTGTACAAAATGTCTTGGTATGCCGAAGCAATAAGAGTTCCTTTCACTGGAACTAAGAGGCCAGGCCCAACAGCTGAAAAACAACCCCGCACTATAATCCCCCTCCACCAATCTTTACACTTGGCACAATACAGTCAGGCAAGTACCGTTCTCCTGTCAACCACCAAACCCAGACTCGTATTCTCAAAGAGAATCTGTGACAAAACCACATAATAACACTTTATAATCTCAACACTAAAAGACCCCTTTGCATAAAAGACCACATTCTCCAAAATAGCTCCTGTACTACTCATTGTAATGTTTCCCTGAGCCCAACGCACCCGATCCAACTAATCAGCTAAATAATAGATAAGACTAAAATGACTAGACAGACTAGAATAAGACCTAGAAAATATGTCCCTCAGCATGAATAAGAAAAGTTGCACGACAGGCCCTACATTTCATCTGAATATTTGAGAATTTAGGAGGTCCTTCATGAACATCTTTCACATTATGTGAGTTTTTTTAAAAGCACTAAAAAGAATTACACTAGTATATATGAGTAACAGAACCATTTTTTTTACAACACTCAAATGACAACCTGCCTGACGGTGATGCATGAGAGGTGGAGAGATGAAATCTGATGAAACAAATACATACCACAATCACCAATGGTATGTTTGGAGTATGTGTTGTACAATAATCATAAAGATGTTCTGATTTTCAGATTATTATCTGTGTTTTAAGTTAATCACATACACCCACCATTCACTTTAATAGCAACACCTATACATGATGAAGGCAAAAGGCAAGAAATGCTAAATTGAGCTTAACCAAATTAACATAAAATTAGATAGCCTATTTTTTGCATTCTACACAATTTGTACATCGCGGTTTCCGTAAAAACAGAGAATTGTTTTTATGGAGTTTTAGGTTGAAATAAGCTCATTTATTAATAAAAATATAATTATTAATTATAAAAAAAAGTTAATCCCATTTAATCTTTCTCATACTGTACATATATTGTGTTGAAGAGCTCATCAAAATTAATACCTGTACTGTACGTACTTTAAAACAGTAATATGTTACGTATTCTTCCTTAAGAAGCCATGCATAATTATATTTTTATTTCTAAGGCAAAAAATGTTTAGGTTCTAAGTTGTGTTAAAAATCCGCGACAAATCTGGACCGCGAAATTTGATCCGCGATGTAGCGAGGGATTACTGTATTATCATTGCCTTTCTCTACCTGTTGCTTTGGTCTTTGGTTTTCGTCAACCCCCGCTTGCACCACCTGCTGGTGAACCTGAGAAATAGCAGGTGGCGATCATGCATCAGTGTTCGACTGCTTCTCCTGTGATTCCCGGATGTAAAACGTAAAAGTTCTTGTGGAATTCCAGTCGTCGAATCTTTGGAAGCGAATTTGTACAGCGAAATTAAATGGACCTTTGCCCTTTGGAATGGCAGGTTTTAACATTGAATTTTGTTCAATTGTTTTGATGTTTTTCATCGGAAAACGCGCAGCTTAAGTATACAACCATGTTGAATTGCAGCCCATTAAAATACACTGGTGATTCGGTGCATTTGTTTTTCAGGTAGTGCTATTCAAAACCCATTTGTTTCAAATACATTTGTGACATTATTATATTTACATATTACTAACTAGGAAAAAAGTCCACATTCACAAATTAGATACGAGTTAATTTATTTATGGATGTATTTTTCTTATGCCCAGAGAGAGAGAGATTTTCTGGAGGAGAGACTTTTATTTTGAATGTCTTCACGCTTCCGATGACACATTGGAGTAGGAGAAGACGCTCAGTGAAATCTTTCCTCTATCCAGAAAGAAATCTGAAAGAAATACCGTTTTTTTTCTTTTGTAAAATCATGATTCTGTCATAAGGCTATCTGTTCTTGACGGTAAGAGCGTGGCAAAAGACTAATGAATACAAAAGGAATATCTGATGTTTGTTAGTCCATAGCTTGTGTTTCCCTTGATGAAATGAACACTTCATTATAGTTTTTCCCTTTTCTGTAAATTCTGTAGTCCATATATCAGATCAGGACTCACGTTTATTGTTTAAAAGATGTTAAGAGTAGTTTGACAGTTTGCTTTGAGAAACAAAACAACCCTCTTAGAGATTTCAGATGTCTGACCAGACATCGGCTTTTAGACTTAAGGTGTAAGATTTCTTTCTTCTTTCTTTTCTGGCCAACATCACTGCTGCTAAACTTTAAATCAGAATGAGCTATCTGCTTATGTCAGCATCCTTTTTACTTCAACCACAGGAAGCAGTGGTACTTCTGTGACCTACGTTTATGATTTGACTGTCATAGACTGTCACAGGTTAGTTCAACTTTGACTTGAACTTGGTAAACACAAAAGAACACCAGCTCAAACTTGTATACCATTGTCTGAAATGTATTGCAGGCTTATGATTAACTGTCCCTAACATTATTTAAATAATATCCTTCCAGATTCCTGTGTGACAGAGCTAACAGCCAAGGCTGTTCTTCACTTGGTAGAACAGAATGGATCAAGAAAAGCGAGATAAGTTGTCTGAGCTTGTGGAGGAGTTGACTACTTCTGGAGAACCACAGCTGAATCAAGCAAAAATGAAGGAAGTGAAGATGATTTGCAAGTATGAAGGTTTCTACTAACTGACCTGTCTACAGTCCAACATGTTTTACTGAATACATACATTTTTCGTGTTAAGTTTTTTGATACCTGCTGTATATGTGATGCCATTTCATAAATGCTGTCTGGAATGATCCTTTCTCAATACAGGCTTTCCAATGACTACATTGATCACTTCTATCACCTCATAATGACCCAACTAAATCAGGACCATGCTGAAGTTCGCTTCTCTGCCTTCCAAATGGCTACAGAGCTTTTCAGTCGTTCCCATCACTTCAGAACTCTCTTGGTAACAAACCTACAGGAATTTCTGGAGCTAACGGTAGAGACAGATGTCGAGCAGCCATTGCCTCCCCCAAAAGAGGTAGCCAGGAAGCTGAAGACCCAAGCCATACAGACTGTACAGGCCTGGCAGACCACATATGGGGAAGCCTACAAGAAGCTGTCTTTGGGTTATCACTTTCTGAAGCAAGTTAAAAAAGTAAACTGTTCCTGATATTTAAATATAAATGACATATCTACATACCCTATGAAGTGCTATTACCACATTTTTATTTTGTGTCCCTCCTCATTTTTTCTAGGTAGACTTTCAGGATGTTGAAGCAAGAACACTGGCTGAACGAAGGAGGCAGGAGGAGAAACAGCAACGTCTGGAGAGAATTTATAAGGGAAAGCTTGAAAAGGCCAAGCAGGAGATGGAAGGTACAGCAGTTTTTACAGTTTTCCACATCAAGCTGTTCTCCAAACTGAAATAAGATAAACCTCAGTTTTAACATTTTAAACACAATTTGTAAATGACTTTTCCCCACAGAAATGACTAATGAGATCGAGGAAACTTTGACTGAGATGAACAACTGCATGACCTTGATCTTGCCAGATAGTCTCAATTTTTTTAGCTCAGAGCTGACAGCTGTCAGAGAGAAGACCACTGAAGTTAGCAGTGAGTGTCACCAGGACACTAGTGTCTCTGATGAACAGCCTTGTTGCAGCAAAGACCTTAACAAAGAGGGTGGAAGGATAGCAGAAGAGGAAAAAGAGGACTCTAGTGGAGAGAGCGACATAGAGGAGGGTGTGGGTAAAGACATGTTTATCCGCAGCTCTGGACTGATGTCCCACACCTATCGGCTCGATCTGAACGTGACCTCAGGTCAGTTGGTTTTCGGTCTCTGTTTATTGTGATCACTGAATACTGCTAACAGCCAAGTGCATGTTCATGGCTGCACAGTATATCATAATGAAAGTAACCTTATTTATCTTTATTTATGTCCACTCCCACAACTTTTTTGTGGGGTCCTGCGTGTTTATGGCATCCCCAAAAAAATGTTAACATTAACAAAGCTAGCTAGCAATGTTATTGACATTATTAACATGATGTCGCATGATCTAGCTGGTGGAGGATAACAGCTTAATTATTATTTTTCTTATATTACATAGGTTTCACAGCAATTGTATAATTTTGTTTGACGAGTAATTAAAGGTTGCTACTTAGTGGGTGTAAATGTACGCATAAGAAGACTAGTGTAAGTCAGATCAGCTTCAAATCAAGTAAATCAGTTATTTCACTTATGCGGTCAAACTTAAATAGCTTATGTGTTTTAATTATACACAGAAATTTATTGGATAATTTGTGAAACACTGTTGATCCATATTAAATGCATTAACTAAAGTTAAAGAAATTTCATGAAGTCTTTTAGTTTGAAATGGCGCTGTATATTGGGAAATCAGTTCCGTTTTCCACGGCATCTTCTTTTAATGCTGCTCTACAATCATCAAAGCCAGCACTAAGTGACCAGTCTGCTGTGTTTCAAGCTGCAGTGTGCCATGTACTCCCTTGTGTGCCATCATTTGCCTTCCTCTGACCCTTGGACCCTGTTGTCATGTATAAGAAATGGTCTTGTTAAGAACAAATCCTTCTTCACAGATCTGAGTGTGAAAGAAACGGAGGAGAATGAGGCAGTAGTGAACACTATGAGAGATCTGCACAGACTCATCAGTAGTAAATATCTGCCTGCCACACAGTCATGGATTCAGGTGAGTCTCCACAGTCTATTCTATTCATATTCTTTTATTTAGAATCAAATAAAAACAGAATTGTCAGATTAACAGGCATGCATCTCATTTTGATGATAAATTATAGCTGTTCTTTGTGTGGGTACAATTACTGATCTGTGGTTTATTTAGTATCCCTTTACGCCATCCTTCAGTGGAGCACAATAGAACCACTGCAGAATAGGTATTAATTGAATGATGGAGTATTCAGAGTGCAGCAGTGACATTAAAATGGTAGAAGCGTGGCATGTGGGTTGAGCTGCTGTGAAGTCGAGAACATTTACATCTGTGGAATATATTGTGTAGTTTCTAAATTTACGCCTATAAGGAATGATATCGAGTCTGAGGTAATCCTTTAATGCTGCTTTTCCACTGGTGACTTAGAGAGCATTTGTTCAACAAATCACTTGAATAGAAAGAAATCTGCTGTAGTCAGTACTTGTATATCTACAAAATACGTGAATGGCAGCAGTGCACAGCAGTCATTTATTTAGGGTCTAAAAGATTTTGTATATCCTTTTTATTACATGTCCCTGAGACACA
>JAOTRN010000051.1:921919-932832 GCA_028566695.1 Bagroides melapterus
TCATATTTCAAAGGACACACACACATTCCACCTTGAAATAATAATTTTCTTTATCTCATATGATTCTTTATATAACTTCTTTATATTTATGTATATTTCTACAACTGTCTACATTTGATAAAACATAATGAGAAACAGAACAAATATCATTGTCATTGATGGTCAGTTCTTGTATATGTTATTACTTTGCTTTTAAATCTAGCACATTCATGGCAAGTGAAGAATGTATACAGAGTGAAAATACACTGTACATAACAGCGTTATAATGCAAATATGATAAACACTGTAGTCTGTGGGCCTTTAAATCATTTATGTGGCTGTAGTTTTAATTGGCTTTAAGTGAGGTTATACTGAAATTATATTTATGCTTCATAGTAGTTCTTAACATTAAATTTCCTGCTCACTACACCTCCCCAAAGGAAAGATGACAGGTAGACACATCTTGGATAAATTCTCAATACTTTATAAATGCCTCTCTTAGTATAGACAAAATAATAACAAAAATTGTAGTTATACAAATAGATACAAACCTTTGACCAACATTAATAAATAAGAGTTTCATAATCTCTTCTGTCTTTCATGTGAAGACAAAACAAGTGTTAAGTGTTCAAATAAAGTGTTACCATTTTTTCCTTGGCATCATTTATACACTTTTTATAACTGAATAGTTCAACACAGTGTACCATCATACTTACATATTCAGTGATTCTCAATGAATCTGATGAATAGAGCTCCAAGAAAGCAAGCTGGGGTTAGATCCTATTCAACACTTGTATTAACAACAATTTATATAAAAATGGAAGTTATACCTTTTATTTAAAAATGTTTTTATAAAAAGGTTGAGGTAGGTGACAGTAAAACAAAAACTCTCACATCTCTTTAATCTTAAAAATTGAATTCCACTTTTATTGGGTTTATTCAACTAAAACAAGCATGATTCCTTGTTTTTATTTGCTCAGTGTGTTACCAAAGCTGGTTAGATTTAAAAGTGACATTGAATTAAAGTTGGGCCTTAAGGCCAAGCCAGAAAGCAATGAATGAAGTGCACTCATGAGAACATAACTAACACTAAAGGTTCTTTTTTTTCCAGCCAGTGAGTCTGTTTACTGCCTGTGTGTAAGTGGTTGTCTTAGAAAAGTAACACACTTTATAAATTAATGGATGTATAGAGTGGTATGAGAAAATACATTCACGTCAGTTTTGTATACACAAGCATACTGTCCTCCTGTGTTGGGTGTAAGAAATAGTCTCAGATCTGATTCTGGTCCTGCACGGTAGTCAGCTCATCTTACAAACAGTTCCCATGTCCATGTCAAATTCAATCAAGCCACTGAAATGTTCTGACTGTAAGCTTTAGCATAGATAATTAAGACAAGATGTTCTCCTCTCAAGCAATTATATAATATTCTGAACTGGTAAATTACATCTTCTTCAGTCAGCTACTTTCCAGTTAGTAAATCGTTTTATTAATTACATTTCTTCTAGCATATTATAACCCACATTTAAATATTACAGAATTACATTATCTAAATATTTTGTTTTTATGATAAACCTTTTATGTGGCTGCACATGATTCAAATCTGCCATTTTAAGGTAAGGTATCACTCTATTTTATTGCATATTATATGAAATAAATTCACTATATTTTTAGTACATTTGTAGCAAGTGTTCATTAGAGCTATGCTATGACTGTGTAATGAGAAAGACCAATAAATTCATACTAATCACCTGTGGTTTGTGATTACTGGCCTTATTTATGGTTCTGATGCCCTTCACAGGTTTTCATTGCTTTGTTAATTGCGATCACCCCATTTAGAGCCTAATTAACAATTAACATAAACATAATTAGTGAGCAGTGACATTTCACTTCTTACATTGTTGAAATCTTTTTTAAAAATTGCCCTTGGAGAAATTCTGTCACACTTGCATAATGGCAACACTTTGTCACAGCAGGACAGTGACAGTCTGCACTGTGGCTGGCGACACTGTGAACTGTGATGGAGCTGTCACTGAGCCCAAAAGAACAATGCTCACCAGCTCATACAAGCATCTGCTACAGCATAATAATACTCAAAAACTAATACAAAAGTCAAGAGCAGCATGAAACAAGTGTATGACACTTGAAAAAACTGCAATTACCCTATCATCTTTTAACTTAAAAACTATAGAGACTGTATACACAGGCCATTAAACATCCAATAGTTGTTTTATCACTGTGCAGAACATAAAAGTATTCCTGTATATGTTTTGCTCTCTTGCTTCATTTTCAATTCAAAGTTTAGAAATATGTTAAAAGTGATATATGTATAACTTTATGTACATGTCTTGAGTTGGTACATTTGGATTAATGGATTGTTGGATTATGAATCATCTGCAAAAATTAGTTTCTGTTATCTGTTATGTTATAGCAGCTATAAAAAGTCAATCCTTCACCTGCTACTAGTTTCTATCTTATGATAATAAGTTCATTAGACAAGAAAACACTGTTTGTCATGTTGCATAGAAACTGGCAAGTCCTCTGTTCTAAAAACTTTCTCATAAGAGAAAACTTCAAGTTGCAGCTATATCTGCTACACAGTGACACTAAAGACGACTTCCATAAAAGAATTTTGAAATTTATCCTCACAGAAAACTTCACCATATCAACAAGTACATTCTTTTATTTTTATTAGAGTCTCTAATATGCATGACCTGTATAATAAGGACTGCATTAGTATAAACCTTATAAACCCAACTTTCAACACCTTCAATCAACACCTTTTGACCAATCAGAATCAAGAACTCAACTGCCCTGTGGTATAAAATGAACTTACAGATTATTCTTGCAAAATGACTTTTAAGGAATGACTCTCTTCATAAACATTATACTCTTACAAAGGCTTCACTGAACATATTTTGTTAAGATGATCCACTAACCTCAAGCCTTTCAGGGCAACTAAAATATCAGGACTATTTTATGCTCTCAGACTGTTTTTAAAGCAGCAGTGATGGCAATCAGTATGTAAGGACCTGTGTCAGCTAGAAAACAGTTACACAAATAAACAAAATGAAGTGAAGCTGACAGTCAGCATTCATATACTGACAAAATCTGTATCTGCACACGCTAAACCTTTTGTCTTGAGGACGTATAAATATACGCCTAGACAATAAAATCTGCCAGTGAAGACAGGCAGAAAAAGGAAAGTTGCGTAGTTCAAAACGAAGTCTGGCTGTCAGAACAGATAAGTGAGGACATTTGGATTAAAGGAGTAGATCATTTCAGCAGAAGCATTATGGTCATATTTTGAGGGCTGTTATTATCATTTCCTCTAGCACCATCTGCCACAACCCCAAAACTACTAGATCCTCATTTTAAATGTGTATATCACAGTCAGCCTGATGTTGGTGTAACATCTGTCTTAACTCTGATTTTATCAAAACAAAAGCCTACGTTACAAAAGTTACGTAATAGCCTGTTAGTTTAACTATGTAGTCCATATTTCTGTGGGCAGCTACTTAAGTGTAAACTAAATATCTAAAGTAAAACCATGTATTCTTAAAAAAATGTCCTATAATTTCACTAGTAAATTAGTAAATAGTAACTGGCTCTGGTTGTATAAATTATTATTATTATTTTTTGGCAAATCACATTTTAGCAACTCAGTGAAACAACTGTGGATGTAAAAGCATCAGATAAAACATAATGACAACTCAAAATATTTTTTTTTATAGAAAGCCTGGAGCAAAATAACTCTACAGAGCTACACACAGCATACATGTTTAAACCACAAGTGGATTTGCTGTGAAATTGTTCATGCAAAATAGTATGAAACTCAAGCAATCACAGAAGTGCTGGGCAGATGACACTGAGGGAGTTCATTGCAGGTGACAGGATGATGCTGTGTCAATCAGTCTGACTAAACTGTGCTTGCTGTAGCAAAGCTGTTTATCAAACATTGCCTCTGTCTCAGATGGGAATTTCCATCAGTCAGCCATGATTATTATAATAGACAGATCGCGGGGCTAGTCTTGCAAGTCTCTAAGCCTAAAGATTTGAATGAAGAACAGATAGCAAAAGTAAATTTTCTTGTTCATTTTAACTTTCCTTTTTCAAAGATCAGTGAGCTAATAGATTTGTTTCAGCATTTGCCAAATATCCACTGACCAGCACAATGCGGTGAATTAAAAGCAAAAAACATTCTAGCAAATCCACTGTAGCCTTCACAGTGAGCAAGTACTTAGTGAGATTGTGTCAATGAGACCCGTAACAGCATCTCCTGCTTCACAGTGGCTCATGTAGAAGGACTGAACATCTTTTCACAGCCTGGAAAGCTTGGTCTCATCTTAAGCCCACTGGAAAATTTCTAATTTCCGTTTGGTGGGTGAGCTGTCTAATTGCTACTTAGTCTCACCAGTCAAGTAATTCAGCCCAATCTCTTAAAAGCAGCCACTAGTAGTTAGGCTTCCATGCCAAAGGCTTGGCTGAACAATACTGACATCTCATCACAGCTCTGTGGCTCCAGGAGAGAAGTGCGAATCAGGGCTCTCTCCTCTTGAATGGGCAAGCAATCTTCAGAAAATTAAGTCTGAAAAGGCAGGGAAGAGCCATGCGATTCATCATGACAGACTCTGTCGGGCAGAGGGCTATTAGAGGAACTCGCGCTGCATGGTTGCCATGTTGTCATCTGCGCAAGGGCTGCATCAGAAACTGATGCGCCTACTAAGCCATGATGGTACCGGACGGATGGCGTTAACACAAAGTTGCGTGCCATCGACAACTACAACTGTCTCATCCGTCAAATTGGCTGGTGAACATCTCTATCTAAAGAAATTGCAGAAGAAATTGTGAAAGAAGTGTAGGATACATCTAGTGTGGTTGAGAATTAAATTCACTGTCATGCTAAACATAAGTGGCTATTTCATATGATATAATATCTCATTAATCTACACCGATACAATCTCGACATTAGTAGCAAAACATCCGAGTTTGATATGTTTTTATATATTAAATATATTGTCAAAGAGGAAATACATGAATACTTTTACAGGCATTTTTTTTTTGTGTTAGCATTTCCCCATATTATTAAACTGAATGTACCGTTGTACAAAAATTGTACAAATAACAAAAAAAAAGGATGAAATGAATGACAATAGCAGCTTCCATAATTTGTATTTGTATTTTCAATGTGACTAAGCATTATTACGTGTTTTTAATGTTTTGTCCTGTATGAAAGACTGTATGAATGCGGTTTGTCCGGGTCAAGGTTGTGATCATCTTGTGCAATTCCCAAGACAAGACTACAGACTGGATAAACCTGACTATCCTCTGCTTAGCTAAATGAGATTCCTAGCAAAAGATCCACAAATGAACCTCGACTCTTTTAAAACAGCGTATTAGCCTAAATGACCCTCTTTACCTGTAAGGGAGCGTAGCAATCAGAAGGCACTGTGGCGTGGAGTAAGGGCAGGATAAGAGCTGCTTAACAATAGAGGAGCTTTGGCTTAGCTCAGTGGGTTAAAGAGGCCCTGTGAGGAGGAACCTATTGATTTTAATTACACCGAACAGCCCTTGGGGACACAAGGACTTTGGCTGTTTATTTAGCCATTGCTTCTCGCTGTGATTGTACGGGCTGAGATAAAATCAACCTCCTAATTATTACCATAATAAGCTAGAGAAAGGCTGCAGGCCTTGTCCTTTCTATTTAAAGACAAACCACTGAGAAGAATAAAAAGATAGAGTTGTCAAAATAGACTTGAAAACACAGCTTTTGGGTTTCTTTTAGTCTGCAGACTGCAAACTGTAGAATTTGTAGAATAGATATTTGTATTTATGTTTATGCCTTTAGATGTAGGTTTAATGCAGTTCTTACAGGCGAGGTTTTAAAATCTGTGAACAAATGTCACCTAAACACTACAGATAAGGTGTAAAGTGTGTAAGTGAACACAGGTTGGTTGGTAGAGACCTCATGTCATTGATGCCTCTTGCAGAGTATATCAAGATTTCTGTGCCCTGTGACTGGACAAGGTTTATTCCATGGAGGTTCAATTAGATCAAGATCTTATAATAGTATGGTCCAAGGTCAGATGGTGGCTAAGATTGCACAGAGAATGCTGAGCACTAAATTACCCGAATTTGGTGTTACTGAGCATTACCTTGCATTTGCTAACATTTACAGCTGGTGTGAAATTAATGAAAGCAAATTGTAAAAAATTGCCAAAATTGCAAAAAGTAGCTATAACTAACTGGAGAAGCCTGTATTTATCTTTATATCTACTAATGTGTTCATTACTTTAATTATAAAAATGTAATATTTCCATGCTAATTTGGTGTATTTATTCTATTTAGTCTACTTTGTTGCATGTGCCTAGCATCAGAATTCTTCCAGCCATATAGCCAGTGCCCTCTTTTATCAGAGGATAGCCCAGCACTAGCAGAGAACATGACATTTTTGGATAGTAGCCCCTACCCTTTAAATTCGACAGTGGCAAAAGCAATCCTCTGTTAGACAAGAAGCCCTGTCCTTCAGTTTGAGTCAGCCACCATGCCTAACAGAGTGAAATTGACCTGTATTAAGCCCCCCCCTCACTCTGGCTAAATTATTTGATCATAGGCCCTGACAGTTGTTTGGGTCAGTAATTGCTTGTTTATTGGGCGAGAGGGAAGCTGGTCAATGGTGGGCTGAGGACAAGCATGGAGGCTAGGAGACAGGTCCTGGACTAGCGCTGGTCGCCAGAGATAAGCCATTCAGATGGGCTGCAGGGGCTCTATCTCACAGCTGAGAACCTGGTAATCTGCCCTCTTTTTGCCATAGGCATCCTAACACAGGCACACACACATACACACTGCAAACAGGCCTGAGAATATTACTGGCCTTACAGCTGACATGTACCTTGTACAATTTGATTATTTTCCACTTGTACAATTACTCTCAAATGTCAATTTCATGGCAGTCAGTTGGAGAGATTACAATTACAGGGCACTGGTCAGACAGAGTTTCAACCATGTTCCTCTTGTATAGGGATAAGATTCTGTTGAGTTTTTAGCCAACCAGGGTACAGTATAAATAAAGAGCTACTGAACAGCAAACAGTATTTTCAACATTTGCTTGTTTAATTTACATATGCAGTAATGGAAATTAATATAGCACATTGGAAGTGATGAGTGCAATAACGAGGTTTGAAACATCAATTTTTTTAACTAAAGCTAATGCTAAAAACTCAGTATTAATAACTGACATAACATAACAAGCTCACTGGTTCTGTAGAATTGAACTATACAGCTGAAAGCAAGAGAACACAGGCCAGAGGGAGTGATACACTGTCCATGTGTTTCGTGTAGCGTGAAGCATGATAACCCTTATACTGCACTCTTGCAGTCTAAACCTAGTGATCACAGGACATCAGCTGCATGAAACCCTCCCAAGGCTGTGCACCCAAGACTATGTGTTACTGCCTCACAGGATCTGATATAATACAAGGTTTAGCCATGTGGCTACACGTATCATCCACAATAGTGTCAACCACTGGCTATAAACACAAGAATCCCTCTTATACACCTCTCAACCCAGAGTATTCACCCACACCATCATTCACAAACAAGAGTCTTTATGCAACACATGCAGATAGTGCTGGCTTTCTGGTCCCTGACATCAATAACTCTGGGTTATCAGTTTGGTGGTCTTGACGGCCTCACTGGGGTCCCTGTAAACAGCCTGGTTGTGTCTATGTGTTTCTGGTTAACATGGACCCTTTCTATCCACCTCCTCCATTCTACTGCACTTATAGTTGCACCATGGGCAATTTATCTAAATCTCCTTAAACAGTTTTATCAAATCTGGCAATCAGGGGACTGGCGCATGGCGGTGGCCTCAATCCTAAACACAGCAGTGCAGATTTTAATTTTAGAAAGATTAATGTGCTTCCCCATCCTAACGCTGCAGCTCTCAGTTATCTCCGTCGATGTCTATCAGCTAATTCCTACAGTTGGGCTGTAAATGACCTGCATTTGTCTGCACTTGAGGGCCAAAAACACAACCCCAAACAAGACACGTCAAGAGCAGAAGAGAAAAAGGAATTGAGCTATTTTCCCAAATTTCCTCTAAATTAGAAAGTGTCTGCCCCACTTGCACCAAGTACTTAAAAGGCTGAGAGGGAATCTTTTTCATTACTGGGGAACACTTCCCACTGGGATTTGACCAAAATACCAAAATGCCACTGCAGAAGAACACACCACAGTGCAATACTAAGCTTAAAAGGGAAAAAAAAACAACATTTATATTATACATGTTTAATTTTATTAAAAAATAACTAGCTCTATTCATTTTTCCTCACTAATAGTTAACTTATGCTTCAAGTACAAGGTTGGTTGATTCATACAGGTACACCATACACAATCCATTTTAATTACTATACACTGTTAGTTGCACAGTCAAGAGTAAAATTAAAATGGCAATCACAATTAGAAAATGGGCAAGTCAATTACAACAAATTAGCCAGAGTTAGCAGCAAGGAGAAAATGTTTCATTTGCTCTCTATTAATTTACAAAGGACACAGAACGACGATCTGGCTACATCGTCATACGATATGCTGCAATAATCTTAATAGGCTTCTCCCTCATTCAATTTCTTCCTGTTCTTCTAATTACACAATTACAGCTGTGGATATAGCATGAATAAATGATGCACTTTGTTATTTAAAGCTCACATCCCAGCACATCTTTCTTTTTGTAAAGAACTGAAGCCCTTCACAGTGTGGACAAGAGGTTAATACTATAATCCCATACATATATAAGTAGTAGCATGCACCCTGACTTCTTCCCTTTGTTTCTGAAAATCACTTTATGTTCTGTCTAGCCAGCAGTGTGTATTCTGCTGACTGCAGAATGTACCCTTGAGAATACCAAAGCAGCCCTGATGATTTCCTATTATCATATGGACCTTGCATTTTTTGCTCTCAGAAATAAATTTGTATCCACACAGAGTGTTTTGTGATGAAGTTTGGCTACAAGACAGGGGATGGTGGGTCACCGACTCCCTGTTATCTGCGACATAATAAAATTACCCGTTTCATCTGCTAGCCCCTGCATTCTAAGATATGTTTAATTCACTAAACATGAAGAATTAATTACATATCTGCATTTAAAAGGATTTTACAACCAAGCACAGGATTTAAAAGCCTACACTAAGCATGTCAGAATGATATCACCAACAAAAGAACCCTGGTGTAATTCTCTCTCTCTCTCTCTCTCTCTCTCTCTCTCTTTTGTGAAGCTGCAATTTTATTCCGGAATTGCAAGAAAAGACTAGCCTTGGTTGGATTCTTTTAGTTCAGCTTCTGAACTGGAAAGAGTGACATGAGAGAAATCCCCATCAGTGATGTGGTCAGTGGTCAGTGGAGGACTCTCTGTCCTGTGTGAACCCTGTGATGACCTCCACAGCTCAGTCTGCTCCAATTCACTCCAATTAAATACACCAAAGCCTTGCTGCAATACAATTTTTAAATTAATGCTCTCAATGTTCTACCATTTACACTGAATCTAAAAAATGAGTAGGATTTGGAGAGAACTAGGCATACCACTCAGTAAGATGTATACTTCTTTATATACACAAAGGACAAATGTAAAAACCATTAAAAAAAACTAATGAAAAATATGTATTATTGTCAGTGTTTTTAAAAGATACAGTAGTCCCTTAAACACAAGCTTCTCTTACTTAATTTTTTTATGCTCAGATTTAAAAACATAAACATTATTTTTAGCTTCTGTTCAGCAAAGTGGCACTTTGAAGTTCACATTGTTGATGCCTTACAGCTTCAGGATAATCCCTTGATCAAGCTTGAGCTAAGGTGACTATCAGTATGAAGTTTTGCATGTTCTTTTAATGTGGGGTTTCTCCCACCCCCAAAGACATGGCAGCTAGATGAATGTGTTGATAATAAATTCCACCCCAGGTGTGTCAGGAGTCTGCATATCATTCCCTGAAAAATAGCATTTAATGTGTATTCTCCTCATAAAGACTCTTCCTTACAGGGATGTACTGTATCTGGAGTCATCAATTTAAAATATATGAATTCTATGAATTAGAACTTAAATTATAGAGATATATAGTAATTTACTTTTAAACTTTAAGCTTTAATTTTCTTTCTGTTTCCATACTTAGGTAAAGCTGCTTTAAGACAATGTGAATTGTGAAAAGCACTATTCAAATAAATTTAATTGAGTTGAATTGAATTAAATTGAATTTTCAGCACACAATTGGTTTGTGCTTTTATGATAACAATCAATTTTTCAATAATCTATTTATAATTATGATTAATAATCAATTTATAATCAATTTGACAACAATGATTTGTTATTGATTTATGATTCTTGTCTAAATTAATTTCAGTGTGTTCCTTTTAAAATGATACACCAGTCCAAATAATCTGATCATTAGACCCTTGGTTAACGAGATCCACTGCATCCCTGACCAGAATAAAGCGGTTAGTGAAGATAAAGGATTGAATGTTGAAGAGGTTCTATTTGTACACAAAATAGAAAATAAACCAGAGATTGCAGAGTCTAATCATAGCTGCCACCTCTTAGAATGATCTAGTTTTGTTCATGGACAAAAATAATAACAGGATGTTTAAGTATTACACATTGTGGAACATTTGGAAAAGTCTTGGTTTAAATAAGCCATTCAAGGCTCTAACAAAGCTGGGCATAATAGACTGAGCCTGCCATTATCCATTCAGCATGAGTAATAAATTACTTGGCCAAAGCATGCTATATACACCACCAAACCCTGATAACAGCTGAGAGAGGAAATGAAATTCAGCTATTGCTGAAACATTATGATTTATGTATTTGTTATATACGTCTGCGCAGTTTGTGTGCATATACTGTAGGTCTTTGTGTATGGGTATTTGTGTGTGTGTGTGTGTGTGTGTGTGT
>JAOTRN010000051.1:940524-955116 GCA_028566695.1 Bagroides melapterus
CGAAATCTCAAAAAATATTTATCTATCTATCTATCTATCTATCTATCTATCTATCTATCTATCTATCTATCTATCTAATAAAATAACAGTTTTTTTAACAGCTACATTTGCAGTAGAGTACACACGCTCATCTAACAGGCGAAGGAGGAAAAAGAAAAAAAAATCTACATTTGCATTTATATTTTACCATTTTTTAGACTTGCTGAACTTGACAAAGCACAGGGTTAACAAATGCTCATCCTGGTTATGCATCCTAGCAAAACTTTGCAGGCCTCAGTGACTTACGTTAACCCTTGCCTCTTAAAGTCAACACATTTTCTGAAGCATTAATCTATGAAATTAATCTAAGTTTGCATTTCACCCCTACACTGGGGGCTATAACCTTTTTGCATGCTATTTGGCAGAGAAGATCTTCTTGTTTTTCAAACTGTCAGCTCTTTTATACTTACATGACTAGGAATGTTTTTGTCCAGAAGCAGAATATGCATCTAATACAATTTAAACAACATGTAAAAAAGTAAATTTTATCAAACTAAAGAAACCTAAGATTAGGGTATTGCAAACTTACATGCAACATGCCTTCCTATTGCTTTCATTATATCTTTCCTTCACTTCATAAAAGCCTTCCCTTATAGTTACGGATGTGTGGAACGAGTTAGAGAGCTAATGCCATTATCTCAACTCCAAGATGGAGCCTGGATTAGTGACCAATGTAAATGAGATATGAGAAGGGCCTTGCATTAACAGCAGCCTTTCTTTGGCAGGATGGCTTCAGCAAATAGAGCGAGATAAGGAAATCCCTGTAATTACATGGAGACACATTGGTCAATTCCGCACTATAAGTACCTGAGCTCTCCAGCCTCACTATGGGAGGGGCTGGAAGAGGCACAGGGAAGTGTTATCCTTGGCAATATTAAGTGATTCTGTGCGATCAATAGGAATACATGGAGCCAAATGTAAAAATGAGCACAGAACGCCAAGGCCTTTTGTGCCCTGCTATCACTCCATCATTTTTTGGTAATATCATTTCTGAATTAAATTTTATGGCTCATTACTTTCCATGACAGACAGTCTGTAAGTGGAATCTAAAGCAGGTACAGCGAGCCTTTGTGCCAGGTCAACGCTGTTAAGATGTTATTTATTTCTAATTGTCTGATAAAATACTTGGCTCTCAGCTCTGTATTTACATATGAGGAGTCAATCACCATTTAGTCAAGGGTCTCTTAATGAAGTTCTAATAGAACACTTGCTTCAGTAATAAGCGTCAAAAGAATCTAATAATAACAATTATCTTCAGGTAATTACAATGATGCAGTTCAAAAATTGAAAAATTGTTGGAAAAAATGTTTCAGCTGGATGGGTTTTGCACTTTAGGTATGCCTGTCATGCCTTAGAGATGCACAAAGGAGGAGTTTTACATATTTATATGGAAATAAACATCATAAATCTGCACAAATAACTAAATGATTGGATGGACAAACAACCATTATTGTAGTGCTTCTTGGACGTACCATGAACATTTAATAGTACATTTATGCATATCAGGATTCAGACCTCGAACATAAAGACAGATTTATGAGCTACACAGATGTAACAAAAACATGCTTTCAAACAGGTCTTTGCAAATGCTTTTGCTTCAGCCTTGCAATATGAACGTTCATCGTTCATATAGTGTGCCTATTTATATTAATTGCAGGAATTATTATTTTTTAATTACACTTCAATCATACTTTATTAATAAAAAAATAACTTTAAAGGTTAAATGGTGGAGGACATCAGAGGAATCTTAACCAGAATCAGAAATTATCTTAAAAATGAGCTGTAATCTGTAATCTGAGACATTACTTACTTATCTGAAAGTATAACAGATGATTTCTCAGTCAGCATATGCTGAACTATGAATGTTTTTGTTACAGGAGAGTGAACTGAATAAACTAAAACATTGTCCCAAAATTATTCCTTCAACAATTTTGGATATTAATAGGATATTAAATGTGATAATAAAAGGTAGAAATTGATAGATATCATGTGTATAGCTAACTGTCAGTACACAACATAAAACTCAAAACAATACAAGGGGCTCGATCAAGTGCTATTTTATAAGATGCCAGATAATAACCATATAAACCCAATTCACAGGGATTAATGTGGTAGTTCAATTAGGAATATTTGTACAACAATATCACTGCAACATTCTGGTCTCCTGAGGTGTTTATTTCAATGCATTCCATTTTCTCACTCACAAATCATTTCTCGTTTTTTGTTTCATTTGATAGTAACAGGTGAAAAAAAACACTATTTCATTATTCACTCTTCACTATTTTTTTTTAAACTATAAAAGCGTGAGCTAGGCTCTATTGAAAAACCTCAGCTTCTTGGATGCTTCTATTCAAAGAATATCTGGCAACCTTGCAGGCATGAACTGCAGTTTATTTAGATAATCTGAATGTCGTACACAATAAATATCTCATTAAAATCCTGTTTAACATATGTAAATTTACACAGAATATGAGGAACTTTTGGATTAAGGACCTGTATCTGAATACAGCTACTTGTGTGCTGTTTTTCTTATTATGGGAAGGCTACAAAAACAGAATAAAGAAGCAGCATTAGGGTCACTTTCTAACCTTCTAACCCTTTAATGCAGGTTGTTGTGGCAGGACATGGCTTATAGTAAATCTTTTGTTGCTCTATAAAATAGCTTTTGCCCTACACAGTTCTATTGCACAATGATTTTTAGCCATCAAGTGCTCAGTCTATTCCAACCTTACTTACTGGATCACGATGGTCAGTCATCCAGATAGCACACTGAGTACCAAAGTTGTGCTCTCTTCACAGATAACTTTGTGAACAAGGGAGCTATGTGTGTCCCTTAAGATTCATTTTCTCCCAAGTCCGTCTTATGGATTTTAAATTGAACCCATTCTAAGAACAAGATGACCTTTTCTAGATCCAGTTTGACTCAACAGACTGCAGTGAATGGTTGTAAAGGGACTATTAGGATGACAATTCATGTCTTAGCTTTACAGGTTTCATATTCAGTATAAGGAATCTCTTTTCTTCCCAGGTGGGCTTACTAGAACAGATTAAAAGAAAATGAAGTACAGGTTTCTAGACATAAAACACATCAGTAGTGAAACAGAAAAATGAATGAGATTAGTTTGAGCTGTTCTTGCCTCAATGTCTCATGTCTCTTGAAAATGAATGCAAAGAAACAAAGACTTTTTTTCATCAGCACTTACTGTGTAAAAGGCTCCTGAACCTTGATGGTGTTAATGCCTTCTGGGTTACTAGAACTAAAAACATTAAAGGGATTATAATATGCATATTTTTTAGTCCACTTGCTATCCTTGAACATGACCACAAAATGCTTTCCACTTTCTTGTGGACTCTCAGGTCCTTGGCTGTCACAAGGTCAAAGGGAAGGGTTTTAATTGCTGTGGGCTGCTATGTGCTTTCATGAGCTCCACCATGATAAATTGCTCATTGGTTGAAAAGCTAGTCTATATAAACAAGCTTATCTCTTCTCCTCTGTAATGAAAAATGAGTTGTGAGTATCATTGTTAATCACAGTAATTGTTAATGTTAAGAGGGCTGGATTTCCAAGTCTCCTCTTTATTGATTTAATTTTTTTTTTCCCTGAACCACTTTGCTTCTATATCCTCTATATAATTTTCCTGATTATTTATTTTTGGCCTATTTCTCATATAAGCTATCGGGGAAATTACAGAATTACTTGCTAAGGATGCATGAAATTTACCATAGATATGGTATATAAACTTTCTTACTTCTCCTTTGCTGGCAGATTAGTGACCCCCCACTACTGTTATCAGCAACTAGGCACAATAGGAAAGGCTAATTAACTATAAGCCTCTAATATCTAAATATCTCTTCATTGAGCCTTTTCAAAAGCAATTCATGTATTGTTGCTCAAATAAGGGTTGAAGCATTCTAACATAACTGTAATGAAATATTATGAAACAGTGCTGAGAATACAAGAGACATAATTAATATTAATACAAAGAAATTCAATGTTGGTTCTCATTTATTAACATTATTACAAACAGCATGTCTAGTTTAATAACACTTTGTGTTAAATGTTTGGAATAAGCATGGTTTACCAATTTTACAGGACTAGTGCAGTCTGAACCTCTCAGTGGACCCCTGCAGGGTGAACAAACCCCAGGGGAAAGAACAATCTATGACAATCCCACTGTTACGCTTTGTTCTGTTTCTTTGTTTTATAACTAAATATCTGTTTGAATTTGTTCCTATTTACAGTACGGTGTTTATATGGTACAGCAGTCACTCAATCTTCTTAAGCAGCTCTGTCAATGTCTACAGCCAAATCTAATCTAATCTAATCTAATTATTTAACCTCTAATCTATTTGTGATTTTTGATATGCAGGTGTTACAGGTTAATTTGGAAATGTTCACAGAAAATAGCTGCTTTAAAGAATATTTTGTAGATTGTAACAATCTTTTAAAATGTCTATATATTTAAAATGTCAAAAAAAATTGCTTGGACATATAAACAGTGACACATATGAGAAAAGAAAATGCAGTTGGAGGAGACCATTTAAACAAAGAGGATGTCCATTATAAAGTGAGGTTTTGTCACTAAAATAATGTTTTTGATTAAATAGTGATGAAAGACTTTTTGTTCCAAACTGTTGCAAAATATCTTATTGATATAAGTTTTACTTTTAATCTTAAAAGTAAGACTAATGTTTTAATATTTCATGCCACAAGAAGCACAATTGCGTTGGTAATTAATTAGCTCACTAACAGTTAAAACAAGCCTTGTGCTGTACCACAGCTGCTGCTCTGATGTTGTGCAATGGCAAGTAATTAACCTTTCTTCAGCAATGGGATTCACTACAAGATCATCACCATGTTGATGAAATAATTATTATAAATTCCATCTCTCCGTTCGGTTGACATTGTTAATTACTTGTCAGTAATCAGCGACTCCTGACTGCACTTCCGTGAACTGCCCTGGCTCAGATGAGAAGAAACGCTCGATCCAAGCTCTACTGCCTCTGGTTTGGGTGCATTCCTTGTGACAGTGGCACCAGCACTCATAATTAATTATCTTCTCATGCAAGATTTGCTCCAGATCACAGACTCTCCCCCATCTAATGAGATGGCTTCTCCAATTATCTCGAGCAGGGAGGCAATGCTCGCTTGTCAATAAATCAGGGAAAGCGATGGCGGCTCATTGAGACTAAATTTCAGAAATTATCCTATTTACAGACATGCCGATAAAGCATAATACTGTGCCGAATGCTCTTAAACATGTTCAGTCATGTTTCTATCCCAGTGGAAAATGGTTAAAGATGTTCAAGAGCCATTTTTGTTTCATAGGGAGAAAATTAGGACCAGTAAAGATGGCATTTAGCTGATTAATCTGCTGAACCTTTAGTTAAGGGCCTACTGGCAACAAGAGTTCCTTTTAGCTCATAAACATGGTAGATTAAGATGTTATCAGAGATGGCAAGGTATAAAGTTATTAGTGAGACATTTCAATATATAAATTAAATACATAATTTCTAAACAAACAAACAATTATATAAATAAATAGCATGACCAGTCACAGTTAGCATAAAGATCAGGTAGGGGGTATGTGATGAAAAACCTATATTATGAATGATATCCTCAACTTTCATGATTCTCCAGTAAGCCTGGTAAATTATATGGTCTGAGACAGAGGAATATACATCCAAGTGACAGAAAACGGTGTTTGTGAAATGTCCTGATCAGAGCTGTGTATGCTACATTTACCCTGCTTTCCTCTCATCATTTTCATCATGGAAGACATTTCTCAATTCAGCGATTTCCTCCTGACTGAGACAGTATGTATCTTTACATATTTGTGGCTTCAATTGCATTTTTCCTCATTTTCCCTCACTTCTCGTCCGCTGACTTTGATATAGCCCTGGGGATATGTGTGTGGCAGGATGGACGATGCCATCATTAAAATGGGAAACTTTAAAGCCACAAACCTATATTTCCTGTGTAATGTAGAGTAAGATCACTTTATTCACACTTTTGTAATAGCTATCATGATTTACAGCCGGGTTTTACCTTTAGCAAAGTGAGAACAGATTTAAAACTTCACACGTGAGTTGCATGAATATTGAGTACTGCATGAGTAAGAGACATGAACCGAACACCCTTTAGCAATTCTAAATACAACAACCTCCCCAGAATAGGACTTAGGGTCTACCTGCATGATTTTAATTAAAGATAAGTTCCTCTTTGTCTAAGTCCATGCTTAGGTTACTAATCTGAATTCAATACATCCATATGTTGCACATAGAAGGCTAATGTGCGAACAGGGAAAATATTGAAACCCATTGCATTTAATTTGGCTCTGATCAATTCAGATTGACTGCACTTAACATGCAAATGCTTCTCAGGTCAAATCTGCACTTGCTTGTGGTTTGGCTGTAGTCCTAGACTGCTTTCAATATGTGCATGGTCTCATAGCTTTCATATATTGAAACACCATCTGAACTGTTATATAATGCCCTTAGGCCCTTGATTATAGATCGACATGATCATTTACACAAAACCCTCCCTTAATGTTTCCGAGCACATAATGATCTGTTCAATGAGTTGCTCATTATGTAGTATGAAATGTAAAGGGAGGGATACAGATTAACACAAGTTATCAACTAAATTGCTCAGATAATGAAGTTGATACAATAAAAACTTACTAATGTACTGTAAGTGTACGATGGTATTTAAGTTGAATGCAGAAAACTTGTCTTTAATGCTAGAAGGCAAAAAAAAGCACATCTATGCCATTATACTACTATCAAATACTTTACATAAAACATAAAACATTCAGATCTTTCTTATCATTCTGTTCACCATGATTTATTCATTCCTGAATTACACAGTGTGTATAGAATGATGGCATCTTCGTGGAAAACTAGGACAATTAATGATACGAACAGAGAGAGCTTGCTAGAAGGCTAAAAGAAAGCACCAGAATCAATAAAAAAGCTACAACCATGCTGTCTCTTTGATATTTTCCCAATTACACATTTCCACACTGCTGCTCTGTTTGTTAGGACTGTAATAGATGAACACTCAGCAGTGTCTGATCAGGAGTGACTGGAACAATCGCAGAGTTTACAAGGTAAGCATTCTCAAATTGATTTGTTAAACACCATTTTTAAAGACATTTTTGCGGGCTGGCCGAGCACAGGGCTGAGGCGGTGGTAATTACAGCCTGTATCTGTGAATAATTTCATAATATGCCAAGCAATTTTGACAGTATTCAGAAGCAACAACACTTTGTGTTTCCCACTGAGACACACCAAGGAAGTTTCAGATCTTTAATTTGTAATCTTCAGCACTCAGTCAGACACATTAGAGACTGGAAAAACGAGAGTGTGAATAATACCAATAACAACAACAACAAAAGCTTAAATATTGGTGCCAGTTTCAGGACAAAATGCGATCATCACGCTCCACAAAGACCTCCTAGGGAGAGCAAATAGAGTGGACTAAATACAGAGACCCAAATCCCTTATTCCATTAGATAATAAAATCCATGTTAGTGTCCAAACAATTTCCATGTAATTCAGGAGATGTAGCTGGCACTTCTGTGCTGAATAAATATGAAATAATCACATGGTATATTAGCAGGCGTAAACATTTATAAACATTTATTATTTAAATAAATTATCTAATTACAATTTTCAATTTATCCTTTGCATTTTCCTGGTTTCTCTTAGTGACAGGGCCATTTATTAAAAAGGAAAAAGCTAGACCTGGTGATATTTGTCAATTACATTAATCCCAATTCAAAGAATTACTCTCTGGAAACAGGATAACAAGAATTACCAAAGTATGTGAATAAGCACAGAGATACTGATATATGAGCTACCAGGCTGTTTAACATCATAGCAAAATGAGTACCATGAAAGAGTGCCCTCTCTCCTTCAGAGAAAATAAATTCTCTAAGTAAAGTGTAAAGAAAGTGAAAAGATAGTATTACCCACTGAATCTAATCTTCTGTTCTTTCCTCCAAAAATTGATAATAGAAAAAAGACAAAACATATGAGGAAGAAATACACTGCCCTTAAAATGTGTCTGGAGCAAAGGAGCAAATAAAAAAAAGTCAGAATAGTTGCAAGGTCGCCTCTGGTTGGCCCCTGTGAGCCATGGTGCTGAGCTTTTTCCTGAGTGAAATGGTGTGTGTTTATGGGGAAAAGACACCAGTCTAAAGGATGAAATTGAACAGATTAGCATGAGCCGCTCTGGTTTTGATTGCCTCTGACTGAAAATATTTGAAAGCCACCAGGGGCCCCTCAGATGTTATGATATGGTCAATTCAACTCCCAATGTGTTTTGCCACAGGCTCCTGTTATAGAAATCGAATTGATATTTTGTAAACTTCATTTGCGGATAATGTGATCTGACAGGGACAAATGCACAGGCGAATTGTTTTCAAACCGACTCCAAATGAAACTTATTACAGGGTAAATGTGGATTTCTTTGTCTTCTCTCCTCTCTCTCAGCATTGTTCGCGGCTCGCTCTTAGACCCTGAATATGTATCCATTTTCAAGGTAATTGAATTGGTACTGTCATGTGTGGGGGCCAACAGATTCGCACGGCGGGGCGGATGGCCCGAGTGATTGAATTGAAAAAAGGGAGAAAAAATTTCCTTCGCCATGAGCCCACTAGGTCACAGTGTCATCATAAGATAGACACACCTCACTGTTTTCTGATTACACCGACGGCCCCAATTGTCTTTCCAATAATCTGCCCCTCTGATATAATGCAGACTTTTCCAATTCTGCCGCCTCTGGCCAGACCTCAGATGTGTTACATATTAATTTCCTTCCCCCGTAAAATTTGCTCAGCTTTAGTTCAAATTCAGTTAGCTGGATTGATGAAAGTGGCAAAAGGATACGACGTTTACTGATTCTCCCTTTTCACCTTTGATTAGCTCCACTTGTGAATTATTCCTTTGCTGTCAGTGTGCTATTAAGCAGCTGGGAAAGCAGAGCTCTAAGCTCCAGCCAGGAGAGGGAAAATAAGGTGGCCCAAAGACTTAGCACTGAATCCTGCCACCAGTACTGGCTATGAGAAAAGTCACTGGGTGGAAAAGATTAGATTCATACATATCTGTAACTGTAGTTAGTGATTATATTTCAAATGGTTTTAAAACAATTTCCCAAATGTTTTAGTCAAGCAATTCCAGCTATGCTATGTGGCCACTACTAATCCATATTCTATTTAACCACGGCTAAGCTTCTTTTAGATTATACGACACATAAACCAGTCATTTCATTGCTCTTGCTAGGAAAATTTAGTTGAAGATACACACTAATGATACAAATTAAAGCACAATCCTTAGAATAAAACAGCATAAAGACAGAGAGTCAGAATAATACTAGTAAAGGACATGCATTCTTGATTTTAACATTTACCTGCTCATTTAGCCTCCTTTGTTAGTGAGTAAACAGCAGCTTAATTGCCTCTCATGTTAAATTATTTTTTATGGACATTTAGAGGGCATGTAATTGCCATGGCAATAAACATCGACCTCCGTCTCCCAGAGCTGACTGGAATCACACTATAAAAACCATCTCTGATGGCAACCTGCCAAACTCCCTAGATGTTAGTGAGCAGTTTGTCATAAAATGCTAATTGCTTATTGACTAAAACCCTATATGGAGATAAGAAGGCTGGGTACACAGCAGGCATAAAGCTGCCGATATCACGGATCATTTGAACATGTGATGAGCTGAAAGGACTTAGAGAAAATATAAGGTTTTTCTCATAACTCATTTAATGTAGGGAACGAATTGAGGGAAGACTTAAAGTTCAAAATCTGAGAAGCTACACACACATACAGCAAATTAAGTAAAGCACATTTCCACAAAATATATATTTTCTGGCTATGAATTATTTTTATACTCAGTCTACACTGATCACACTGACTCTCACTGGCAACTTTAATCAGAACACTTGTATCCCTGCCCATTCATGCACTTATCAAATCTGCCAATTATGTGGCAGCAGCACAATGCATCAAATCATGCAGAAGTCCAGTGTTCACACCAAATATCAGAATAGAGTAAATCACCTGATCTTTTTCCAGTCTTCAACTGTCTCATTTGGGTCTTTCCTCACTGCATCCTCTGATTTCTTGCTCAAAGGAGTGAAACCTGATGCCCTCTTATGCTGAAGCCCATCTACCTCAAGGTATGTACAGAATACTGTGATGACTTTCTATCCACAAGGGTGTAAAAGAGTGCTAAATTGATTGGTAACAAGGCATTCCACAGAACATCTGCCCACTGGATGTTTTATATAACCTTTTTTTTTTTTCCACAAAATGATTTCTGGTTTTAACAACTTAAATTAACAGATCACCTTAAAATAATTTGTATATACAAGTAATAGCTAAGGCACTGCCTTAAACTTGATTTAAATCTCAAATACTCTAAAATCTGAGTAAAATATCCCACCAGTCATGAGAAAGCATGATTAAATTGTCTTTGCAATCCATGATTATATGAGTCCTCAAGAGCAATTCATACTTAATGGGAGCCTAAAGAGCTTTTAATGATAATGTGGCCTAAATTTCATATGGTGTTTGAACTGAAAACATTGAAGTGTTAAGCTAAGTGAACTGTTAATGGCTTTATCAGCTATGGGCCTAATGTTTGAAGAAAAAGTTGATTAGGCTACTCTTACAGTTTGAACAGGATAAGAAAGGTTTATCATTAAATACAGGTCCTCCTGATAAGGAAAAAAATCTGTAATTGTACTTCGGAACATTTTAAGCACTCAATTTGTTCATTCTAAAATTATATTAGGTGGCATATTGTAATGCTTAAAGGTATAAAATGAATAGTTAATGACGAATATTTTGAGCCAGGCACTATGAAAAACGTAGTAGAAAAATCTACTACTAATATATCATTTGCAGTGACCTAAATTTACCATTAATCTTCCAATTCAAGCTGGTCTTTGTTGCTTATAATTTCTATTTGTGTGAGAAAGGAAAACACCCTGGATGGGACACACCACACATTTGCAAACTCACTCACACCATGGGACAATTTACAATAACTAGTCCACTTGCTGAGGTGTTTTTGGAAGACTGAAGGAAAACGGAGAATCTGGTAGAAACATATACAAACATGATATCACGTGAAACTCCACACAGACTGTAACCTGAGCTCTCGATCGACCCGGGCACCCTGGAGCTGTGAGGCAGCAACGCCACCCGCCGCGTACCCCTGTATCATGTGCTAATCTGAGCAAAGAATCAATTTTTATGAAATCACTAAACTTACTGCCTCCAGTCATGGCTAGGGAATAGTGCCCTCCAGCTAAATCTATACTTGTTTAGTGTTATGTGAATATGCTGCAGTAAGGGGCAAAAAGTTACATCCTTTAAAAAAAAAGGAGCAGTGATTAAATGACTGCAATATCTGCACTGTTCACATACTGTACATACTGAAAATTATATAGCACAGAAAACTCAACTCTGCTGATTTTTTCTCATAACTGTTTCTTTTTATTAACTGATTAATTTAAAATAAAAGTATATAGTAGAATCTGGACATGCTTTTTCAGCAAAGATAGCAACAAAAATCCCAAATGTTATCTACCATCTCTTATCTAAACCATCTAAACACTACTGTGTGGTGAATTCTAAGTAAATTATATGATACACATATATCTTCTATGATCATCAACTGGTGACTAAAAGAAAGAAACTCCATGTTTCTACCTTGACACAAATCAGAGTGATGCATCTTCCAAAACTGGGCGCATGCAAACAGTGCCTTGGGCAGACTTAGATTAATGGCAAACTTTCTCCTGTTATACTCACGATCAGGATGCACTGAGCTCTTACTAGATAGAGATAAAGTTAAAACCATACAGAGATATAGAACCTCACAGGCCATGTGGTGCTATTATTTCTGCTTCATAACTATTGAATTCCTTTCCTCAAAATGACCAGGCTTTACAAGTAATTAAAAAAAAGATGGTGCAGATGCAATTTGAGATTGTTCACTATAAGGAATAGCTGTGTTGGATGACATTGAAGTTTGCGCATTTGTGTGGACAATATCACAATTAATTATTAATCACCATTTATATTTCTACAAACTGTCATTTATAAATAATTCCTTATTTGATCTGCTAACACTGTGCATTAGTTAAACAAGTGCAAAGTGTAAAAAAAAGAAAAGAAAACACTGCCTTCAAGAATTAGAAGGAAATGATGGCTTCTCTTTTCATCTTCTTTGTCTGCCATGACATGTTACCAGGTGACTGGCACTGAGAAGACAATGAGAGACACACTGTTGTAGTCTGGCACAGTGCCACCTGCTCATTTTCTCTTCTCTTCACTTCCATCACAAGCAAAAAAAAAAAGGCAGGCCAAAAACCAAGCGAGAGAAATGAGATTCCTATTTTTCCATTTATACAATAGTGATAGCACATAAAAAGACAAAACATTCTCTGAAGATAGAAGATACAAGCCAGGGCCGATAAGAGAGTGTCGGGCCAAGTCACTATGGTGCTGTGACTATTTCATCTTCCATGGTAACTTAAACAGCAGACAAAAGCCTTCACACTTCAGAGCTCACTGCCAGCATGCCAAGATTGACTGGGATTGTAATAATTCATAGTCTTTCGGCCTCCTTTCTCTGAAGGTGAGCAAACGCATTAGACACTGATGAGGTGACCACTGGGCTTCCACTGTTGGCCAAGCCTCTCCAGGGTGCTGCATGAAGTCAGTTCAGATAGTCACTGACCTGGGGCTGAATAACAGAGCTGGCCAATGATGTGGATATCACTTAGGTTTGCACCAGGGGAGCATGCCATACTGGTGGCATTAATGTCTTGGCGTGCAGCTTGTTTCTGTCAGTTCTCTCACAGAGAGCATGTTAGATCACCATGATATTGGAAAGACTTGGTAAAATTCACAGAATGGTGCACATGCTGAGACTGTCCTTGACCTGAGCTTATTTATTACCTTTAGATGATACATAAAATCTCTTTCCCCACAAATCCAGAATTTGTAACATTTTAAAAAATAAAAAGTCATGCAGATACATGCACAAATGCTTCAGGTTCACATCAAACATCAAAGCAGTGATGCAGTGACTTTAACCATGGCATGGCTGCTGGTACCGGATGGGCTGGATTGAGTATTTCAGACTCTTGGTCTCCTGGGATTTTCACACACAACAGTCTGCAAGCTAAACACCTTGTTGATTAGAGAGATCAGAGGATCAGAATGGCCAGAATGGTGTGAGCTGACAGGAAGTCTATGGTAGCTCCAATAAACATTCTTTATAACCTTGGTGAACATCAAACATTGAGTTGGATGGCAGCAGCAGACCAGTAGATTAGGGTCCACTCCTGTCAGCCAAGAGTCTGAAGAATCTGAAGCCATTGGGCACAGAGTCACCCAAACTGGACAATTGAAAATAAGAAAATAAAAAAAAATCCACCATTCAGCTGTCCAGTTTGGGTAAGTCTGTGGCTGTTTTGTATAATTAATCTTTTGAATTCCTATGTATTAACAGTAACACAAACTTAACTATAAACAATAGTTCAGTATTCTTGCATATGGTCAAACAATGGAATGCATTTTCTTTTCTGTCAGCTCATATAAAATTTCATGTAGTGACGAAAGACAAGTAAAGTTCTGGGAGATGAGCTGCACAGAACCTCTGTTGAGGCTTTTGCCTCTATCCACATGTATTTGTAATTCACTTGTTTTTTATTTAGCTGAAGGCATCTCAGTGAAATAGGGAAATTTTTTTATATTCTCTTTTGTCTGACTACCGTCATGGCAATGGCTTGTTTTTTTCTTTTTGTTTTTAAAAAAGCTGGCAGTAAAAATCTGAATTCTTATTTACTACCATAATCACTCATATTTGCACATTAGATCATCATTTAGCTCATCCATCAGTTTCTAAGCCAGAAATGTTATTATCAGTGACCTTCAGTTATTTTAGTTGAATACCACTGCACTAGTTTATTGGTGGAAAAAAAATAATCTACAAAATGAGGTGACACTGTGTTCCACTAGATGACCAGACTATTAATATGTGTGGCTAATGTGTGTGGTAGTGTGCATTTACCAATTTGGTGTTGGCTGATCCCTTTGTAGAAGCTGGCTGTTGTTTAGCTGCTCCTTTATAGATGCACCATGTTAATAACACACTTAGAGCAATGTCACATTTTTAATAAAATAAAAATCGAATGCACATTAAGATGCACGTATACTAGTAACAATAACCAGCGAAAATAAAGAATCTGAATCTGAGTTCCAGCTATGCAAATCTATACATAACTTCAGCAAAAATGTAATAATAATAATAATAATAATAATAATAATAATAATAATAATAATAATAATAATATAAGAAAATATAAAACTATTTATAAAATACAACATGAAATAGTAAACTGGGGTCATTTAAAACACAGTGTCTGTTTTCACTAACTTTCATTTTATGGGGGGGGGGGGGGGGGGGGGGGGGGGGGGGGGGGGGGGGGGGGGGGGGGGGGGGGGGGGGGGGGGGGGGGG
>JAOTRN010000051.1:974384-989612 GCA_028566695.1 Bagroides melapterus
AACTATACAATAAGTCATATGTTCACGCAATCTCCAAGGAGACAGTTATTTAACATTTTTGGAGTCTCAGGAGTCAGTGCTTTGTAACTCTCAGTGTGTTCTGTCCTGAAACCATCAGAACCCTGCATGAAGTGATGATCATTTATAGCTGCCATAACATAAATGATAACAGGAACTATCCTGGTATGTGGACATTCCACAACATTAACTTAAGGAGTAGCTCTAAATAAATAAATAAATAAATAGTTGGCAAACTGTGGTTGTATAAGTGGAATAGAAGTGTTTAGAACATGCTGCTTTAGTTAAATAATAACCGTACGTAGTAGCTTTATGTTTTATTTCTTTGATTTCTATTTCTTAGTCAAAAAATTATGGTATGTGTTTCCTTTCTCCTAATAACCATACATCATTTCTTTTAATGGAATGTTAAAGTATAATACAGTACAAACCAATGCAACAAATGTGCCACTGTCATTCAAAAAAAAAAGAGAGAGAAACAAAATATCATATCAAATATATGTTGAATATACTCTGGATTTTACAGCACTGAATATGAAACACACAATCTGTCAACATCTCATATAATTTGTTAAAGGTTTAATAATTAAACAGTTTAATAATTAGAGAGAAAATGCTAAAATGTTAAGGCTGCTACATCCCTGGCTTGAAGGAAAAGTTTCTATCTGGCAGAAAATCATCCTAATCCTCAGACTACTCGGTTTTGTTTTGTTTTGTTTTTTCCCCCCACTGTAGCTTTCCTTTTAAAATGACTATTATGGCTATAAAAGGTCTGCATTATTAGTTAACCAATAAATGCACTGTATTGGTCAGACCCATCAAACAGGTCATTCAGGAAATTATTTTCCAGCTGGATTTTTATGACTATATTTTCTTATGTAGTATATACTCCAGGTCAATGCTAAGCTGAAGTTGGTTGACACTTCATCCATGGAGTCATGATTTTTTATATACACTATTGACTTGGCCTTTATTGATTGCACAGAATGTATCGCACAAATCATTTTGCACCAAATCAATAAAGAAATCTTGTGGAAAATTTATATTAAAAGATCTTTGTTTGCTTAAGTGAGTTTCAGACAGGGTGTATTGAGTGTTGTGCTGATTAATTGAGTTATTTTAAATTTGACCACTGCAAGCCCATTAAAGAATGCATTCTTAAATCATGATCTGCCATTTATGATTGAAATGAGATTTTCGATGCAATGAAAGGTCTGTTAAATAAATCACAAGAGCATTTTACTGAGAACAATAAGCAGGACATAACTCTCAAGAAGCAAGCACTTTCCATCTTGAACTGCCGCACTTTCCTGCATGCATTTTCATGGATTTAGTTACTTGCTTCTCATCTTAATAACCTTAAAATCCAATTCCAATGTGTCCTAATGTACATTTAAAATTAAGGCACAATTACTTTTAGCATTATGGCAATCAATTAAAAAAAAACTTTGCAAAATACTGAATAAATGTAATCAATTTAACCATGTGACCTGCTCGTCAGTTTAAAGCTAAATGGCACTTGATCAAAGTGAGATGGGTGAACATACCAGCTTTGAGCTCTAATCACATAATTAAAGCAAAAAGGTCACTTGGGCTTGGAAGCTTTGCTCGCTTGGACACACAGGAAAAAAAAACTCACTTCAGTGGCAATGAAGGGCAGACTTCTCAAGGAGGCCACTTTTTTATTTCTATCAGTTGATCATTTCTGTTTAATTATGTGGGGTGGATTTTGGAGTAGATAACAAGCTGTTATCTCCAAGTAAGAAGGATAGAAAGGATATCAAAAAGATAAAGTCGCATTCTAGATGCTTGTATTGGTAATGGTTACATTTTTAAAAATATTTGGTCATTTAAGGAGTTTAATTTATTTCTTTACCAT
Organism: Bagroides melapterus; assembly: GCA_028566695.1. NCBI lineage: Eukaryota > Metazoa > Chordata > Actinopteri > Siluriformes > Bagridae > Bagroides > Bagroides melapterus. The sequence goes on from JAOTRN010000051.1 coordinate 976,282, forward strand.
TTCAATATTAAAGAACATAACATAAAAAGGTAGGATATGAATAAAACTGAGAAGAACATTAGCCTTTAAACTGATAAAGTCGTTGATGAAATAATCAAACGGGAGGGAGGAAGGGAGGAAGGGAAGGAGAGTCTCCACAGCACATATAATGGCCCAGGGGGATTAAAAGATCACCTGAGTCAAGAGGTGTGTTAAACACTATGAAATGAAGAAATGATTAGGAAAGATACAGATGGTGCAATACTTGACAAGTAATTGAGATGCACATCTCTGTGTCATCTAACTAGACAGAGAAAATCAGTACAGATCCTGTTTTGTTTTGTTTTGTTTTGTTTTCTTAGTTGTCCATGCACCCTCAAACCAGTGCAACATGGATGTAGCCTGTTGTTAGCCTGTGAATAAAAAGAAGTATAAGAGTGTTTTATTTTATACTACATGTTACATTTTTATATTACTTTTACATAATATGATCACATTCCTGTGTCAAAAAAAAAAGAACTATGAAGAAAAAAGGATGGGAAAATGGGAAAGCTAAAAGGCGAGAGTGCTACACAGGTATAAGCATGGACAATCAGATGCTTCATTAAGAGCGGATTTATTCAATCAGCTAGCTCACCCTTTAATTAAAGGTACTAATTACGCTATCGAAAGGCTTAGCAGGTGGCGCCAAAAGAGGGTCGGCCCACACACTTTTCCCCTCCTGCACTGGTGAAGATGATGACCTTCTGATAACCTGTGTGTTCATCAGTCAAATTACTGTCCCCGGTAATGGTAATGCCAAAGCACTGGAACACTCGGGCCAACTAATCTGTATTCAAATTACACACCACCAAACAGTGAGGTGGCCTCTGTGGCTATAACTCAGGCGCAGTGCATGCAGGGAGGAGAGCTCAGGAAACCCTCCCATCCAATCGGACATTATCATACATTTTCCAGGTGTGCGACAGGCCTTCTGTGGTGCGGCTGATATTGGAAAAATTAATCATAAGTTCCCTATACTGCCTTAATGGTCATTTTAAATTAATTAATTGCCAAAGTGTAGGAGGCAAACTGTTAGGGGTTATGGGTGATAAGCGAGAGGCATGTAAGGCTGAAAATACTCTGAAAATACAGAGTAACTGTCGTTATTTCAGTTCATGTTAAAAAATAAAAACATATTCAATTATTATTATTATTATTATTATTATTATTATTATTATTATTATTATAAATATAAATACAGCAGTAGAACAGTACAGTAGTAGAGACACATCACCCTACCTTTGCTAATTATTTAGTTTAGTTACTAAATACAAAATACTGTACGTTTTTTTTTATTAGTTTACTCGCCACAGCTTGAGCCCTTCCAAAAAAATATACTTTTAGCAAAATAGTTATATTGAATAATTTGATTGAATAAAGGTAAGATATAAACCTTAACCTTACGTTTGTGTTTTATCGCATAATTAGCTAATTTAGCAAGCATTTTGCTAACCAAAGAGTAGCGCTACATTACTTTAGCGTTAGTCTTTATCTTTTATCAATTTAGTCTTCTTATGGTAAACTAATTTATATATATTACGTTATGTGTTAAATACTCATTACACCATTACTTGTTTCAATGTTTAAATAAAGAATTTCAACTGATTTTAATGTTTGTGGGTTTTTTCTTTTTTCTTTGTGTTTGTTTTTTTGCTACATTTGTCAAGATTCATAAGCTCATGCACAGTGAAAACGTGTACAAACTGCCGAAAACTCTTCCGAAAAACTCTTTTAAATGTGATAATATTGAAACCACACTATTCAAATAGCAGGTCTCGGACACAGCACGGACATTTGTGTTGAGGTGAATCAGATAGTAGCGTTTTGGCGCCATCTTCTGATCGGGCGAGATATTACAAAAGTAAACTTCTTCCAAAAGCACACACTTCCACACCACAGGCTCCATAAATACATTTAGCCCACCAGTCAAAATGTAGAGTGAAACCTTTGTTTCACTTTGCAAAGCTTTATAGTTTTTGTTATTGTAGGGATTGTAAGATGAGATACTCATCAAATCTGAGGTTTTATGTGATTTCTATTTGTAGTAGACCTGTTCACTTCACCTGGGTGAGAAGGTGAGTGGAAGTAAATAAAATATAATTCAGATAACACAAACATGTGGTGTATAAGAGTATAATGTTGGTATGTCAATGAGACTTAAAACATCTTGTGAGTTTTACAGGAATACAACACACTGACCCTAGGTGTGTTTATTATAAACCTTTACAGGCTCAGTGTGTGTGTGTGTGTGAGAGACCGACCAGAAGACAAAGCCACTGGCTCTTTATAATAGCTATAGCCAATGCTTTTATCAGTTTCATTATATTTTCTCAATTGTCATTTGTTCCATCAACAAGTAATAAAACACAATGTTCAATGAGTTGCACTGTTGCAGAAAAAAAAATCAGTAACAGTGTAGTAAAGTGGAGTCACTGGTACCTAGCTGAAGCTGATTATTTTCTAATAATAGCATGTCCCTTTGTGTTTCACTCCTTGTGTAACAGCAATTGAACAATGATTTCAATTGTTTCCTTATAAAAAAAGACACACTAGTTCCTGTTAATATTTAGAATACTGATTATTAAAATTATACTTTATAAACAACTGCTCCATTACAAGCTATAACCGGTTTTCACTCTTGAATAAAGCTAGTCATATTAAAGAGAAATTCAAGAAATTCAAGACAACACAGTGCTCAGTCCTGAAAACTGTTCCATGGCAGAAAACTTACTGACCACAAGTGACTAACAATAAACTACTGATAGCACTGACACCATATTTCCATATACAATATATGGCTAAATATTTGTGGACACCCGGATATAACACCTATAAGAACTTGAGTGGCTGCTTAGCTCCCTGATCTTAACCCCACTTTATCCAATACCTTTGGATAAACTGAAATTCTGACTGCACCCCAGACCTCCTCGTCCTGCCTTCCCAACCATCTCAGAAGTGTGAAAGTTATTAGGTGAAATAGGTCTGGAACAGGTCATTAGGTGTGTACAGACTTTTGGCCATATAAAGTATGTTAAAAGTATGGCAAAATTAAAAAAACAACTTTATTTAAACAAAATAAAGTTTGACTGTATTAACTTCTTGGTTAAATAAAATTTTTTATATACAATTTATATTATCAGTTTATTATTGAGTTACAGGTCAAGAATCAGAAACGTCCTGCTGGATTGCTGTGAAGCTGTTCCTATAAACACTAACATCTTAACATAAGGTAAAACACGTAAATCAACATGAAAATAAAGCCTTTTTATTCCATTTCATGACAGAATAAATATTTTTATCATAATATACAGTATAAGACATAAAAAAGGCACATTATTAAAAAACAAACAAGCAAAAAGAAAAAAAACAAATATCAGTTTGTCCTTTGGTTTTAACTATCCAACAAAATTGACAAAATCTTATTTCCTCACCATCTTCTGTTAACACATTCGTATTAATGTTCTATACCATTACATACAATATCAAACAATCTTAAAAATACAAAAATGCTTTAAAATAAACTATTATTGCACATTCTGGACATTTTAAAATGTAAAAAAAAATTACAATTATTAAATAAAAACTAAAAAACTACTACATTTAAGTTTGTTCAGTTATGTCAGTTATGTTTAGAAAAATGTTAATAGTTGTCAAATTTGCATATGCTAGAAATATTATAAATGAAAATGTTTCTTTAAAAAGGTTAAATGTTCTCAAAGTATATTTCTTTTACTGTTAATTCAGCATTGTGACCTTCATACTTTCACAACTCTGACAATTGTTCAGCTTGACGATTAAATGTTTTAACATAATAATGCTCAACATAGTACATGTAAAGGTCATAGTATTACAGGATTATTGTCTATTGTTGTATAAATGATATAATACTATTGTAAACATACCTTTTTGCATCAGTGTTTCAGGGCTCAGATTTAGTGAAACAGCGCAACCCAGGGATCCTCCAGCGAGAGCTGGTGTGGATGCGCAGGTTCAGCCACTCCTGCTGTGCCACAGCTAAGTAGGACTCTGGTGGAGTTGTGGAGAGCAGTTCAGGGCTCACAGAGCCTTCTGCCTGAGTCAAGGCCTGGTGACAAGCAGCCTGGATGTCTATAGTCTCCAAATTATTGAGGCTTCCAACTGCCTGGTCCACTACCTGTGCCCTGTTTGGGCCTGGAAAATACAAAATACAATAAAAAAATGAATTTTTTATACTTTTTGTTTTTCTAGGTTAGCCAGAACATAAAAAAATATTATTTTCCTTACGAAGAGATGTCTATATCAAGCATGCCAGTAATCAGCACTGGTTTCCTAGATACATTTTTTTTTTAAAGTTAACATGAAATAGCAATCAAATCACTTTTTTTTTTTCTTAAAATAGCTTAACATTTCTGCTTACTGATTGCTCATGTGGGAGAAAGGCAGGTGGACAATATTATTCTCCTTCATTGATTTAAATGGGAAAATTCATTAAAATAATTTACAATGTAATTTCAAAGAAAACACAATAACTCTCACCAGAATTATTCTATTTTCTACATAACATACATTTCCATTAAACATGGCAGGAACTCACAGCAGTGTCTGAAAGGCTCCCATCTGTGAGAGGGCATGTACGGTTTGGTCACGGGTTGCTGTAACAGGCACACTATGGCGCTGTCCACTCGATGAAAGATACACAGTGAGAGGAGCTGGTGTTGCAGCTCCTCTGACAGGCTGTACTTCTCGGAACGAATCAACTCTCGAATCAGGTCAAAATCCTGCTTCAGCTGCAGGGCTCCATGGACACTATAATGAAGGAGTTAATATCAAAGAATAAAGTGTATCTATAAAATATTTGGTCAATGACCACCAACCTGAACTTGATTTTCTGTTTGAGGATGTGCTCCATCCAGGCCTCCATGAAGGCAGTCACGGCCTCTGCCAGTGCTGGTACGCGAGTCTCATCTGGAAGGGGCTGCACTCCCTCGAACACCTGGCCAAGCACACTCTGAGCTGCAAAGGCTGCATAATCACTCGGGGTGCTGGGTAATCCTAGGTAAACGCACACAAAGCAGCTACTTCACATTGAAAGTAAAAACAATGATGATTAACTATATCTGATAGTAACAATGGTTGTAGAGAAAACCTGTTTTATAGTTGACTCTCCAGTGTTTTGCTGATGGCATTGTTTGCTCAAAAATCTCCATTGACATTTTCTTGCAATCCATTGAAAAGATCCTCAGGACCAGTTCAGAGAAGGCCTATTGATTTATCAAAAGATTACATGAATGTAGTCTTAATTCTGCTGCACAAATACTAGATGGGAATTAATCAGGGTCACAAAACATGACGGAGCTTAAGCTGCTATTGCACCAACTATTTTCAGGTCTGTATAAAGCTATAGTTAGATCGTTGGTGCTATAGCAACATAGTAACTGTTTATGGCTGTCCGTGTTTCACACAGACTTTTCAGATCAAAGGGTCACCCTCTCACCACTTTTATACATATATATTTTTATCTGTATCCCACCAGATCAAAATTAACATTGTACAAGTTGTAAGAAATAATTATGCAAATAAATCAGATTATTTAGAACAGTAAATAGCTTTTAATATGAATTCACAATGTACATACTGCTTGTTAAAAATTTTAGTAGGCCTAACTCAAAACACAGTCAAAACTGCTAGCAATAATTTCTTCCCACTTATAATGATTGACACGTAAGAACATTTTACCTGTAGTCGTGAGACTGCATGAGACAGTTGCAGTCCGTGTTCCTTGATGAGATGATGATCAGTTCTTCCAACCACGGTGTTCAGCTGCTGCACGAGACTCTCCACCGCCTCCCCGAGAGCCTTCCAAATTCATACAACCAAAATGATCAAATCATATTTTTTATTTTTATTCTCCAAATGAGTGTAAATTCCAATACAAAAGTGCTCTATACCTTAAGGTCTCCTTGTGTGACCAGCACAAACTTAGTAAGAGACCATGAGGCCAGAAACTGGTAGGCCTTACTCACAACCCAGAAAGTAGTGGACTGAACAGTGGCTTGAGCCCTGCACAGCAACCCAAGATGATACAAACCAGTGCTCCTGGTTGCCACTTCTCCTGGGCACAGAAAGACAAACATTATGAATTATGCCATAAACTTCTTCAAGAAGATGACCAAACTACTTTGTCATGTGAAAGGAATGCAAAATATTTTATAGGGATTTTTCCCATCAACAAACTTTGAAACATTGAAGAAGAAAACCTTCCCCTCTTTTTTTTTTTAATTAATCCATGTCCTTTAGAGGTTTAAACAGGAACAGTTACAGGAAATAGAGTGCAGAGTACCTAAGTCTGTGTGTGTGGTTTGTAGTAACTGGAGCACAGACAGGAGAGGAGGGAAAAGCTGGAGTGAAAGATCCATGGTGGAGGTTCTCACAGCAGAAGGAACCGTCACGGCTCTCGGTAAACACTTATCCTTCATCCCTAAACCCAGTGACTCACACATTACTGCAACACAAACATACAATTAAGACTGAATCATACACTTAAAGCTAGTTACATATTATTCATCAAAGTTTTTTGAATCACTATATTAATTAGCAATCAGCATCATACAATAAATACTTAATAGGCATAAATGTGGAATTAGAGTCAAACCTTTAAAAAAAAAAAAAAAAAAAAAGGGACTTTCTTTTAATAAAATATCATACACTCTTTTAATGTTGTCATGCTGTACATATTTATAGCCATTATGATTGTGTCATAAAAAAAATGAAAATGTGCACAGGACAGTAACAAAAAATGTGATCAAGCTGCATGCTACAAAAGTTAATGTTTGCCATCCAGAAAGATCCTTATAGGACATTTTCTTATGACTTAATAAATGACACGCCATACTTATATTTTTTTATATAAAAAAAATGCAGTTTATCATGTTGCAGGAAAACTGCAAAGCCCACCAATTTACTCATGGTGGACAATTTACAGCTTTCTCACTCACTGTTCAAATCACTGATACTTAAACAGATAATGAGAAAAGTCTGTTATTGGTGATGTGAAGTTTCTATTAGAAAAATAAAATAAAATTCACGTTACCAATCACACATTTTTCTCAATACTTGCTTATGTTGAATGTTGACAATACAAGACACTGTGTAATTCCTTTCTACAGAAATGAGAACACATTAGAGCGAGCATGCTAATATAAATCTTACAACCAGAACTAATGTCAGTGCTGCTGTTACGAAAAAGTAAACGACTTAAGACTGATCATAATCCAAGTTCAAAAACACTGTGATATAAAAACTAGGAAGCAAATCACCTGTAATAAACAATAAAGATATAAAATATTATTAATGTCATGTCTGAATATTTGAAATAGAGAAATTGTGCTAGACTTATTAAAATGTCATTTAGCCACAAAGCAGTAAAGCTTTTCCAATTTAGTTCACAAACTCACTTGCATCCCAGTGCATGAAGGCAGCAGTAGATAAAATATGGGAGCAGAATTTATTCAAGACATCCTTGCATTCAGCTGGAACCAAATCTGGAAAGAGCAAATCATAATAAAAGTAATTCAACACTCAAGCAATTGAATAAACAAACAAACTGATTTTATGTACAACCATTTATAGTTCTACCTTCTTTACAAGCTTGCTTCAGGCATCTGAACAGAAGGAACAACCTCTGATCATTCCACTGGTTCATGCCCCCCAAAATACTGCTGTGAGACGGGTAATAAAAATGCTTGATAAGTGCTTTACCAAATTCCCTCCAAAGCATAGCCCTGTACTGAGAGAAGAGGGCCACACATGCATCCAAGCTGCTCAGGTCCATCTGCTGATCAGTGGTTTGACCATGAGAGGGACATTTTTTCGGATTAGTATTTTCTTCTTGTCCACTGGCTCTGCAGCTTTTCTCTGCAGACAAATTCCTATGCAATTGAGGTCTTTTAGGAATGTGTGGAGCTAAGAGGTCTGTCGAAGAGAGTAAGACTTGAAAGAGCGTTTCCAGAATGTCCTCTTGATCTTGGTGAGCAAACATGAACAAGGACATGTTGGAAGACCAAAAACTGTTGAGTGTCTTTTTAGGGGACTCATCTAGGATTGGTTGACCTGAAGTAGGTGGAATAAGGAGGCTGGGACAATCCCAGTCTCCCCATTTCATGCTGGTTTTTCCTGAAAGAGAAAAAAGATCAGTCTGCTGGCATGTCCAGCTGTAAAGCTGCCTGGCTGCAATCTGAGCTCGAATCTGGGCCACAATCCTCAGGATTTCCACCACAGACAATGCTCCAGGTCTGACGTGCTTTCTAGGCAAGCCTGACCTCATGTGAGAACAATCAGAGGTGAACAAAGCCTGCAAACTCCAGGCTGAAGCTTTTTTCCCGGTCCTTGGTTTTGCTATCACATGATTATATAGCTCTACTGCAGACAGCATGTCCTCTAAGGCATCTCTGGGTACACACACCAGTTGAGCAGCAGCTAAGGCTTTAAGCACCATGTGCATGCAATTCTCCATCAGCAGCAAGGCTTGCTGTCCCAGTAACCGAAGCCCTCTCCGCATTGAGCCTAGCATCTCTGTGCGACTGAAAAGAACAGTGTGCATGAAGTGGTCGGAGCGCACTCTCGCATTCAGCATGTCCCAGTGGCCGAGGTGGACCTGTAGCTCCTCACACATAGCCCTAAGACCAAGGTCCCAGGAAGCATCAACTTGTTCTTTTGAACTCTGACCCCTGCTGGCTAAGAGACGGGCTTTCCCCAGCACATCACCCAATCGTGATATAAAGCAGTTAGCTGCGCGACATCTACGGCCATATTCATTGAGGAAGAGTAGCTGAGCCCGTTGTTGCAGAAGGTGCTGGAGCTGTGCATAGTGCTGGCTAAAGGCTGCTGCCTGAGGATGATAGTAAAATTCCACCTCTTCTGAAGTGGACAGTCCTGTAATGCACCCTCTCAGACAGCCTCCTGCTCCACGCAGTACACGGCACTGAGGCCTGAGACTCCTTAAAGTGTGTTCTAGGTGCTGGAGGCGTTGGGAAGAACGAGAGGTAAGATCTTGACATGCTACAAAATGATCTTCATTTTCATTGTTCCAGCTGTCGCTCTTCTGTCTCAGGGGAAGCTTAAAATTGGCACTGAAGCACCTCTGAAACAGAGGATCTGTTTTCTGATGGGACTTTTTAAACAGGCCTGGGTACTGAGGACCTGGGAACATAAAAGGAGGCCATTGATGAATATACATTTCTGAACGTGAAAGGCCTTCTGTTTTAGTGTGCCTGCTTCAGGGTTGTGTCATATCTTAGGCTTAAACAAATTGAGAAAACTCAAACTCAGTTTTACACAACTTTTCTGCCTTATCAGTCCACTTATATTTTGTGTGACAATTCAAAGAGTTGACATGGTCTCATGTGAAAGACTTGTCTATGAGACAAACCTTTTCTAACTTTAAAAAATCAAAATTACACTGCATTATGCAGTGCTGGGCAGCAAGTGTCTGGTCAGATGTCAAAAAATCTGGGCTTTTGTTCTGACTTTGAGAATCTGTATGGCAATAACACTGTAGCTCTGCAAATCAGCACAGTAACTAACTTTACTTGCTGAACAAAGAATTCAGAATAACACAAAATGTTATTATAGGAGTAATATAGTGAATTAATCCACCTACCATTGTGTTTTTCCTTTGACATATATTTTTTTTCACACAGTATTTCTGGAGATGTGTTTGGTTTTCTCTGTGAATAAAGGATGAATCAGAACTTTTAACAAAAACCTTCATCTGAATCTGAAGCAGGTTAAAATAAACCAGTGGCTTTAAAGACCAAAATGAATAATACATGCATTAGATTGTGAACGGGAAACAATGATTATAGTCCTGTCCAGACCCTTTGAGAGCAAGAGTTTCATACTAACCAAAGTGACGTGGTCAGTATCTGACGCTTGAAGCTCATAGCTGTCAGTCCCAGCAGACGGCAATCCTCTGTCTAGAGCCAAAACATTTCAAGTCAAAACAGCATAACAGTCATTAATGTGTTACTGTTAAAAACGCTCTATAGATTAAATTAAATTTTAACTAAATAGTTAGAAATTTGCTCTGGACTGTTCACGTCTATATTTTTATTGTCTATATTGTTTTATTAATGATTGGAAACGTGAAAAACCTCCTTACGGATGTGGCTATTAATGATCAGCAGTAAATCTCCTCACCTGCAGCGTGACGATGTGTTTGTGTTTTGTTGTTGGGTTCAGCCTCACTGTGTCCTTCCTGTGGACTACTGGATGTCTGAGCCATTCTCTCCTTCAGCTCATTAAGTCAGATTTCCCATTTCACCTAAAATCATAAAAAAAAAACAACACAAAGGCACAGCTAGCTATAAGATGGAATAAAAGTCTTCATATATCACTACTAAAAAGACTTTTCACATTTCAGCTATGTGACTGCCGCTAAACATACAGCTAAGCTGAACTTTACGTTACCTGGTTAGCTACCTAAACAGCTTCTTCTTTGTAACAAAACACTGTACTAGGAATCACCTCTACGACAGCTTTAAGCGCGATATCTCATATGATGACTGGGTCCAGCCTTAAAACTGATTTACAAAAGCAAGAAAACATGGAAACGCTCATATGCCACTCTGGCCTTGTCCCAAATAGCACCCTATATCCTCCACAACCGCGCTTAGAGGCCATTGTTGATTAGTTATGTAGGATAGCTACTCTTCATTTTCTCCATTTGGGTCAGGGCCTGCAAGGGACGCAGGGAACCAATGAGAGAGCGGCTGTTGCTCAGTGCAGGAGGAGTTTAAAGATGATTGGTTCGCCGGTTGGTGTCACAATAGGAGGCAGGTCTTATTTATAAAAACACTACTCTTCCATTTTCTCCAACAGCACTTTCTTTACTGTTTCTATAAACGAATGAATTAATAATAAATGTGTACACTTATCATTGATATACTTTATAGCCAAAAGTATGTGGACACCTGAACATCACACTAAGGTTTGCTTTGACTACAATGTTGGAAGCACAGACCTGTAAAGGATGTCTTTATATGATGCATCATTAAAATTTTTAACTTTAAGACCTGAATGTTTTTTGTTAAAACATGAACCTTAATGATAAAACATTAACATTAAGACTTGAACCCCAAACTTTGTTCCAAGATAATAATGCCCACAAAATCCATAAAAATAATGTATGCCAAGAATAGAAGAACTTGAGTGGCCTAAAGCACACAAGGATATGATGGTCAGGTGACCAAACTTTTGGTCATATCGTCATCAAATCATCAAAATTACAATTGCCGAATATTACCAGACAGATTAGAGGTACACTGATTCATTATTAAATATTACAACAACTTGAAAAGCAAAAGTCTCATCAACCTACTCTGAACACAGAGGTCTTTTCAGTATCATTTCTTTATTTCAAAAGTGTCCTTATAAAACAGATGGTTAAATATTTAACAAAAATGTCAAATTTACATCACAAAAATAAAGGCAACAATATACAATTATATATGGGAAACAAACACTCAGATGTGGAATACCAGCCCATATGGAGAACAATTTATAATCAGTGTCACTTTTATCTTTAACTAACTTCACATATTTTGAATTCCCCAAGAAAAAGTGTTTTTAAAAAAATCTATAAGAAACACAACAGTATTAACAATAAAATCACACAAGGGTCAGTGCATTAACTGTCCTCTCGCACCATCAGAGCATCAGTGAGCAAAGTTAAGCCATCTCAGCTTCATCCATCTTCATCATCTTATGGGGGGTTCCTGAGAGCTGTAAAAAAAAAAAAGTCAACATGAACATAACTACATCATAACAAAATGAATAAAAAAGAAACTGTAAGCCAAAATTGGTGTTTAATCGTTGGGCTTTTTCAGCATTTCTAACACACCTCAGACACTGATGTGCTGGTTTTAGAGCTTGATGCTTCTGTTTCAGGATCCAGTGAACACTCAACATCCAGCTCAAAGTCCATGACCTCACCCAGATCTCTGTGCAAGAGAAACACATGACACTTGAATTCATTGCATAAATTATAAAACAAAAAGATTAAAAATCTGCAGAATATTAAGCAACATAAATATTGCTCATGAGGGAAAAACAAAACCTACATTGCCTGCAGATCACTGCCTTCTTCAGCAGGAGGGTCCCATGCATGAAGTTTGACTTTCCACAGTTTTATCTGCTGGTCCCAGGAGCGACGACTGTATTTCTTAAATTTGTTGGGAGTTCGTGGATGAACCCCAGGTTTTCTCAAGTGCCTGTAATTAGAATTAAGTCAAGTATAAGGATAAGTCACCTTATGCACTCAGTACTCCTAGCTTCTTTAAGATACAGTGCAATAACAGCACACGCTATACTCACTTTGGCACTTCTTTAATGTATCTGTCATAGGCCAAAGTGTTCTTTCCATAGTTAATCTGCTTTTGTCGCCTCATTAGTACAGACTCATCAGTCTCAATGTCCCCGGGAACAGGGGAGTCTCTGGAATCTCTGGAGTCTGAACTGTAGGCACAACACGAGAGCTATTATTGTACAAGCACAATGCTGCATCAAAAAAAAGCTACAACTGTAAATAACAAACCTTCCAGATGATGTTTTCCTTTCTCTTTGAACAAGATCACCAGTCAGTATCCGCCGTCTGTAACTAAACCAGTTAAGAATTTTAACAATTTATAAACCCCTTAATGAAGTGTGCTTAGGATGGTTTCAAACATCTTAAAGACTAAAATGAAATAAAAGCAACTGACCGTTCTATGTCCCGACGAACATTAGTGCGCATTTCATTATTTTCCACCTCGTCTGCCCAGTCTCTTATTCTCGACACCGGCCCTGCACTCTCTGGAGTTGTAAAACTGGGGGAAAAAAATTATATACATTATTTTAAAAACACCAATTGTCAAAAATGTACAATTTACCTTTATTCTCTTCCAAACCAATACATGCAATAGAAAACATTTCACATCATAGCTTTTCATATTTATTACTTTGCAGCCTTTGCTTTAAAAAAAAAAAAACTAACAAGAAAATTCAGAGAAGAAAGTCAGAGAGCCAGTATGTAGGTTCTGGTGGGTGTGTTTACATCTAACAGGTCAAATAGCAGATTCTCAAAAGCCTCCTATATCACAAATAGCAAGTGCTCAGAAATCCTAAATGCATAAATGTTGCCATCTCAGTCATATTCGTAATAGATATGATGTTATTGGTGTAAGGTAGATGTGATGTATAAGGTGTAATTATGCACATAATTTGCTGCTGAGTCTCATTCAAAATACATGTGAAGAGAACAAGATCTAAATCCTCCATACAAATCACAACAACAA
>JAOTRN010000051.1:989712-1003642 GCA_028566695.1 Bagroides melapterus
AATAATAATAATAATAATAATAATAATAATTCTAGAATACTTCAAGAGTTTACCATTCGGGCCTGTTTGATCCTCTTTTATCTGAAGTGCTAGTCTCAGACTCATCGCATGATCTTCGTACATTCCCATCAGCATCCCGTTTCATACAACGAGACAATCTAGGTCCTTTGTTCCTGTAAAATAAATAAATAAATAAATAATCATACAACACAAGTAAGAGTTAACAAGTTATTAAAATTCTTTTTAGAAAAGTTTGTGAAACATTCAAGTGGACCCTAGAAGATTTCAGAAAACAAAGTAAAAAAAACTCTATATTTATTACAGAGTTCTAGTTAGCTGGTTTTATTGGTCAGGCAAACTGAGTGAGTGTAATCAGAATCTCAGTAACCTGTCCTATAAGCAATTGTATTTACTATAATGACATAATACATTATAGTAAATAATGACAGTTAAAAAGGTGCTGGGCTGCAAAATGTTTGTAAACCTCTGAAGAAGAAATGAAAAAACATACAACTGCATAAATCGACAACAGAAATCGGGTTCTTTTCGCCAAGTATATTTACAAACACAAAGAATTTGATTCCGTCTGTTTGTGGCTCACGAGAATAATATAAAACACTTAATCGTTGGAGACAAAAACACTATACACATTAACTACAAAAATACGTACATGTTAAATAACTGTTCACTGTGTACTGCTAAGCTATATATGGTTGAAATGACAATAAAAGCTTCTTGACTTGACTTGAAAATAAGGCCAGGGATTCCTGAGGATGTGTACTCAGGACCCCCCTGTAATAAATGCAAAGCAAGGGTATGTCCAGATTTCCCGTTTTTAAAACTCATGCCAGTCTGATTTTTTTTTTTTTTTACTTTCCAAACTCCCGTTGTTCATACATTTGTTAGTGAACGTAAACCTGAAACAGTAAATATCTGTATTATAGGGATGTGATATTATCATGCTGATAATAAAGGGATAACTAACTGCATCTTTTGTCTATATTGCTTTAACACTCGCGTTTTTTTTAACGTTACATTACATTTCTAGGTCCCTTTATTAACCTGTATATTATTCCCAGATACGTGCACAAGCTGTTCTCCTTACACGAGTTTTCCAGGTGCAATTTTTTGGACATCCTCAGCCAATACAAAGCCCATCAGAATCAGAATCAGAATCAGGCTTTATTCTCCAAGCAGGTTTACACACACAAGGAATTTGATCCCGGCTGCTCTGGCTCTCAAATAAAGACATACAGCACTTAACAATTCCATCACAATGGAATTATATAAACTGCACTTTACTGTTTTAGCGCCATTTTGAATTCACATTTCAGCGGAACGAGACCTGGTTTTACCGGGTTTTAGTTAACATACAGCCGTGCTTTTAGAAATAAAACATCTGGTGAAAACATATTTTATGATATAAATTCAGGGTCTATTGTGTAACTCGGGAACATCAACAAAAACAAGTTAACAAAGAAAACTATAAAATACGATACTATGGCACTCTGGTTTTATACATATATTTAACATAATATATCGGTCAAAATGTAAGAAAGGTATGTGACAAATACAATTAAATGTTAATATCTAATGCAGACAGTCAATGGCTTAATCAACTAACTCACCGCACTGCGAAGGCTAAGTGCAGTTTCAAAAGTGTACACTTTGTATATATATGTATATATATTATATATATTATATAATGTATGTATATGATGTATGTATATACATCATATACATACATTAGAGTTTTAAAACGGTAGTAATATAGTTTAATATTAAAATCGCATGTTTAAATGGAACGTACATGTTCAATAAGGTAATTAGCCTGAGAAGCAGCTAGCCTTCCGCTTTGTAAAAAAAAAAAAAAAAAAAAACCGCGGTTTTAAGTGAACTCGCGGGAATCAGGAGTCGATTAAACCACACGCCTCCGTGCATTTCTCCAGAAAAATATTTCATACATGAAGCTCCCCGAGATTTTAAGGCAGTTTACCTGTTTTCTCCAGTTTTGTAGTCATTGTCCACTCTGCGTTTATGGTGATAAGACATTGTTTGGGACGGTGAGATGAGGAAAGAGGAACAGCTGCGGGGAGTTTGACAAAGCGCGCGCCACTCGTTCCGTACAGACCGTCAACAACCAGGTCACATGACACCCCACAGCATTCTGGGTAAAATGGGAGTGCGCTTTCAACCGTGCGTAGGCTTATAAACTCCGCCTTTTCGCTGCGCGGAAAGTTGTTTGTTACTATTTTCATTTTAATGATGTAAAGACGACGACGACGACGACGATGATGATGATAACTATGAATTGTTTACAGTTTACTTTTACTTCATTTGCGTATTTCAACCACTATTTCTACTACGCAAAAGCTACTTATAATTTTTGCATTGGCTAGGTAGGATAATACAATTGTTTTACAGGAACTTCACTTTTTTTTTTAGGTTCTATGGCAGCTGCTAATGGAATAAAAGTGTCTTTGGTGTATGGTGGAGAGTCAACCTGCAAGGCACATAACATAAAAAGCACTTTATCAAGAACAAAAAAGCTTACAAATATTTACTCTACACAGTTTAAAACGTAGCTGCAAGTAGCAGTTCAGGGGCCAAGAACTTTCTGTTCCCACTCACTGCTTATTCCATAGGACATAAATTTGATGGTAACCCTCAAGCTGTTGTTGATATAGGCATACATTTAGTGATACTAATGGGTCAATGGCTCTATGCAATTAATGCAAGTTAGGGATATACAATAAAATATTATTTACTTTATATTGTAATGGGTGGATTAAGGTGTAGCATCTTTAAGGGTTGAACACCTCTATCAAAAGGTGTAGACTAGTCTTATCCATGTGCATCACGAGCACCCTTTGTATCCGAGTCTGATGGCTCTGTTTTATTTCTGATGCTCACTTTTTTTATTGTTCAACATGTAACGCCATTGAGAATATAAGTTTTGTGGAAGACAGTTTTGAGTTTGAAATAAAACATGAACTGTGGAATGCTAACTGTATGTGAGTTTGACAGTTCTCAGCTGCAACTCGTGTTAGTCGAGCTATCCCTTCCTTCTAACTCCACACATTACAGCATATCATAATGAAGCTAAAATTCTGATCCCTCATCTCATATTCATCTCTTGTTCTAAGGTATAGTGTACAGTCATGTGCAAAATAATGGCAGTGATATAAAGTTTGTGTTTTGCAAAGTTTGCTGCTTACGCTGTTCTGGTGTTCATTAACATTGTTTCTAGATTAAGAGTTATCAGATGCATTTTAAATAATTGCATAAAGCTTTATTGGCTTTACTTTCCCCCCTAAAAAAAAACAAAAAAAAATTCACTGGTTTTGGCCCTGGCATAAAATAACCAGCCAAGATTTTTAATCATATCATCACATTTGAAAGTGTGTGTTCTTATTAGCAATGGTTACCTCCAAAGAAAGACATGCAGCTATCATTGCTTTGCATCAAAATAGTCTCACATACAAGGAAATTGCTAAAAAGAATATTGCGCCTGAAAGAATTATTTACCGGATCATCAAAAACTTCAAGTAGAGTTTCAACTGCAGTGAAGAAGGTGTCAGGATGTCCTAGAGTGCCAGGACCATTGCCTCCTGAGGAGTTAGCTACAGAATTGTGTCATCACCAGTGCAAAGCTTGCTCAGGAATGACAGCAGGTGGGTGCGAGTGCATCTGAACGCACAGTCAGACGAAGATTTTTGAACAACGACTTGGTGTCAAGAAGGGCAGCAAAGAAGCCTCTTCCCTCTTAGAAAAACATCATGAACAGACTAAAATTCTGCAGAAAATACAAGGATTCGACATCAGAAGACTGGTGCAAAATTATTTTCTCTGACAAAGCTCCCTTCTGACTGGGACATCTGGAAAATCAATTGTCCAGACCATAAAAGATGAATGCTACTGTGTTGTGCAACAGTTAAGTATCCTGAGACCATCCATGTGTGGGGTTGCTTTTCAACCAAGGTAGTTGGAACTCTCACATTTCTGCTGAAAAACACTGACATCAATAAAGAATGGTATCAAAATATCCTGCAGGAGCAACTTTTCAAAATGATCCAGGAGCAATTTGGTGATGATCCATGCATTTTTCCAGCATGGAGCACCATGTGCAAGAATGATAATAAAGGGGCACAAAGATCATTGCATTGAAATTTTGGATCTGTAGCCAGGCAACTACCTGGATCTCAATCCTATAGAGAACCTGTGCTCAACCACCAAAATGTGCCATTAGTCAGCATTTGGCCAAAATGTGAATATCCAGCATGCCAGAGCAAATTGCAAATGTTATAAAGTGCAAGCGACAACAATGTAAATACTGACAGTTTGAATATATTAAATGTTTTGACAATAATAGCCTTCAAAACGTATAAAATGCTCATCACTGTTAATAAGCTTCAAATACTGAATCAGTGAACATCTTCAACCATGAAATATTAACAAATCCCCAAAACACGCTACAGGTCAGTTTCAGACACTCGATGATTCAAACTGTTAACGGTAATGTAACCGTATATACATTTGTGTGTGTATATATATATATATATATATGTGCATGCATTTTTTTAGTATCAAACCTGCATCACTTACAAAGAAAATGTATGGGTCAATTTACCATTTTAGTAAAGGTTCACCATATTGTGACATTGCATGTATCCAAGTGTAAATAGCAGTTCTTTGCTCTTTAACCTATTTTCTCTGACCACACAGAATAATAATAGTAATAACACTAGTTCACAGTCCAGGTCCTGAAGCACAACTACACTGCCTCTTAGACTCATGTGACTCAATGTCAAAGGACAAAAACTGTAATCAGCTAATAGAGTTCAAGATGTACTTTATCCCCTCCCCCCAAATGAAAATACAATCCCAATTTTTAATTACACCCCTCCACAGAGTAACCACTATATTGCTAGCAGTTTGTGAGCAACCCTTAAAATCAAACATAGATCATAGTGAACAATCGGAGAAGCACTAATCATTGTCCACACTGATAATTTCCCTTGCTCCAACATGCTCCTAAGAAGGAGGGATACTGCAAAACCATGATTGGCTAAACTTTCATCAAATGAACACAAATTAATGGACACCAAAAATACCACTTTATTTGTTCAATGTACAATTCAAAAATAGCAAAACACACCCACACACAAACACCAATAACAACCCAGAAGGTTGTTAATGATCCACCCAGATTTCATGCACGTGTGGAAGCAATCAAGACAGTCTTCCTTGATCTTGCACAGAATATGGCAAATCAGCCCTTCTCCTAAATGAACCTACAAGACAAGCATATAAAAAGTTTCATGTATTTATAACTGAAAGCTTAAAAATGGCAATAAGTAAACAGCTGTAGCAGGCCTTCTTGTCAGGTGTTTTAGACTACAAACAGCCAAAACCCGTGCCAGCCCTGCATATGCTGTCCCAAGATACAAAAAGACATCACGAAAACACAAAGTTTGTCATGATGGTATCAACTTGGGGTTTATGCTATAAGCGAACAGAAAGGATTGCCTGACCTTGGTCTTATAGCACCTACTGTATGACACCTACAAAGGAAGAGAAGAGTTAGAGGAAACCCATTAAATGTCCAGTAGGTTACAAAAGCAGCAATTATGCTCAGTGTTGAAGCTTCTTCACTTCACAGTAAGAATGATGTGTTGAATTAAGTTCATCACAGCACCATTTATGTTGTCGTCACAACAAGTTACAAAACTTACCATATTAAGGCTACAGTTCTTGTGGAACACCTTCAGCCTGTTTACATCCAAAAAAAAAAAGGGGGGGGGGGGGTTCCAAAAGATTAAAATTTTAATTAATTTTTCATCACATGGCATCACAATGGATTAATTTATTGGGAAAAAAATAAAAATAAATGTTACCACTCAAGTCAACAGGCCATGGCAGGGAGTCTTTGAACAGCAAACATCTGCAAGAGACAACTAAATTTAGATCACTTTCATTCCCTGAAATAAGCATTTTGCATTATATTAACAATGTTTGCCCACAGACTAGGGCTGCCCACATGATGTGACCAGCCCACTCTCAGGGGGGCAAGACACCACCATGGCCATGGTTCAAGGCTGCTAAAACAGCAAACCCCAAACATGGCCTACACAGCAGTGCCTTTCTTTTCCAGCAGAGTAACACTAGCTCAGGCACGGTAAAGGCCTGTACAGCTGACTGCCGCTGGATAAAAGGCATAGTCAACGCTAATGTAAAGTTCATCTTACCAGCAGTGCACTAGCACAGTGATCCAGAGAAATCAGTCTGGAGAACTAGTGGACAAGAGAACCATCTGTAAACACACAAGAATTCATGTGACCATTCATGGAGAGCAATGATTAAAATGAATATAAATCTGGAGTAGCATATTGCACTCAGTATATTTTGATTTAAGTATAATATAGACTTTATCCAATACTTCGAAGAGTTATAAAGAAGAGTTCAAAAAAAAAAAGCCATGATGCAACGAGTTGTTTTCCCCAAGGAAAACATTTTCCATTTTAAAACTACTACCGAAGTTATGCAACTTTCTATGATATACACGTTTCCAACGCACGTGAAGCAAAGACGGCTGTAGCTGAATGCGCTTTTATGATGACGTCACACGATATGTCTTGGATCAAATTTTCGGTAATCTGATGGGGGTAAAAGCATGCTCGTCGGTAGGTCATGAGGTTTGTTTGATTTTGCATTCGTTTCTTCGATCGCAATATCCTGATGGGTCGGGAAAACGACGACCTGACCTGCATGCATCGACACGAACACGTGGTATTAACAGTAGCTTCAGCCTCACTGATCTAGTTATACACACACTTGTAAATGCAAAGAAATACACACGGAAAACTTTCGATCACAAACAATTGAAAAAAACCCATACAAATTTCACACAATGAATGAATTTGTTGCTCCGGATAAACCTCTTTTACTGTGCCTTATATGCTAAACTGAGCATTATTACAATGCTGCACGAACATCGTAAAGAATAATAATCCAATAAACTCACCACGGCACTCTCAAGCAAGAAAAATATTTAAAAGGCAAAGCAGAGCGCACGTGCAATAGGAAAAAGTACAACACCGCCATGACGAACAGGAAAGAACACGGACTGTCGTTCACCGGATTTATACAACGCTGAAGAAGCGCATGGCATGCTGGGATAGAAACCCCACTAACGCTAAACCGTGACTCATTTCCGGTAAAAATGATTAACGTTTGTTCATGTAATGAAATTCTTTAAAATGTATTACCAAATTCAATAACACAATAATTTCTGAAATAAATTAAATAGTAATTAAACAGTTATTACTTAACTCTTGCTTTCTGAATTATTACTGAATTATACCGACTCTCGCATTTCTCTTGCAATTTTAAACATTATATTTTGTTTTACATTTAGTCATTTTGTTACTCTTTCCCGATATTTTTTTTATTTTTTTGCTGTATCTCCATATTTCCTTTTTGTTTACCATTTGACCGAAGCTGTGTGATGTTATTTAGTTTGTTGGTTTGTTTGTTTTTTTATTTTAAAGCACACCATTTACCAAATCATAAATACAAATGGTTCTGTGTGAATAACTGGCCTTTCCAACCTCGTTCTAAAACTTTTCGTTCTAAAACTGTTCTAAAAAGATTAAAGATCAAATTCATATAGATTTACACTAGATGGCAGTATAAACCTGACTAGCTAGTGTGACTCACCTGTAAAGCTCAAATTATGTTCTACTGAACAGAAAGTTTTACTTATTGAGGGACACTTCAGACTTTCCTGCACTATAATTTAATAATCACATATGAATAATAAAAAATAATAATAATAAAAATATGGAAAAATAAATATCCCTTCAGAAAAAGTCTGGTGAAACGAGGAGAAGAATAAATTAAAATGCAATTATTTTTTCCACATTTTGGACAATTTGTCTGATATCACAGAAATGAAATCTGTAGTTTAAGACAGTATTAAAGAAGCTGGAATAATAACAGCTGGCAAAAATGTAACAGTCTCCTAGGTTGAGAAGCTTGGCCTGTGTTTTAGCAGCTAGCAAAAAAGATTCACAGTGTATTTTAACTTAAAAATGCCATACATCCTAACCTAATAAAAGTAAGTAGGTAAGTTTATTTATAGAGCACATTACAAATTCAGCTTACACTTACCAAAGTGCTGTACAAAACACAAGTAAAATTAAAACACATCCGTAGCATTTTTTAATAATGCTACAAATTTTCAAAAACTTGTTTAAACAAAAAAATGTGATGTGAAAATTAGACAGTTGTAGACATTACTAAAGGCGTAGAGTGATCCAGTTAACAATATATAACATTCTAATAATTCCAGATCTTTATTATGCTACAGCCTAGCCTAAAGTCTTAGTCTAAGTTACACATCACATTTATTACTGTTCTCCATGTGACAAGACCCAGGCTTTAACTTTCTATAAATTTAAAACAATACAAATGTTTCCTAGCCATAAATTCACCTCTTCATCCTTTCAGTCTCAATGTCATACAGACCAGTCAACCCTGTGAAGTCACCCTGACTGATGATCAGGCTTTATACACATGAAGAGAATCCAAGTTTTATTGCTTTTTTTCCCCCCAGAGATCTGGCGTCATTCGGTCTCATCACAGCAACTTTCCCACCGAGACCCCCAGACAGACGCTTGTCCGCTCTTTTGGTGGGGTGGAATTCTCTAGAACAGCCCCGGCATCTCCATGGCAACATTTAAAAGCTTGAGGGTGAGTGTGTCAAGAGATGGAGGGGAGAGCAAAAAGAGACACTGAGCAGAGCTGAAGGGCAGGGCACAAAGGCTGATAAAGAGCATAATCATGGAAGGGGAAGTATTTAGACCTTGAAAATGAGTCTATCTGACTCATTTGTCCCCATTTGACTAAATGCCAACAGCCGATAAGGATAATTTCATGAATATGTACTGCTCAATGTGGAAAATGAATTTGTAATGAGTAAGAAAAAACAAATCCGAATTTGATATAGTGCTTCTTATATACATAATTTCTGATTATCAGCTGATGCTTAATTTCGATGTAGTCTCAACACCCTCAACATGTCAGCTAACTGTCAAATATGAACCAAAACTGTCATTTATTTCACAATCACATGGTCTGTGTTCACACAGATCTGTGGATTTTTTGGGGTTTTTTTTTTTGTGTCAGTGTTTCAGGATATGAAGTGTTTGCATGGTGCAATGAGATGGGCTCGCATCACATGTAGCATTGAAAAAGGCTCTGGCTCCACCATGAAACCCAGAATAACTGCAGATGATGAGGACTACACGGACTGGCTTCTCTTCCCTCTTGTACCAAGTAAAAACTGTCATTCTTCTTTATTTAATATTTTTTATTTACAAATGCAAATATTACAATAGATATTTTCAAATGTTTCAACACAAACTTCATTATTAATCTCTCAGGTCTCATAAAGTGCATCAGGTTGAGGAAAAGGTAATAAAAAGGGCAAGCCCTATACCAATAGGCAGCATTTGTCCAACACCTCTGTCCAACAGAGGCAGAACATCATACAAGGCATTAGCTCTCATGTAGCTTTGAGACTGAATTAAGACGTAATTACCTTCACATAGGCTACAAAAAGACTGAGCATCTTACAATGAAAGACTTTGTACCTAATTTGAACTAAAGTTGCTCTGACCTGGTGTAAGAACTGTGGACTATCTATTTATGTAGACTAGTATAAAAAAATAGTTATCAGATTTAGGTCCTTACACCACAGTACAGTGTCTCATTCTACCTATTCAGCATTTACTCTTAATGCCACGTGATGCATTGAAAATTAAGGCATAACAATAAGACAGACAAATCTAAGAACAACAAATGTTCTGGTTCAAGATAATAGCCCTTACAGCAATGTTCCATTAGAAACTCATTTCTGAATTCTCTCCAGAGGTGCTCTGTAGCCTGCACAGAGCATGCTAGTGTTCAGAGGTAGTGGGCGAGCTAAAGGCACTTTTGCATCCAGCTCTGTGGATTGTTTCTCCATCATTAACAGTCACCCTGCTGAAAAGTGAGGACAAATCACATAGGGACACCTGATTCAGTGGAAGACTCTGAGAGGAGTAACTATCCTCGTAAGGATCCTTTTCCATGCCCTGGTCTCAGGCCCTGCCGAGCAAACAGAATGAATGGTTCCTTTATTGAATGGCATTTTGGACAGACAGAGCTAGGGGAAAGGACTGAATTGACAGTTTAGGGAGAAAAAAAAAAAACATTGGAGTCACTTCAGTCCAACCCAGAACACAGGTTCATTCAATCGCTCTTGCCTTTAGTACAAATACCTGCATATACAATCACCTTAAAATCATCTTAAAGACACAAACAGACACAGAGATGTCCGTAGGTCCATCAGTCAGCACTAACTGAAAAATATTAGGGAGGTCAAAAAAAAAAAAAAAAAAAAAATCATCGCCACATGGGTTGAGTGGCAGGTCGTGGGATTTTAGGGCCAGCAGTCCTGGAGCCCGCTGTTGCTTTAGAAGATGCTGTGTCTGCATTCTTGGCTGCTTTGGCTTTGGCTGCATTGATTACTGCAGTCCGAACAGCCTTTGTGTTATTAGCTGCAGTTGGACTCTGGACGGCGTGAGTCTGACTTAGGCTCTGGGATTCTGTATGGGGTGCGAACCACTTTGAAACACGCATGGGTGAACCCCGGACTAACTGCTGGTGACTGCTAGGAAGTGTTTTGTGCTCTGGGCTGGGCTTTTCAGGAGGCTGGCAGTTCTGCTTCATGACTCTGTCAGACTGGGTACTTGCTTTATCCCTTGTGCTGATGCTACGCTTCAACTCAACCTGGATATTTCGGGGCCGTGTGACTACTGACGAGCGCATGGAGACGGAGCGTGAAGGGGTTAAACGCGATCCACGAGGAGTTGCTGATCCCTCAACCGAGCTTGGCTCTGGCTTGGGACGTGCTCTCGGAATACCAGAGCTGTTACCAGGTCCAAATTGTGAGGCCAGTCCTCTTTTAGAGGGACTTTTGTTGGGTGTTTTGGGAGCCTCCTTAGAATGTGGCAAGCTTGCAACATCTCTCTCTTCAGCCTCCAGCTCTTTTTTCCATTTTGAGCAATGGCTTGGTGCTGCCCGTTGTCCAGTAGGCGAAAGAGTTTCATATGAGCGCAGACCCTTCACTAGAGTGTGGCATTCCAAGGTCTCACCCACCCGTGGGTACAGTCGCTCTCTCTCTGGGCTGACTGGCCCAGCTTCCTGTGCCAACTGAGGCGAGATTTCTAGATGACAGGATCCCTGCGAGATCTTGGCATTAGCCTGAATGGCCACTCCATCAGATTCCTGGGTGCTAGCTTTAATACAGTCTGTTTCTGAAACTGTGTCCGTCTTTACTTGCTTTACCCTCTCAGAAGATTTTTTAACCTGTGTTTCAACTTTCATTACCTTGTTAAAGTTTAGTCCCATAACTGGTGACATGTTCATCTCCCTCTCTTGCTGTATTGTAACATTCGTGTCAGGCGTAGCTGCGATATTTCCGTCAACGTTGGTTTGCAACACACATTCCTCTAACAATTTAGAGTCCATTTTAATTATGTTCAAATCATTTGTTGTATTAACACATTCCTTCAATGAATGCCTCATAAGTGGGGAATTTTTACTGTTGTCCTCTGACAGGGGCGTTTGTAGATCTTTGCTCTGAAGGAAACTGGGCTCCAAGCTCTTGTCCTGAAAGCTGTGAAAGCGTTGCGGTTGTCGTCGAAGGCTGCGCCGGCTCCAAGTGTAGCTCAAGTTTCTCTCAAGAGTGCGCTCCAGGTCATCAAGCTCAGAGCCACTACAGACTGCCAGTGAGCGCCGCTTCTCCAGGTTCTCCCGCTGCCGTTCGGCACGCCTCTGCTCCTGCAGCTCACGATCAGTGTTTTCCTGTGACACAATGTGTTGAAAGAGTAAATATGAGAATGTATAAAAGAACAAAAACAACGGTGGAATGCATTTTCGAAACACATTTTTGATGATATCTTTCTCCATAGAGAAACCCTCTAGCTCAGGGTTCATACTTACCCGCACAGCTCTTTGGAAGCGAAGGCAGAAGCTGTGAAAGACGTGACAGGCCTCCTCCAGTTTGAAGGAGCTCTCATCTTCACAGAAGAATTCCACCAAGGCCTGGCTGGTCTTACGCAAGCTTTCCACCTCTTCCTCAGATTCCATAAGCCTCACTTTTGCAGTCTGAAAAAAAAAAAAAAACAGTAAGTCGCTGCCTGGATAAACTGAACATTCAGAAATATACACACAATAGAGGATTAATATCATATTCAAATTGCAGTATGATAGTTTGTCTGTACCTCGAGGAACGGTCTCATCTGCTGTTCAAGCTCTGAATCTGTCTGCACACTGACTTGCAGTGTATCCACTCTACTGTGTAAGCGGGACAGATCCTCTAGCACGGTCTCCTCTGAGAGCCTAACACCAAATGAGTCACATTAATTTGAATGTAATATATTTCCATAAATTTCCTCATATTTCCTTAGCATTTTCATAAATAAAATACAAAAATAATACACCTGTCATTTACAGTTTGCTTAAATAACATACCTTGATGCTGTACTGACATGACTCAGCTGGCTGGGAAAGGTCAGTAGATCCTCATCTTTCTTCACAGCCTCCTGAAGCAGCAAAAAAAACCCAAAAAAAACACAATGATCCATCACATACAAATGTCTAATTACTCAATCCAAAATGGTATATATTTTGGTTATAATGCAGTGATACTATAAGTCTCTGCTCCTAATGCTCCATATATTCAGATCTGTGTTCAGATTTAAAACAAAGTTGGCATAGCCTAAACAGGAAAGAAAAGGCTTTAATCAAGCACTGGAAAAATACAAAAACAAGAGGCAGAAATGTCAGCAGTGAGTATATGGTCTGAAATCTGAGTCTACAATACACAACACAGTTCCTTAACCTCAACACTTGAATTAATCATTTCCAAGCATAAATGTATGTAAGTGGGAATACAGTCCCATTACACGCAAGTTATTTTTAAATAGATGCCCTGGGAACATTTCTGATGCTGTGAGAAAAACGGAATAAAAAAAATAATAAACCCAAAAACGTTGTACCTGTATATGTGTTTAGACCAAATAATGTGTTCCTTATGTTCCTTAGTGGTTAAGGTGTTGGTCTACCAATCGGAAGGTTGTAAGTTCGAATCCCCGCTCCACCAAGCTACCACTGCTTGGCCCCTGAGCAAGGCCCTTAACCCTCAATTTCTCAGTTGTATAAATGAAATATGAATGCAAGTCGCTCTGGATAAGGACGTCTGCTACTACTGCATGGCCCTTTCATGACTGTCATATCTCAGCTAGAGTATAGTACTGACACTACAAAAACAGTTAAGATCTAATTTGAGGATCTCTCATAAGATCTCATGCACAAACAAATTAACATGCATAAAGGAAACAGCCACTTCAATACAGTATAATTCTGGCATCTGAGTCAAAACCTCTGCAACCTTTTGTTCTTTAAAACACAGATTTGCAACAGAGAAGTGTTTTGAGTCTTTATGCTCAATCAGTGAACATTACACTTAGTTGAGGCTTGGAAAGTACTGGAAACAAATCTGATCTGCTACCCGTATCGTATTTCATGGCTGCATCTGCCTCATTACCGATATTCAGGATCAGATCAACAATGCAGCATGAACCAAGAATCAGGGCATGAATTGTTTTTACTTTTCTTTTGTATTACCTAGCTAAAAGAACATCCACAACACTTACAAACATACGCTAGACAATGGCACGCTATTCATATAACTATCTCAGTTCCGACGTCACCACTGTAACACGAACTCCTCAGCCTCATTCAGAAACAAAGTGCTTCAAAGAGAAACACAATGAAATCATCCTCTACAGTCTCAATTGCAACAAAGTTTCCCAGAGAT
>JAOTRN010000051.1:1065642-1082064 GCA_028566695.1 Bagroides melapterus
AACACAATTCAGGGTATTTTATTCATCTAATGTTATATTGTCTATAAGTATGTCTTTATTTTATCTGTCCTGGAATCTTAAAATGTTTTTTTATTTGTGTGTTTAAATAAAGTATTTTTCATAGCTACTGATTTAAATACTTGTATGCAATATTTTTCTTATGTAAAATAACTAAAATGAATATAGCAAACTTGATAAGATAAGATAAGATAAGATAAGATAAACCTTTATTCGTCCAACAGTGGGGAAATTTGAAATTTGGGCATAGTACAGTTAAGTACAGGAAGCGGCCCTGCAGCCAAACGATTGGCGCTAATGCTTTCCTGCATTCGAAAAAAGCAAGATGCACACAAGCCAAGACAAAGACACAGTACACGCGGTCACATGATGGGATTTTTTCCAAGACAGTCAGGGTGGGGGGCCAGGGTGGCGAGCAGACGGTATATGAATCACAATGTAAATATTAATTGTACAAAATAGATGTAGATAATTACTGTGAGGTCTATCTATTTATACAAGTACAGGGAAATAAATCTTAAAATTAAGGGAACATATAATGGTTATATACACAGTGGATGTAAAAAACATCTACACACTTGTTAAAATGTAAGAACAAACAAACAAAAAAAAAAACATTGAGTGTCTGTGGGATTACACAGAGAGACAGAAGTATTTGAAGGTATTTGTGTGGACAGCCTGACCTGACCATGTTGGCATTTGTTTTAATTGTTCTCCACTTTCTATTTATTATTATTACTAATTCTTTTTCAGACGTGGAATGGCTGATTACAAATTCTTTTGAGATCTTTTTATATCCCTTACCAGACTCATAAGCATCAACAATTCTCTTTCTGAAGTCCACAGAGAGCTCTTTGGATCTCACCATAGTGACACTTCAACACCCTTCAACAATTCAGATAAAAAAAAAAACTAAATGTCTGAGGTATAAATAAGGTAATAAGGCCTCCTTCAAAATACTCTGTAATAAAGTTCTAACAATTTGCTCCTGATGTGATACACCTGTAGATCATTTTAGCTATTTAATTACAAGTAAACATTGGTGTGTCCGTACTTTTTCCTCACAAGAAATTTAAAGTACATTTTAGAGATCATTTAAAAAAAGACTTTTTTTTTGTTTAGTTAAATTACTTGAATCATACAATCTTGATATGTTTAACCATTAGCAAAAAACACAAGCTTTCCTGGGATGTCCTAATGTTTTCACATGATATATACATACAGTATATATGAGAATATCATATTATATTAGGCCTAAAGATATAACACATGTACAACCAAAAATAGTGCATATACAAATCATTCTTTTAATTTGGTTTTGGCAGATCTCAGCATTTTATATACATAAGAATCTCCAATGATTATTTAATGCTTATTAAAATGAAAATAAATACGTTTTTTGTTTTTCTGCTAAAACATGAGAACTGATAATCAAGAAACACTACTTAATATTTAATTTAGGCTTAAAACATTTATACTGATTAGTACAAAACATCAAATGTCAGTTAATAATAGAAGGCATAAAGACGGAGTGTGTTTAAAGTGAAAAGTATCACTGTACAGAACTATGGAAAAAGGCGAGTTGAGATAATTCCCCGCTTTAAAATTTAAACACAGAGCAAGCTTAGCACACATTACACATAACAGCGCTCCTTGGAAAACTGGCCTCAGGAGTAGTACGCAGCACACTCAGGCTGAAGAGTCAAGTTCAAATAAACTGGGTTGACATTAAGGTCAAAGGTTGGTCAAAATATGTAAAGGCCATTTTATGCCAACACTGTTCAAAATCAAAATATTAGTTATATTTGTAAAATTTCCACTTCCACATTTTTAACTGACACATTACTGAATTCTATATTTTTCCCTAAAACTTCTCAAAGGATTCAGTATCATTAAGTTTATAAACCAGATGCCTTGGAGAAGCTTCCCAAATGCCTCGTAGTGTTAACCACCTTTAATGGATTTTTTCCATTTATCACGCCCGATCATCTAGTATGAAATTGTGCATTTTAGTGTCTGTGCAAATGATGTGTGAGATTTGTGATGAGACCAAACTACAGCTCATATGGAGGTCTAATATTCCTCTTATTCAGTACAAACACGTTTTTTTCATGATACGAAGGAATTCCTGCTGGCTCACTTCTCCATCGCCATCTCGGTCCGCTTCTTCAATCATCTCCTAAAGAAACAGTGAGCAGTGTTGAGACCGTTTCTTTAATGAAGTGCAGAAGTATATTCATGGGAAAAAGAGAGTACACCCTCCTACAATTATGTGCTTTTATTTTAATCAGGGTCTCAATAACAACTGTGTGGATCTCACCCACTTTTGCAAGCAAACAACCTGTCATCAAAGTGACAACAACAAATGATTTCAAAAAGTGTACCAACATTCCAAACCCAGATGAGTAAAAATAAGTACACCCTGGAATTCAGAACCACCTTTAACAACAATCACTCATCCCGTAGGAGATTATCAGCCTCAGACATTTATTTGGAGAAATCTTGACCCACTCTAATTTACAACATGACTTCAGTTCATTGATGTTTGAGGGTCTTCATTTATGCATTTATATTTGTAAGATGTATATGTTTATACTTTATTCATTTTATTCTTCTTTAGCCAATTAGATATTGATTTGCTGGTATGCTTGGGATCATTGTGTTGTTGCATGATTCAGTGTTGGCACATCTTAAGCTGACTGACAGATGACTTCAGATTTGTTTCAAGAATATGGAGTTCATCATTGTCCCAAGGATGTGTCAAAAAAAAAGTCCTAAATGATCTCACCTCCATGCTTTGATTAGAGATGTTTGTGGGTTTCACCAAACATGATGCTGTGCATGATGACCAAACACCTCGGTCACTTCAGTCCAAAGGATATTGTTTAACAACTTTTGTTATTTGTTCGATGCAATTTTGCAAAACATTCCAGGAAAGCTGTACTGTTCAGTATTTTTCTAATTGTGCTGCAATGAAAATAAACATTTAATGTGTTTACAGAGGCTTTAATGTGATTTTCTTTATATCTTTGAGAAATCAAGTCTGAACCTGAACCAAATTTGGAGATGGCCTTATAACTCACTCCAAGATTGAGGTCATGGCTCATGTCATTCTTCTTGGCATGATGTACACACAGACCTGAGTGATCCAGAACACAACCAAAGGTCCAAAAGTTCTGCTATTATAGAAGTCACACTTCTTAATAATTGTTTAATCTCGTACATTTCATTATTTATACTTGCTTAATGTTGGAAAACAAAAATAAAAAAGATGTACTTATTCTTTCCCCCAACCGGATTTTTGTATGTTGGTTTACTTTATTTGGGGAAAAAATATTAATAATAATATTATTATTATTTGAAAAATATGCAAAATATTTGTTGTGATTTTTTAATAAACTGAGGTTAATTGTTTATTTATTTATAAGTTGGTGAGAACCAGCTAATACCTATAACATTTAAAAACATAGATTTGAAAGAGGGTGTACTTTTTACTTTTTTGAAGTTGAATCTTCTCACCTGAAGCTCCTCGTCAGTAAGGTTCTCTCCGAGCTCTTTGGCAACTCGCTTTAGGTTGCGGAATGATATCTTACCAGTTTCATCATCATCAAACAGTCGAAAAGCCTTTAGGATTTCTTCTTTGGAGTCCTTTTCAGCCTTTAAAAGAGCAACAGCATTTAAAATCTCAGTTTGTTCTTGATAATTTTGCTGTCACAAGAAAAAGGTCTCACCATCTTTTGGCTCATGATTGCCAAGAAGTCATCAAATGAGATCTTGCCAGTCCCGTCTTTATCTACATCTGCAATCATTTTCTTGATCTCCTCTTTTTTGGGCTCAAATCCCAGAGCCCTCATAGCAACCTTAGTCAGGAAAAAAACTCCATTAGCATACACCCATGCTTTTATGTGTTATTTCTGTACATTGTAATACCTCACCTTCAGCTCCTTCACCTCAATGAAGCCTGAGCCATCTGTGTCAAACAGCTCGAAGGCTTCTCGTATCTCCTGCCTTATTTCTTCTGTCAGTTCAGGTTTAGGACTCGCTTTCTTACGAGGAGCCACAGCTCCAAGCGATGGCCTTTTGGCACTGGTGGCCTACAGTATATAACCAGGAGCCTCATTTATATAGTTATTTCAATAGGCATTAAAGCTGTAAACCCTTATTTAATAATCACATGTTCATAATACTAACATTAAATAATCAAAGAAGATACGGTAGGATATTAGGCAACACACATCGAATAATCGATGAGATGCTGCTCGTTTACTTTATGCGGTACATATATATGATAGGTATTGTCTTAGAGACTGGCTTAGCTTCTTACGTTACATAAAAATAACATTACGAAAAGGTGAGTGTTTATTTTTTAGTGCTTTATTATTACTGTTGAAGATGCCATCAGCGTATGTTTACAGAATCACAGTGAGGAGGAGGATGAAGGCTGTACTCATGACTCACCATTACGGTCTCAGAAGTGTAGCAACACAGCGATCAGTGGAGTCTTTCTCTCGTTACAGTCTGCCAGCATGTGGTGTATAATACTATCGCAGATTTTCTGTAGCGGATATAAGCAGATTTTACAGCGATAAAGGATGTGAATACATGGCCGCTGAATCACTACATTTCAGCATCAGCATCTTCTCCTCTGGTGAGAAACGGGCTGTGGTTGGTTCGGTGGGCAGGACAGACGCTTATTGGTCGTTGAAGGGGCTTTTTCCTGCCAGCTGAAAAACAAACAAAACATAAAACCTTCAAAGACCCTCCCAAAAACAAGCAAAACCTACAATCTCACTGAGATAGAAGTGTACTGAGATTGTGGCTATCTTTATTATTTTAACTGGTTATCACTGTTATGATACGTTTATATGTTAGTAGATTGACCAATTTGCCTCATCCTATATAAACTGGTGCGCACATGTACGACACTGTTATTTGCTGTATTTCTCTCACTTTTTTTCTTGATGACAAATTTATATGTACAAATAAAAATATAAAACCGGGGCGGACACTAAACAGTTGCCATACATTTATTGGTCAAGACAGTGGCGTAATATTACGTAGACCTCTCTTCATTGGTCAGATACATGTGTTCCCTCGAGAACAGAGGATCAGTGGAACCAATGGCAGCGTTCACCCCTGTCAGCTGATATGTTCATAGGTTGAAATCCAAATTGCATCTTGATTAACAAGTAGAGCACTAAGTAGAATGTAAAAACTATTGCTTTACACCCTATAGAAGTGCACTTCTACAGAATAGTGAGCCATTTAGGATTAGGTCACCAGTTTACCATTCAGTATGCAAAATACTTGCAAGTTGTTCGATAACGAATCGACTCCTTAACCAGCTCAGTGCTAACACCTATATTTTGCAGAGATCCTTATTGTATTTGTAAATGTTATAGTGATTTTACAATTATTTAGAAAAAAAAGAATTATTTAGAAAAAAGTATAATTTTGTTAAGGTAGTGTAAGATTTCAGTAAACAATTTCATTTGTAACTGAAGGAGCAGAATAATCACTATTCAAACTCTTGCTAAATATTGTCTGGTTAAAAAAAGCATTGTTATTTAGAACCCTTAATAGGCTCTTACCAGTGAAATGATTCAAATGATTCGACTCAATGAAAGAGCCGCATGAAGTTCAAAGTCTTCATCTACATGTGTGTGTGCATGTGGAGATTTGCTTGATATGTGTACTTTATCTGCTTGACGTTAGTCTGAGCTCCCAGTTCTCCAATGTAAAGGAGTTTTGATCTGTCGGTTTGAGAACAGTTAGCTCTCTATGAGAGGTCTACAGAAAACTATTTTATCTGCGGTTGACCCTTTCAGTGCATTTACAATGGCAACGCGCATCCGACCGGTGAGTGTAAAGCTATTTTATATATTTACTTATTTATCTTTATCTGAAGTTAAATACAATATATTATGGCAGTTAATGAAAAACTTCCAAACTTTCAAAACATCCACAAGCAATAGCTTTCTCTCTCTCTCTCTGTCTGTCTGTTATTATTATTATTATTATTATTAGTAGTAGTAGTAGTAGTAGTAGTACAAACACACCAATGTTTGTCATGCCATTAAAGCCACTTGAATTGAATATGAATAAACCTGGAATGACCCTGAGGACTTTCTGATTATGAATAAAGCTTTAAGAATCAATTAATATGAACATGATTGCTTACACATTTCTACTCACAAAACTCACAAAAACTGTAAAAGCTTAATTTTGTCCAAAAATAAAACTTCATGGGAAAAGTCCAAACACTGTTTGAAAATTTGAGATTGAAAAAAGCCCTAATGTTTCCTGTGAACAGAGCAGTAAAAGATGTGCTGTAATTGGTGGCTCTGGCTTTTTGGGGAGGCACCTTGTTGAACGTCTGGTGGAAAAAGGATACTCAGTGGCTGTGTTTGATATTGCACAGAGATATGACATTTCTGGAGTCACATTTCACCAAGGAGATTTGTGTGACAAAAAGGTGATAAATGTATTTTCCAACATTAAATTTTATTATGTGACAATGATATATTAAGACATCCACTGATCAGTAAACAACATTTTATTTTTTTTTTTTTTTTACAATTCTGTTTATCTTTAGACTTTGCTGAAAGTCCTGAAGGATGTGTCACTGGTGTTTCACTGTGCTTCTCCTTCACCAGCCTGTGATGACCGAACTCTCTTCTGGAAAGTTAATGTTGAAGGCACACGCATTGTTATTCAGGCTTGCCAAGAGGCTGGGGTGCAGGTATGGAACACAGAGATGCACCATGTTGCCAAATATTTTTGGACGCCAATGGACACATGTTGTTCTTCCCCAGACTGTTGCCAAAAAGCTGGAAGCACTTAATTATCTAGAATGCCATTGTATGCTGTAACATTAAGATTTTTATTCATTGAAACCAAGAGGGTTCAACCTACTAGTATGACAATGCCCTCTATAAAGACACGGTTTGGAGTGGAACTCAGTTTTCCTGCACAAATCCCCATAGCCACATTCCAAAATCTAATGGAAAAGATGCAAAAGATCATTTCTTGATCTTAGAGATGTTCGGAAAGCATATATGGGGGGAACAAATGTGAAACTAATATTATTTATTACATTGAAATAGTTTATTCATTTATTTTCAGTAACCGCTCTATCATAGTCAGAGTTGCAGTGTGTACAAACATAAAAAGGTGGGAAATGCACACCAGGATAGAATAAGGAAAACAGAAAGAAAGCCCACACAGAGACAGGAAGAAACTATGAAACCATTCAAATAGGAACCCTGGACCTTTGAGGGGGAAACACTGCCCCCTGAGCCACTGTGTCTTCTATAAAAAATAGCAGTAATTTTAAATCGCACATAAACTGAATCAGGCAACATTGTGCTAATGTGCAGGCCAGACTGATAAACAGCTTGGCCATGTGACAGCATAATCCACAAGGGGTCAGCTTTAAAAATGTTCCTGAGTGAAAGAAAAGCACAATGACAGAACTTTCAGATTGAAATGTTGTATTGAAAATCTTTAAAACAAAGACAAGCTATAATAATGTTGTAGTCAGTTAATAGCTAGACATTGTTTTAAACATTTTCTATATTATTATTTTATTAATATGTATAGTTACAAAATTATTTACTCAGTATGCACAAATGGTGACCATGTTGTCAGTCATAGATGATCATGGCTGCATTAATGGGTATTTAATTTGTTATTTTTTTTGTCTAAACAAATGGATTGCAGCAAAAAGGGCAGAGTTAAAAATTTGCTCTGTGGATATTTTTTTTTGGACAAAACGCATGTTCATTTATCTTGAACTATTAGAATGCCCAGAAATTTGAACACTGAATTGACTGATATTATTTCATGGCCTTATTATCTGGTTTGTAGAAACTTGTCCTAACCAGCAGTGCCAGTGTGGTGTTTGAAGGAACTGACATCAAGAATGGAAAAGAAGATTTGCCTTATGCAAAAAGACCCATTGATTATTATACAGAGACCAAAATTCACCAGGAGAAGGTAGATATGTATTTATAGGTATTTTATGCTTGTTGGCTTTGTTATAGTACTGTGTTTACTTTTAATTAGTGACTTATATTTGACCAAACTATACTTTATATAATGTAAACAATGAATTATTTCTTGTTGTGTGCTGGGTAGATTGTCTTGGAGGCATGCAGTAAAGAGAACGATTTCCTCACTGTGGCAATTCGTCCTCATGGGATCTTTGGTCCGCGAGACCCTCAGCTTGTGCCCATTCTTGTAGACACAGCACGCAAAGGCAAGATGAAGTTCATCATTGGGTAAGTGACAGTGGCTTTAGGTAAGCAATGAAAAAAGTTAATTTCCCTGTATGTTAGTGACCTGGAGGGGTTCGACTTCTGCTCCATGCATGCATCTTAATTTGTATAACAATACTGGCTTGTATTCACAAAACAAATACTCTTCTGTTGGTAAGTGTGGCTAATAACTTGCTAGAAACTAGTCATGTAGAGTTCATGAATTGTTTTACCTGGTTTAGACAAAACAAACAAATCTGAATTATGCGAAAATGTGTATTCAGCCATTGTATGAGCTGAACTTTATCATGGCCTACCTCTTGACCTGACTGGAAAATTATTCGAAAGGACTTTGAAAACTGCTTTACAATGACCACAGTGATTGTGCTTTACAGTCTTGGTAGAAGATTAAGATTAGAAGGTAAAATCTGGAGTGATGTGTGACTATAGGTGTTGAGGTGGTGTAGACAGCAGATAGTGTTCTCAGGACAGCTGGCATATGAGGAAATAGATTTGTGTTGTTAAGCATGCCATTTCTCCATTATTTCAACTGTAGCAGCTGACAAAGGGATCCCATAGCCAAAGATGTATAAGTAGGTGAGGTGAAACATGTCACTTATGGTGGTATTGGGATAATACAGAAGATCATTCTGTTCTGATCTGCTTTTGGTCTATGTCCCAGTAAATGGCACATTTGAAGAATGATTCTAGGAACATTAGTATCCTTCTGTACCCTTCACAAGATATTTAATAGCACATGGAAGACAGAGGGGCATCAGAGAGAACTTAACAATACTTCTGCAGGCCAGAGGGGGTGCTAAAGGATTTCTTACACATATCACCCTTACAAATGCTGGTCAGCTTTAAGGGCTTCTGAATAGGAAGCATGAGAATGAATAAGAAAAAGAAGAATAAGATGAGATCAGAAGTGCTGGAGGATGTTACAGGTGCTGCTAGTTATTCTTCAGAAATGGCTATTTTCCCCCCAATTCCTTCAGTCATAAATATGCATGGACAGATGAAAAGTGAAATGGATTTTGGAGCAGAGAAAGCCAGACTGTGTAATGAATTCATCAACTATTCATCTCAAGGAAGCATTATCACTTAAATTTATGTCTGCAAGGACAATATGCAAAGGATTGCTGTATTTTGTGACTTGCAAGAGATATTGATATTTTGTGACTTGGTTTATTTCCTCATAATCAATTCAGGGTCTGAGTATGCTTCCTTTCTTTTGAAGAAAGAACAAACCAGCTATTGCAGGTGAAGTGAAAGTGGAAGGACAGATATCCTGGAAGGTGTACTACTGTGATGTATTCCTCCAATACCTTGTGTTCAGCTGTTGAGAGACGATGATTGCAGTTGTGTAGTGGAGTAGAACCAAAGAGGAGGTCTTAGAATTGCTGAACACGTCCTTAAATTGAACAGGATTACCACCTTGAATCTGATTCTGGGCTTTCAGTGGTGTTCGCTGCTACGACGAAGCTGCGTTATTACTGTCATGACTTATGACAGAAGAGGTGGTTATGACCATCAGATTATTTCACCTTAAGGGTTGTAACATTGTAGCCATTGGAGGACTAAGTGATGTACTTGAATGCACAGCACTGTTTTTCAACGTAATTTCCAAGGTGAAGTGCTCCACAGTCCCTTCACCCCCATCGTTGATGCTTGCACGTGAAGCTCAAACAATAGAGGAGCTGTCTGAATATTGACCCACCACTCCTACTGAAAATGTCTGGTAGGATAAGAGCTAAAACTGAAACACCATGTTTGAGTGATTGGTGCTTAGTGGTTCTTCACTTATAGAAGAGAGTAGGAGAGCTATTGTTTGGCTGTCATAGGCATTGAACAATATGATGCACTGAGCTGCCACAGTGGAAGCAATATCCAATTTTTCCATCACTTTATTTATTCCTCCATGGTGAAGGTGATTCGAACTTCGCCAATCAGCAAAGATTCTGAATTGTTGTTTGACTTGAGTAGTGACTCTGTCAGTCCTCCTCTGTGTGTCTGAGGCAGGTTATATGAGTGAATGGAAAGCTCAGTGTGTGGGTCCAGAGATGTTTGTTTATCCCAGTATGCTGGTTTGTCCATCAAATTCTGTCATAACCCCTGTGAAAAGCAGCCTTCAGTGCCTGTTATTTTCTTTTTCTGCCAGAGACAGGCATTTTGAATTTGAGAGTATTTTTGGCTGCGCTGCATCCTCTCTGAAACCATGTAAGAGGAATTTTTGGCTGTCTCACAAAGACACACTGGAATGAAGCACTGAAGTTATGAAATGTTCAAATAGCTTCACCTTATAGTTGCCATACTGCATTAGCTCAGGGGAGTGCTTTGCAGGTTAATGAACTGAAAGTCCTGACGTTCCTCAGATGACTGGAGAAATACAGAGCATTGAAGCAAATAGCCCTTGCAATTCAATGGGTCTCTGGCATAATTTAGTGGTCAGGCTATGAGAAGTACATGGGAATGTTTACTTTGCATGAGGTGTTATGGTCTAAATGTTATTATAGATTATTATTTAGGTTTAGAGTTACTACTAAAAGATAATAAATGTGCTAATATCACTAAGAATGTATATAACTCACAGCAGAACCAGTGACTTATTTGATATTTGATGTGTGTTAAAAAGCCGATTTGTGATTTTACAGTGACGGTACTAACCTTGTGGACTTCACCTATGTGGAAAATGTAGTGCACGGACACGTTCTAGCTGCTGAGCATCTGAAAGCAGACTCACCACTTTGTGGAAAGGTGTGTATAGGTTTATAAACATACGCATCATTAACTATGCAGGTGACAATAGAAGGTTTGGCATCTAGTCTGCTTAAAAGTGTTCTGTTAAATTAGAGGGCATTAAAGTGCTTTTGATTATAGTTTGAAAGAGCCATCATGCATAACATCTAATAAATCTTGCTTAAAAACATATTTGATCATAAATCAAATAATACAGTAAGTATGCTAATGTTTGTCCTAAACCACTGTGTAGTGTGAAGTGCTAGATTACTTTGTCAAAAAAAAAAAAATCTTTCATCTTCAACCACTCAGTTACACAATCTGACACCAACATGAAACGCTACTTTGGCTGGCCTGACATGAACATAACAGCGCTTATATCTTGAAGCATTAAATGTATTTTGAGAAACAACTGTCACTCACTCACTGCTTTTTGTTACAAAGTATTGTGTGTGAAAATCTCAGGAGTTCCTAAAATACTCAAACCAGCTCATCTAGTCCCAATATCCATGCCGTGGTTAAAGTTACAGACAATACACATTAGCCCGATTAGATGTTTGATGTGAACATCTTGGCCTGTATCTGAGGGATGGTATGTATTGTGCTGCTGCCACATGATTGGCTGATTGCACAACTACTTATTAAAGCAGGTCTTCAGGTGTTCCTATACTAAGTTGTCTAATTTCCTAGTCTACGGTGACCAGTTCAGAAGGTGAATATAAAATTCATTATTAGCCTAAAGGAAAATGGATATGGAGGATTAGTCGGATTTCTGTTACCAAATAATAGCCCCCTGTGTAGTCTTTAACTGGATTGAAATTTGGTATCTTATTGAGAACATTGAGTGCAGTCCTGGATATTTGGAGCACTTCAATTACAACATGTTTTTGTTCTGATTTGGTGCATGATTTTCTGTTTCCCAAAACTGTTAGCATGTTAACAATGCATTTCCTTTTTATATTTCACCATTCCACAGGCGTACCATATAACCAACGATGAGCCAATTTGTTTTTGGGATTTCATGTCGCAGGTTCTGGTCGGTTTAGGCTACGATGCCCCTCGTTACCACCTGCCCTACGTTCTGGTTTATGGAATAGCCATTCTGCTGTGGCTGATTACCTCTCTACTGCGCCCCCTGGTGAACATCAAGCCAACCTTCACACCCATGCGTGTGGCACTGGCTGGCACCCATCACTACTACAGCTGTTCCCGTGCCAAGCAGGACATGGGCTACCAGCCAGCGGTGAGGCTGCAGGAGGCCATAGCTCGAACTGTAGCCAGCTACCCACATCTGAAAAGAGGAAGCTAATGTTTTATGGAAGCTGTATCCTGTGGACTATGTGTGGATCACTGCATCTTGGTTACTGCTAATCTCTGAAAAAATAACACAAGACAAGCAGTGGATTTGTCCCAGTCTAAATGTAATAAACACACAGAAAAGTGTTTTCTTTAAGAACACATCCCAAAGCTAACCGTTTGGGCATGTCATACTTTTTAACTGTTCATCGTTACAATTAATATTGTGGAACAAG
Source organism: Bagroides melapterus (assembly GCA_028566695.1). Classification (NCBI taxonomy): domain Eukaryota; kingdom Metazoa; phylum Chordata; class Actinopteri; order Siluriformes; family Bagridae; genus Bagroides; species Bagroides melapterus. Next base: position 1,078,190 of record JAOTRN010000051.1, read on the forward strand.
TTAGTTCTTGTTATCACCTGCATTATAACAGCTACAAACGATGCTTACATATCTTTTTCATTCTCTCTTGTGTGAATAATAAAACAAACCCAGCCTCATATAAACCTGATCTTAAATTACAACTGACAAAATTGTCTGAGCTGCTATAGAAAATATATCAATGCCTTCTGACCCATCAGAATCCTTTACAAATATTTGCAAAGTAATTGTTACTGCACCAGCTACAATACGTAAAGTGTAATTTGTTGATCACTGCATGACAATTGATGCTAAGATTTGTTTGTATGCTGGATGTATTTTTTTGATTTACTTAAAAAAAAAATCTTATCTTACATATTTTCTATGCTATTCACATTGTCAGGATTAAAAACCTGTATTTGTTGAAATGGTGATATTTTCTGTACACTGTATCTTCACATTTTCTGACATAGCAAAGTCTTCTGTTTCTTGTTATAATTAATAACAATCTATGATTTTTTTTTTGGCTTATTAATTTCAAGAAAGAAACAGCTATTTATTGTTGCTGTAATGTTTAATGTGATAACGGGAACTAAATAAGTAACTAAATAGTCTCCCAGATGTTCCACAGCATTGACTGTATTAAGTATTGTATCGTAGTAAAAACTATGATGTGGTGTTCTTCTTCAATAAATAAAAATTTGTTATTGTTGGTAAATTGTTGTGACATAAAAAGAATAAAAAGACTTTGGTATATGATGATGATGATTATTTTTCCGTTATAGCAGGCTCTGTTGTGGTTTATTCCTTCCATAACATTTGCTTTGTGATACCTTTTCTTACCTTTTCCAGTGGTATCTTGGGCGTCTATGAGCAGTTCTGAGTATTTTAATTTGAGCAGTGCAGATGTGGAGTTATGGTGCTGACGCTGTATATTTCTCAATCTATATATATTGTATGTGTGAGGAATCTCAATATATAATACAATATATGAGCAGTTCACAGTTTCATAACTATGAGTATGTTATCATCTTCCCTGTTTTTGCTGATAACTCGAAACTCTTCTAAATATAGGAGTGGAACTATTTACATTTGGTTCAGCTATGTTTACACTAATGGCTGTGTATTAACAAAGTGTTTTTTCATACATCTGCAGATAGCTGACTTGCCTTATGAGCTTGCACAGTTTATCTTTTGTAACTTTTTCCAGTTGTTGCTTCCTTGATATTCATTAAAAGATCTGAATATTAAGTAAATACATTTTTAGAATGTTCCAGATTCTAGGGATGGGCAAGTTGAGTTTTCATGCTTGTGTCTTTGTGTCATGAGTGTTGCACAACACACTGCAGGTTGCTGGACCACGCCCTCGATCACAAAGCCATCATCAATCCTTTCACCTCATTAGACATGACAGTGACCCTTTAGGCACTCACACAGCTTGTCATGTTATACACGTCTGTCATTCCTCAGCTTGGTGTGGTTATGTATGTAGGGGGGAGACATAGACAAGATACCTGGCATTCTTGTAAACTCTGATAGTTTATCAGTGGCTCAGGCTGTCTGACCTGTTTTTGAGTCATCTTTAAGGTGGTAACCAGGGTGAAACCCGCCCGCTGGCCACCCTGAGTGGCAACGTCTTAATGAATTCTAGAAAAGCTGCCTTTGCCTTGATTCATTGCCATAAAGGAGTGTGAGAGTTCATTCTAATAGTCACACCTCTTCTTTCAGTGTTGTGTTGCTACTGACAACAAAACACGTCCCATGTGTAAATTTTACTGTTGTCACTTCTCTGTTGTAAGCAACTCAGCAGATCTTTCTCTTATAAATGTGACCACCTGCATTCTAACTAAGAGTCACTGATGTACGGTTCTGCCTCTTGTAAGTGATAATTAGTATGTCACTCTATTCCCATGCTGATGTGTCCTAATTAAGATGATTCCCACTATGTGCAGTGAGCTTAACAGAGATCACTGGATTCCCACAGGAGACAAAAATGCTTCCTGTGCTTGTTGACCGCTTGATAAATGTAGATCTGCTAATTTGTTCAGAGTGGAATCTGTGTTATCCCTGCTGTCTGACAACGTGCGTTTCATTAACCTTTTTTTTTTTACTTCATTTGAGCAATCATGTGCAAAAAATCTGATATAGATAAATAAATCTCCCATAGTGTCCTAAAAAGCAGACACACACACCCACTTATGTATATGCACACACATACACACCCAGGCTTGGTGTGTGTGGCTACTAAAACTGGCTGGGCTTGTCGGTCGTGTCAACGCCCGGATCTATGCTCTCCGAGAGACAGCTGTCAAACCTCCCTCAGTGTGTGTGTGTTTGTGTGTGGACTGACACAGAGCAGACAGTCCTGCTGTTAACTGACTGGAGTCGTTTATCAAGATTACGTGTCACTGAGACAGAGTGAGGCATACTTCACTAGTTTTCACCAGTTTTGGATGTGTGTTTTCTTAGATAAGGTAGGTTTGTGTATGTGTGTGTGTGTGAGTGAATGAGAATATCTCTTATTGTCATAAGGTTTATCTTTGTACAACTGGTACAGCTAAAACATTGGTATAATATTATTTACATTTCAGAGTTCAATATATGAGACAATCTGAGCTGTCTAACACTTTCACCTTGTTTTTACGGACAAAATCACACACACACACACATCATGAAGAATATTCAAACATTTTTATCATTTGATTGATTGTTTCTGTCTGGCTTTATAAAACCATTAACCATTTTTATCTCCATCTTGTTTGATTAATGCCAGCATGATTAATGCACTTTCTCATCTGTTACCTGAGTGTGTTTTATGTCACAATGTTGGAACTTTGTTTTTCCAAAAGTCTCTTTCATGTCACAATGTTTGAACTCATTTTTCCAAAAGTCTCTGGACAACTTGGTCTGCTGATGGGGGTGAAACTCAGTGTAACTCCAGTGATTTGTGATTGTTATTTAACCATCATGGCAGACACTAGTGCAGAATTTAATAAACAAAAAGCTAATTAACAAGCCTTTAATGAGCATGTGTTGAAGGAAGTAAACCACTCAACTATGCAGTTCTCAGGCTCTAGAGAATATGAAGATATATGTTCTGTTTATGTAAAAACAGAAAGAAAATCTATTTAACCAGAGGATTTATCATATTAATCAAGAGCTTAATCTAGAAAATGGGTGAATTTATTATCATTAAAATACAACTGGACCAAAATATAATTACCTCTCATAAACAGACCTCTACTGTATTCTGTTCATTAAAATATGTGTGAGAGAGTGTGTGCTGAGAAAGTGGAGAGACAGGCTCGATGGCATGGTGAAACGATGACTCAGGAATTCTGAACAAGGTGTTAAAGAATGCATAAACGTCCACCAAACAACATTTCCATCTATACATAAACTCGTTATTTTATCAAATCAGGATCTTGATTATTTTGGATAGTACTGAACAACATGTACAGCGGATCACGTGTGTAGGTATCAGCACATCAAGTATTAAGATCTGTTTTCTTCATCTTTTTTCTATTTCATCCAGACTTGACCAAAGAAGAAATTTGGATATAAGAAGCTGAAACCATGACTACTGGTGAGCTACTTGCTGATACCTCCCAAAGTTTATAAGAATGGAATTTACAGATAAGCTTCTTTAAAACCAAACCCAGAATACTAGTGACTAATGGGAAAGAAATTCATCTTGTATGCATGAATAACTATGCTGCTGTTTTCTCCTTTATTTAAAAGTGTACTACATGAAACCAGGCTGCACTGAAAAAACCTGTTTTGTAACATATCACACAAGAGTTATACCCCTAATACACAACTATGCATAATACACATACACATTTCCACATAGTTATAATGCTTTCCTTCTATTGGGGACATCACCTCTGTAAATGTGTGTGTGTGTGTGTGTGTGT
>JAOTRN010000051.1:1101839-1119626 GCA_028566695.1 Bagroides melapterus
TGTATAATCATCTGCAGTATTAGTGAATTGGCAGTTAGACAGAAAATAATATTGGCTCTGGTGCATTAATCAGGCTAATATATTATAGTATGTTTTATTAGAATACAATATCATTTAAGAATAAAATATTTCTTCCCTAAATTACAGGAATAATTGTGATTCATCATTATATAATAATACTTTAAGTATTATTGTCCAGTTCTTGAGCAAAACCAATACACCCTAGAGCTCATCAGAATGAAGAAAGAGGAAATGCCTCTGTTTCTCAAATTACTACCTGTATGTACTTCATAAGCTCCCGGACATAGCGGTCCCGGTCTGAAGGCACATCGCAGTGGGACTGCATGTACAGCACTGGGGCAAGTCCAGCTTTTCTCCATTGGTTCTTCTCCTCCAGAGAGACAGAGGTAGGCTGAAGCAGGTAGTCGAGTGACGGCAGCCACTGCAGTGTGAGTGGATAGTCTGACTCCCTGCGGAAGGTAGCAGTGTAATTGAAGAGGCGGATTCCTGACCCATGTGACAGTAAGTAGTTGTTCATTGGTGACTCCTCATGAAACAGTGCCCAAGTCTGGTGAGTCAGGCGGGGCAGTGGTGCCTCATATGCACGAAAATCTGTGCCATAGAATATGATGGAGGTGGTGCGCCGGTGCAGCTGGACCTTGCGGTTTTGTGTCACCAAACAGGAAGAGCGAGCACAGTCCACACGCTCTGTATCTCCTGGAAAGTGTGGGAACAGGTTGCCACTCCACCACAGCAGGATGGGCAGCTCCTTGTTGCTGCGGGTGTCTGTGTTCCCCGGGCCTCGGTAAGAGCTCACACTAACAAACTCCATGTCAGTGAGAGCACTCTGGGGCTGGAAAGCACTCAGGTCTACTGCCTCTTGACCTGTGCATGGCACCACAGACAGCTGCAAAAGCAACAAACAGAGCACAAACCAGACCGCGACAGCCATCTAAAAAGGAAGGAGGGACACTGGATTACTGCTGAGCCGCTGTCTGATAAGTTACTGGACATGTTAATAAGAGCAGGACTTTTTAAAAGGTAGATTGATAATTTAGATGTAATTTACTTTCACGCTACTTTATAGAGAAACAGAAGCAATAGCTTATTATTATAACTTAATTATGTTGAAATAGTTTGCTTACAAACATTAATATCGTGATACATGTAGTATATTGTATTAATCGTCTTCAAGTATCCTGACAGGTGTGTGATATCTCTCACTCCTACAAGGAAACATTATCTTTTGCTCATGCAGCGGTACTTAAAACAACAAAACACAAAAACTCATTAAATCACATTTCCCGAGTGCGGGACTCGCTGGAATAACAAACTGAAATCTACAAACACTACCTCATCGTATATATCCTCACCTTTCTTTAATGCAGTCCAGTTTCAACTCATTTGGTCATCATTTGGTTGGTAAATAATGCAAATTCGACGGGATCAAACGGAGAAAATGAGACTTTGACGGATTTTTGGGATGCAGAATAGGACCTGTGTGATTTATTGCCCCCTAGCTTTATGGAGACACATCACAATCAAACGTAGAAGGCCTTAACGATGAGAATAAATAAAACTGAGAAAAGAAAATAGGTACAAAGGTCTTTTAATTTACAGCTGTATTATACTGAAAATTATTTGGTTTTGCCTTTTGTTCTGTAAAGCTGTAATCTAACACAATCGTCTCAAGCTTGGGTGGACTTTAGGACCAAGGGCAGACAGAGATGGTCCGGTGAGGGACACGCAGGCAAGTTGCGCGAGCGCGTCAAATCTCAGCAGCAGGGACGTGACATACACAATGAGGTAATTTCGAGACCATACCAAAAAGTGTATAAACTCACAACCTGTCTTGTTTTTTTTTATTTGGACATACAGTTAACCGTTGTGGTTTAACATATTTACGTTGAGTTAGAGTATGATTATGACTGTTTTTATGTTGCAAACCGTCAGTAGTCCTTACCGGTAATGAACACTGCGGTGGATGATGTACTGTAGCTAGCTAACATTAACGCTAGCATGCGGGCTTTACGGTTTTATTCAGCGAATGTGGTTTTAACAACAATGGACAAACAAAACATGTATACAACAATACTATGAAAATTTCACTACGGTCGTTTTGAGAAATAACCTAGCCGAAAAGTATAATAGATTTAATAGGATAGTTTTAGCAACTGCAAGCTAAAAACAGTGTTGGTCATTGGAGTTTGCGCATGCGCGAAGCTCAACTGTATCCTATTCAGTGCTCTTATTTACTGACTGTTTATTTATCCAGAGATGACGTTACTGTTTACATGTCTTGGTCTTAGACTAAATAAGGAAGAAGGGAGGGAAAAGAAAAATGAATAAAAAATGACTTTCATCAGGTCGTGTAGGTTCTAACTGTTGTACTGCAGTCAATGAAAGAATCAGTTTTATTAGACTAATGCCTTCTGATTTCTCTTTAAGAATTGCTAACAAAGATTTTAACCAAACAGATCTAGAGTCACTGGATCTGTTCTATATGTAGGATTTTTCTATTGACTATTTTGAAAAAAGAAAAACGCACTCCAGCCGCACTTATAGTAGGGAAGTTGTTGATATCTGACATTAAATATTTATTGTGATCATGTAACTAATTCATTACTACTAAGATACATAACCAATAAAGGTTTATAATGAGTCAGACATAAAATAATGTCTCCCCAATTCTACTTAGTGTTTATCTAACTTTATCCAACACTTATTTTGTTTACTTTTTATTATTATTATTATTATTTATTTATTTTTTACCAGAGATGTTTCCTATGTGTCCATGTAGCATCTGGTAGAAACTGAGTTGTGTCTGTTTATGTGCTCAAATGCATGATGTTCAGTGATGCTAGAAAGTTTGTAAACGCTTTAAGAATATCTGGATTTCAATATAAATTTAACTTGAATGGGATCAATTCCAATTCCTAAAAATACTTAGAGGAAAAACAAATGACAGCGAAACATTGAAGTTTTTACAATTATTTATTTATTAAGCAAAATTATCCAACATTTAAATATCTTTGTTGGAAAACAGTATGTGAAGCTTTGCTTTCAGTAACTGATATGATCCTCATGAGCAGCAATATATTTAACCAAACATTACAGTAAATGGTGTTCAGTCCTGCACAAACTGCTGGAGGATTTTTGAGGAATCATATTTCTTCTTAAAAAATGCTTTAGCTCAGTGATGATTTTGTAATTCCAAAAAGTTTATTTAAATCTTAAACCATTTCTTTGTAGACTCACTTGTGTTCCTAGATTCATTGTCTTGCTGCATGACACACCTATGGTTAAGCTTCAGTTAACGTATTGATACTCTGAGATCGTGTACAGTTAGGAATTCATCCATCAGTAATGGCAAGCTGTCCTGGACTCAAGCCCCAAACCATGATACTGCCACCATGTTTCAAAGAAGAGAATAGATTCTTATGCTGGAATGCAGTGGTTGTTTTTCTGCCAGACAAAACACTTTTACTTTATAACAAAAAAATCTTATTTTGGATTCTTCCATTAAGATTCTTGTTTATCCACATGGTCTTGAGCAAACCTCAGACAGGCAGCAGTGTTTTTGTGGAGAGTAGCAGCTTCCTCCTTGCTATCTTATGTTCAATGTTCTTGTTTTTCCCTGATGGTTTACTCTTAAATATTGACATTACTCTATGCAAAGGCATGTAGTTCTTTAAATGTTCTGCTGGGGTTCTTTGTGACATCCCATAATATTGTCCTTGTGCTGTTGGGGTGATTTTTGCTTGGCAGAGTAACAGTGGTGCTGAATTTCCTCCATTGTCCTCCATGGATTGGTGGAGGCCAGACACTTTAGAAATGATTTTGTAATCTTTTCCAGCCTGTTGAGCATTGATAACTCTCTTTCTGAAGTCCTCAGGACTCTCCTTTAATTAAAGCATGGCAGACCTTAATGGACTTGCTTTATGAAGACTAGATATTGGTAGTGAAGTTTTCAATTTATGTTCTGGAAGCATGGGAAGGCTCGGTAAACTCACGCCTGATTGAACCACCTGACTTCAGTTACCCCTCGAGGTTCACATGCCTTTCTTCTGACACAAATATGTATTGTTGGATCATTTAGCTGAATAAGTACATGTAAAAATTATAATCTATTGGTGCTATTTGTTTAATTAGTTTCACTTTGGGAAAAGACAAAGTATACAAATTTTGAGCTTAATTTACAAAGCATTTGATTGGAAATTTAAATGACTGTAGGATATCTGCATAAAAGATTAAACAATCACCCTCAGTCTTCCATTAAAATCAAATAAACTGATTTTCACAACAGAGAAGCAGGAATTTACAGATTTGTTGATTAAAAAGATAGAATATTCCTTTTATTTTTCTGCAAAATACCAACTCCTCTCCGCCAATCTCTCTGTGTCGTACTACAGGGAGTTTCCTCGGTCCAAAGTCTCAGTGTCATCCAGCCAGATAAACACGCCACAACCAAGGCTGTTTAGTTCTCACACTGTTCTTCTGTACAGATTTATTCAGCATGCTGGGGGTCAATTTGCACGCAGGTTAGAGTTTTGTGATTAATGTGGAATACAGTTGTTAGATATATTTACTTTAATAGCGCTAGTTTAATTTGTGTCTTACTGACGAATCATAAACTGCATTTAAAGCTCTGTTCCATTCTGACCAGTCATTCAGTTATACACTGAAACGCTCCAAAGTGAAATGAATTTTTCTTGCCTTTGTAAGAGTCTTGTGAAATGTCTCCAAAAACATTAGGGTCAACTGTGTGAAGAATCGAATACACAATGGTGACTTGGTGCACAACATCTATTTAATATATATAATATGTACAATTAAAAGAAGTAGATGATTAACATTAAGCAATGACATCACTTTTGAACATTTTGGCTGTATCATTTTCTTTGATACATCATTTTCCTTCAAATGTGTTTTTATTCTAAAAGTGACCCAGCACATGCTGCAGTGTGCTTTATAACAGACCAAATAATCAGTAATGACATTTGTTGGCAACTGTTATGATTACATTTCATTGATTTTGTTGATTATGTAGCAGACTTGCTCAAGGATCCAGTTCTATGACTTAGCAACCTTCAAATTCCTATCAGGAGTCTTTACTAAACCTGTGTAACCATTAATTGGTACAGGTAGCTAAAAATGAGCTCCCAGCAGTTTTAATAATGACTCACTTAGTCTGCATGTTTGTGTGCGTCTGTGTAGGTCGCGTTGAGCCTGCCGTCTCTGGCATCATGAGCGGCAAGAGCCTCCTCCTGAAGGTCATCCTGCTTGGTGATGGCGGTGTGGGCAAGAGCTCGTTGATGAATCGCTATGTGAGTGACCGATTCGACTCGCATTCGTTCCACACCATAGGCGTGGAATTCCTGAACCGCGATCTGGAAGTGGACGGGCGTCCTGTCACGCTGCAGATTTGGGACACTGCAGGTCAAGAGCGCTTCAGGAGCCTACGCACACCGTTTTACCGCGGTGCCGATTGTTGCTTACTGACATTTGCTGTGGACGACGCACAGAGCTTCCACAACCTCAGTGCCTGGAAGCAGGAGTTTGTACGCTATTCGGATGTGCGCGAACCCGAGCGCTTCCCCTTCGTCGTGCTCGGAAACAAGGTGGACAAGGTCGAGGACGGAGAACGGCAGGTACCCGAGGAGGAGGCACGCAACTGGTGCCAGGAGAACGGCCACTGCCCATACTTTGAGACCAGCGCAAAAGACGACACCAACGTAAGCGCTGCCTTTGAAGCCGCTGTCCGTGAAGTGCTGGCCTGCGAGGATCACGTTGATCACACTTTGCTCGGAAGCACCATTGACCTGCACGGCAACCGCAAGGCATCCCGTGCTTCCTGCTGCTGACGATCTCACTGAGATTAAAGGCTTCAAATGGTGTTAACCTTCTAGATGCTTCTCATCGCTGCCTGCTCCTGCAAAGGTCAATATAATGAAAAGGGAGTAGATACAGAGCATAGAGTCTTGACTGGGGGACTTATAAGGTTTATCTAGGTACAGATGCTAGAGAAGCGCTCATACGGTGTTACTGGTAAAGTGTTTTGTTTTTTTTTGGCCTGCTTCTCTTCCTGCATTTGCAAAAGAGCCAGTGGTACGATGGAGTGGCGTATCCTCAGTCTGAGGTTGTTCTGGACTTAACTGAGTAAGATCTGTAACCCATACAGTGTCATTGGTGTGTGTGTGTGTGTGTAAGACACCACACAGGAACGTCTAAGGATAAAAAATCATTGCATTAACCTTGTGAATGCTCCTAATCTCTGCCTACACTCACAAAAGGACAACGGTACGATAAGAATGCAGCATAACCTTGACTGCATATCGTTCCTTGCTTGATTAGTGAATGAAATTGCACACGTAGTGTCGATGATATGCTATAGTCTCTAACTCTTTCCTGCCAGAGGCTCTTGTGCTGCACAGGGTTTTCTAACATTTCTGTTCCTGGAGGTCACGAGGCTCCTACACGCTACATGAAGCTCTCGTTTCTTCTTTACCAGAATTGAGTGTTTTTCCGTTTCTGTTGTGATGATATACAGTAGCCTAACCACAAGAGTTCCTGATTCTGCATTTGTAACGCAAGTTTATTCTATGGTATGGGTTATGTATAAACATGAAGCATTTTTAATTTCTGTTCTTTGTCTAAAGGTACAAACGCTGTGGTACTGTTTGTACAGGATGATCTTTGTTTTAACGTTGACTAACACTGGAGTGGTGGTGAAGCATGTACCAGCTCTCCGTCACACTTAAATTAGTCAAGTCAAGCTGTCTCGTTCAGAAAAACCATGGCCCTTTCTAGAGTGTGCAGTCACATCAGAGCCTAGTAAACTATTAAGATTTGTTTTTAAGTCAGCATTAATTTGCTTTAGTAGCAGTTAACCATCAGGAACATTTGTGCTCTGGGTCAGCAGTTTTAGGTCTCATTGTTTTGCTGCCTTTTACTTTTAAATGGCAAAATAATTGATAATAATCTCTTTGCTAATCTGAATATGGAAAAAATATAACCAAAGCACATTTGCCTGTCTTGAATTTCTGCTGCAAAAGGTACTTGTGCACAGTTGTGTGTTTTCAGATGTTTGGTACACAGGATTTTGATATTTTGAGGTATTTAACACCCCCACACCCCTAACCCCTATTAGATATTGACCTGTTTTTCTCCGAGTAAACCAGAACTCATGTGAATTTTGATTGCTGCCTATATTTAAGCAACAGATGTAGCTCATCGGTCTTTCCGCCCACTCAAAGTTTACTCTGACTAAAAAAAAAGGGAGCCATGTGGCATTAACCTAAAGTATGGTCCTTGTCTCTGCTTGATCTTGCATGTAGATTCCACAAAGCTTTATTCGACTATCCTGCTAGCGGTTTGTGATGCGCGTCACAAATCTCCCTCCACTTATCACATACTCTTCCTCACAGAGGTTTAATGAGGATGGTTCACTGTGAAACAGCATCAGTTCCAGCACAATGTTTCCTCTCACCTGCTACCTAGTGCTCCATCAGTATTTCTTCTCTGTATTGGAAAACATTGACCTGCTGACAGCTGACAGCATTATAAGTTGAGGTACGTGAATATGTTGTGCTCACTGTGATTTGGATCATGTTTTAAATGTTATGACATTGTTTATAGTTAATTTAATTTGTTTTCATTGTGTGTGTGTTGTTGCATATATTGAAATGAGTTTTTGATTTTTTTTTTTTTAAGCAATTTCTTTAATAATGGCTGTAAAGATTTTGTGGTTTGTTAACAAAGACCTGGAGATCTGTTCTGTTGCAATAATCCATGTTTACTTTTTATTTTTTTGTGTGCTGTTTATGTACCTTGGAATAATATTTACAGTTCTGACAAAGTATTGCTTTGTAAATCTGACACAAGTCCAGCTATTTATTACTACAGTGGCTTTGCTCATGCTGAATGTTGTATGGGTTGCACACACAGTTTTTGCTTTAACGTGCTTATAACGGAGCTCAACTTGTATAATAATGCCAGAGAACTGGCGAGTCTCTTCAACCGTCCAGCTCAGTACCTGACATCCTATCAGTCTCGGCAATAAAGGTAGTCAGCACTGCTTTTGTTTACAAACCGAACTAATTCAGTTGGCAGATATCCAATACTGGTGTGAATAAACCTTACAACTGACTGACTCTGTGTGGTTTGCCTCACTGACAAGAAAATGTTTATCTTAGAAGAAATAAAATCATTCAAACCCACTTAGAGGAACATCAAGGTGTGTATTTTCACATGGATCCCCAAATGAAATCATACTTTAAGTGTCCAAAGAGATCACTGAGATACTTATAGCTTAAAAAAAAAAAAAAAAAAACACACAAAAGAATTTCTTTTGAGCAAGAAAAGCTTTGAAATTAAAGCATTATCATAGTAGCATCCAGTATAACATAATGCTTACCATTTACTATAATGGTCTGTTTTTGCTTTCAAACTAAATACTTGCTTAACTTCTAGTATATTAGCCACAACAGGCCTGAATGTTTCTGGGAAATCATGCATCAGTAAGTTTGGTGGCGTAAGGAGAACTGATACTGCCACTGTGGTGTTTCGAGATCCTGCTGAACAGCACATCTCTCTTCTCTCCTTTCACTCTGTATCGCTTGTCTCTTAGCAGAATCTGCCACTTGGCCAGGTGCAGAGGACAGTGAATCTGCCAAAGAGAAAAAGAAACTCTCCACATCCTCTACACGAACCCTGGTGGATCCACACAGACGTCTTAGTGAAGCATCTTTCTTACACAGAACAATACGCCTCATCTGATTTCCTTTATTTATTACCAAACTCAGTGGGGGAAAAAAAAAACACTTGCCATATGACTTACAAAACACTTCTAACAAATATTGCTAGTAGCATGAAACAACAATTTGATGCATAATGTGTAAATAAGGATTAGTTTAAAAAAAATGCTAAAATATTGTGTTTTACACAATAACTATTTTCTCCTAATAGTTACAGGGATGGACACATGCTGCGTTTTTTTCCCCTTTTCTTTTTCATGTGGACAAGCAGTTTGAGATGAACACAGCTGCCACTAGGGGGAGCCTGAGCACTCGCCATGTCTTCAGAAAGCATAATCATTGTTAAATATCAGAAACGATCACCAAATGACTCGACAGTGTTTAGAGGCAACAGCGCCACACATGTCATAATCTCACGAATACTAAGGAAACTCTAAAGCTGATTGGTCTGATCAGGGGCACCGCTAAGGGGGGGGGTTCGTTAAGAAACACTTTGGGGGCCCCCAGAGATCTCATTTATTAGTGTGGAATGGGTGTGGTACTCATATTCTTTCATAGTGCCCAAAATTGCTAGCGAGTGCTGCCGGGTCTGATAGAATTTTGCCCTCCCCCTAGTTTCAAATCAACATTCGTCTCAAAATTGGCCACAACTATATTATGATCTGGACTGTAAGAAAAAAAAGTGCTGAGGTCACAGCAAGTCATCCATATTGGCATGTCTAGACACCATGGTGACCAGATGTGAAAGGTTATCACCATAGTAACATACTTGTCCATCCCAAGTAAATATAAAAGAAAAAGCAAAATGATATTCACTATTTAGTGTCATACTTATTAAATCAGTTATTTGTTATCTAAAACAATTGTAAAAAATGATCTAAATTGGCTATTCATCTACAGAGTAACACTAGATAACATCCATGGTGGATGGGATTGGAGGGAAACTAACATCCCCTAGCTTGTAAGGGATGTAGGCACTTATAAAGAAAAGAAAAGCTATTTTCAAATCACAAATATAAACAGCAAAAGATAGATTAAAACAATAAAGGGGGAAAAAGAAGATACTCTAACATCTCAGAACCAAACACCATGCAACCCTGTGCTTCCTGTCCAACTGAGTCATTTGTCCATCAGGGAAGAAAAAAGGCACTAATAAAGACACAATACAATTGCGCCACAACAATTACACTATAAAGCAGTGTTACAATCAATGGTCTTTTAATAATCTGTTGTCCTGTCTCAAGAACAACAACAACAAAAAAAAGTTCTAGCCTCCATGGTTCAGATGTACGTCATTATTACCTGCTGGACAAACGCTCAGCTGGTCTGCTATACAGTGTGTCAGTCAGACAGGAAGAAAGTCTTAGAAGGAGAAACAGAAGTGTTGAACAGGTAGGTGAAGAAATTCCTTCTGTCCTTCCATACGGTGCACAGTGGACAGAAACAGCATGGATTGCAGGAAAGGACAGAGAGCTTTAACACCGTGCAGCTAAGCCTTTCCTCCCCAGATAACGGAGAACAGCGAAATTATAGGTAGTGGAGACTGTATACGTGAGCTACAGAGAGAAAAGCAGAGAGGACACACAACCAAGCAGGAAGTAATGGTGAGTGTCAGGTTTATCATCGTAAGAATAATAAAACAGAACCGAAAAGAATAATACATAACATTAACAGTGCCGTAGTTTATATCTGAAACAACAAGCAGATGTGAAAACCTTGTAATACTAAACACTGCAAACAAAACAAAACGTTACCAGCCAAACAACAATAATAAAAATGGCACTATTTAATACCACAGCGAATTCTCAAATCACATTGGTTAGGTGTTGTTGATTCATTTTTCACAACAGTAGTACTGACAGTAGACCTGGCTGTAAATTCAATCACAGCTTTATATAAATACACTCTTTTTTTTTTTTTTTACAAAGTTATTGTTTTTTTTATAGCAACAAGTCGTTCACAGGGATTTGGATGGTGGATGTTCCACATAATCAAACTCTAATAACATACAGATTAAAAGCGTGTTATTTTAGAAAGAAACTTGTACAATAACTGATATGATGATGCTAAAAGCTAAAAGGAGAGGTTTCTTTAACATGTATAGGAAGAAGTATATTCAAGTGATATATAGAAGGAGTAGTACTTTGTAGCTCTTAATACGTTTTCCACACTCCTACAGGACATGCTTCAGGACAGAGATATTTGTACTTCCTGGTGTCTCTGGAATTTGATAAACTGCATTTTTTTGTCTTAGTAGGTTCAAGAAAGTATAAAATAGAGATTGGTAAGGATTAATAGTATAATTGTTTATAACTGAATGTAAGTGATAACAAGAACAATCCCGTTTCACATATTCCACAATAAGATTATTACTATGAATAAATACATTAGTGTAATTCATTAATAATTTGAAATTAATCTTTCAAACAAATTGCTATGGTATATGGAATAAAAGACTAGAACTGTGCTAAAAATCATCCACTTGCATGACGGTTAAGAGTAACTCATGTTCATGTTGTGCTGCATCCCATCACCCGATCACGTCTTTCTTAACTTATCCAGTGCCTTTTTATGTACAAAACTAAAACTTTAGCCCTGTTGTGGCTTTTATGCCCATGCTGGCACTAACGAGAAACTTGTGTTCAGAAAAGTCACATGCAGACACCTCATACAGTCATGACATTCTCACACTACTGAGAAATATGCCAAAACCCTAGAAAAAAAAAAATACACAAAACCGCTGTGCTCTTTTCTTTATGGGCAGACGCAGCTGAGCTCATAACTAATGGAGGAGTTAAATTCTTCTCCACCTACAGCTGCGTTACACCATCACTGGGACACACGACTAATTGTTTGCAGCATTTCAGACCCCAGTTTTGGGCTTGTTACTCACCAGTGCCAATAACGTAATTCCGGCTCCAGCGAAGGCAGCAATGTAGAGGTCATAGGTCAGGAAAAACTGTGAAACAGAACAATGGGATTTACTGAGTCAGAGCTGTAAGCACTAATGTTTGATGTCAGATCTATCTCTGGCAAGCCACTGAAGCTGATACTCTAAGGATTCACTAGAAGAAACAGAATCACATTTCGCCCGCAGGCATCACTTACCTCCCGAGTTTTGCATACGTTGGACAAGGTCATTCCACAAGCTTTTCCTGGCACTGTGTTCCATGGAAGTAAACCTGGAGATAGAAAAAGCTCATCTTATGTAATGCAAAGTCAATAAAAATCACCTCGCAACTCCAAGCATCAAAGCTACAAACAAATACTATCATGGGCGTAAAACAGTGTACCCTTAGAATTTTTTTTATTGATCCAGAGCTAAATAACAATTGTGAGATCTTCATCTTCTATAAGCAAACAAAACATTAACATTTAATGTGCTTACTGAGGCCTGTAGGTCATACGATATTGGGTTTTTATTTATATCGCTGAACATTAAACATTGTGGCCTTGGACAGAAGAGCACTTCTGGGGAACTAATACGTCTCACTGTAGAAGAATTTCAAATAGTTTGGAGATGGCCTTATAACCCTCTCCAGACTCATGAGCAGCAACAATTCTCTGGAGGTCATGGATGATGCCTTTTTTTTTTTCTAAGAATGATTTAGACACACACCAGAGTTCTTCAGAAGTGCCTGCCACAAGTTCTGCTTTTCTAGTGGTAGTCAGACTGATTACCAAATTTTGTGCAATTCTTGGGGAACACCAGGCTGCTAATTACTCTAAATAATATTTTAGGACTACTTATGTTCATCTGGTTTCTGAAAGGTGGTTTAATTTTTAGGAAAAATGACTCCATAAAATTTGTAGTGTTTTTGGTCACTAACGGCTATTTAAGTGGGTAAGGAAATTGTTGTTTAGGCCTTGATATATAGAAACACAGAACTGATAGAGGGTGTTCTTTCTTTTCCCACGAATGTAAACGGTCCATGCACAGCCCATTTGCTGACCTCCAATAATTAATTATTAAATATTTGTAAGCAAGTGTGGAAGACAACACAATAGAGTCCAGTCTCTTCATAATATGAGTGAGCACACACACACACACACACACACACACGTCTTAATAACCAGCCAATTTCACACATATTATGGCAGCAACCAAAAGACAACCTTGGAATTTTAATCAGTATTACAAGGGGCCAAATCAAATCCCAGAGCTGTCAGGAGGCAAAACAAGTGTGATAAAGATATTAAAAGCATCAAGTGTGAGTTCATTACCAAACTGTCTGGCATCCATGCACAGCTGGTTAATGCTTGAGGGCGTCTCAGAAAGAAAGTCAATTGTGCGACAGGTCGCAGCCATGTTGTAGAAAAAGTAGACAGGAAGTGCAGAAAAAGCAAAGACCAGCAGCCAGATGACAGCTAGGAAATACGTGATCACAATGAACTGTAAAGAAAAAGACAGCACACATGAGTTGATGGTCCTTCTCTCTCTCCCTCTCCTTCTGTCTCGCACTCTATCACACACAAACACACACATTCTGTACTGGGACTGTTTTAGGTGCATCCTGTCAAGCTAGGTTTTTGTCCATTAGAGAGAAAAAAAAATCCAATTTCAAGCCAGAAGTTACTCTGGAAAAGACATAATTCCAATAAAGTGTAAAACAAATCAAAACGCTTTATAGAAAAAAAAAACAAAAAAAAAAACAACACACACACAAACACACAGTCCTTACTGTTGTACTGAGACAGCGGCCACACACGGTGCTCCTGAACTCGCCAAAAGTTTGCTTTGCCACGCTGGTTGTGTAAAAGCCTTCAGCCAGCAGTGCAATGCAGTAGAGAAAGAAAAAGCTGGCCAGGCCATAGATAATGTACTGGAAATACTCAATACTGAGAGAGAGAGAGAGAGGGAGAGAGAGGGAGAGAGAGAGAGAGAGAGAGAGAGAGGTGTTCATTGTATGAATTATTATATATGAAGATGAAGTATGTGTATCAAGGGTCTCTAGAGTTCTAGTAATGGATCAATTTTGGTCTTCCACAGTAGAATGCATATCATTAGAGTCTTCTCTCAGATACTTGTTAAAAATGGCCTACATTTAGCTTAGAAGAGAACATTTCATATCCTCTCTATACACAATCCTAGATGAGCACTTTTCATTACATGGAAAGAGAATTACATGGCATTTACAGGTAGGCTAGAGTGATGTAGTCCTGCAGGTTGCGTGCGAAGTAGGTCTCGATAAGCCTCTCAGTCTCCGTGAGCGCCTGGTGCCCACAGCCACAGAATAGTGCGATGCCAGAGAAGCACAGAAGAGTTGCTACCACGGATGTGTAGGGCACTCCTCCCAGACACCGCATACAGCACTCATAACAACCTACAATACACAAAAACATATGTTTTTAATCTCCCCATCAAACTGCTTTTTTTTTCTATAATTGTAAGGTTTGCTTATGTTGCATGGTTTCCCCTCTCTGTTTCCCATGCTAGGAAACTACCTCAAGCTTCACTGCCTCTTTTTATTGGCTGCTTATTATCTGAGTAACTTTCTCATTAAAAGAAGTTCACTATATTCATTGTATATAATAAAATCCTAGCTCAGCATTCTTATATAGTCATGTTTGCTCAATACAAGTATTGTGTGGTTCCTTGTCCACCAGTGACTCTCCAGTGGTGACACCAATCACAATGGTTTGAAAATAGTACAAATTAACACACACACTATTCATAATATTTTCAATGAGTGAATATCCGTCCTATGTTGGGAACACTGAGGCATTCACTTGCACCAGCCGGGTCCATAAAACTGCTTACCAAATAGTTCACAAACAAGTAGGGATTTTTCTCATTATGAATATTGGGGTGCACCACAGTCCAGAGTGTGAGAAAAAAGGGAGGACCAAGGCACCAAGGGAAAGTGGCTCCTTTTGTGATTCCATTGACAATGCTCTTTGTCTCAATGCAGCTTGGGGGCACAAGGGCAAGCAATGTTGATGCAAACAAAAGGCCACAGCCACCTCGGCCACAAACAGATCTACTTTTGAAAGCTGGCATGGAGGGGAGGAGAAGGGAGGGGAGGTGACGGCTTGTGACTGCGGGTGCAGAAAGGGTGCTGGGGGAAGTGCTGGTAGATCCTTCACAGGATGCAACAACAAAAAAAGGAGCTACTAGCACCCATGATGCCCTGGAAGAACAGGAGGTGCATGGCAGAGTATAGGTCTAACTTGGACATCCACACACATGCAAGTGAAAAATTTGGTTGCTCAGTTTCAAATAAAGGTGGCTGAAGAAGGGAATTCCCCATCTTTTTACAGAGCTTGTGTTCTCCCTTCCATTCATTCAGTTTTACAGCAGGAGCAACTTGTATTTCTACAGACAATAAATGTAAATTTAATAGCGGGCTTTTCGTAGAAACGAGAAAATCAATGTTAGTGGAGGCAGCATCGAGGGAGCCTTTTCTGAAGATGTTAGCTTCACAATTACAGTGAAGGTAAAACGACCGCGATAAAAGTGGAATAAGTTTTTAGACTGAATCCTGCCAAGAGGATGAACAGAAACACAAACCCTATCTGAGGGGAATTAATTCCAGCATTCACGACTTAAACGCTTTAACGCGTTACAAAAAAAAAACACCAACATAAAACTGATTTAAAAACTCTCCTCGGCTTATCACTTTCACGTGTTTCATTCAGTTAACTGGACCACAACAAAGATACGCACAACAGGTTGCTAAAGAAAACAAACAAACCAACAAACCTTTTACATTCACTCAATAATAATACTAATCACAAAAGCACAAAAACAGAATTAAGGGGGAAATATGTAATAATAATAATAACTCACCCATTACTGAAGAAAGTAGTCGGAGCTGAGCTTGGTGCTGTGTTTGTATGATATGAACAACAGGGCCACAGCTCAGCGCTTATTAAAGCCCAGCCTCTGCTCTGTGTGTCTCAGACAAAGCACAGAGGACGATGACGGCGGCTGCGATTCGCTTTTCAATGAAGTGCACTAGAATGGAAGGTTTCAAGACCAAGCTGGATGAATAATGAGGAGGTCAGGGCTCTCTGTGCGCGGAGAAATTTACTCCAACCACAGAGGAGAAGCGACATCAATTTGCATTGCATTAGAGCCTTTTTAAACCCACTTCTGGAAATCATGTTGATTAACAAAGCGGCAGCATTCTAGCTTAATAAACGAAATGTAAGAACCTAATGAAGACTATTTATATTTGGACATAGAACATTACGTTGCATATTAAGTTAGAATCTGAATTCAATGAGCCGTTTGCATTAATATTTCGTCATATTTCACATGAAGGCATTCGCCATTGCAGGCTCAATAAGCAGCGCTGCCATCTGGGATCAGGGGAAAGTAACTAAAAGTCACCAAATGACGTCAAAGACTAATTTGCATACGGATTTTTAACAGAATAGAAAATAATAGATATATATATATAATTTTATATAAATAAACTGTATTTACATATTTACATGTCAGACCAAGTACTTCCATATTTTTCTACCATAATTTCATAATCTAAATAATTTCTACCCATAATCAAGCCCACTGATAAAATGAAACACTGGAAGTGATTTTTTTTGGGTAAATTCTTGTTTTCTAACTTTTGTTAAACGTGATAATGTGGTGATGTCTCAGTGGTTAAGATATTGGGCTTCTGGTCACAGTTCAAATCCACTGCTGCTGGTCCCTTGAGCAAGACCTAGGGTGCTACAATCTAATACACTAGCCACATGATTGTGGACACCTGACAATCACACAAATATGTAGGTCTTCTTCAAAATATTGGCAAAAAGTTGGATGCACACAATTGACTATAATGCCTTTGTATGCTGTAGCATTACAATATCCCTTCACTGGAACTAGAAGCCCAAACCTGCTCTAGCATGACAATGTCCCTGTGTATAAGTGAGATCCATGTTTTGCCAAGTTTGGTGTGGAAGAATTTGAGACTGCACAGAGCCCTGAACCCAACCCCACTAGACAGCGTTGGGATGAACTGGAACACAGACTACACTCCAAGTCTCCATGCCTGACGTTAGTTTCTGACCTCTCTAATGCTCTTGTGGCTAAGTGAACACAAATCCCCACAGTCACGCTCTTAAAGCAAGAGGAAAACCTTCCCAGCAGACATGAGGTTATTATAGCAGGTAAAGGGGGATCTATTCGGGAATGGCATGTGCAAAAAGCACGTATGGGTTTGATGGTTAGGCGATCAAAAACCTTTGGTGAAATAGCGTAACTATTATAACGGTGCATATCACAATGTATAATTAATGGATTTATAAAATATCAGGTCTGTCTTTTATGTTTATTTGTATTTTAGATAGTGTATGCTCAGTCGATCATCTCTTGCACATGAAACCTAGTGGACATTTTACTCTGTACTGTATAATAACCTGACAAGAGTGTCACTGATGAACTATTTTGTGTACTGTACTTATCTTATAGCCTTTGGTGATTCTGTTGCACTTGGTTCCATAAAATTCAAAATAATCTGTTTTAGATATTAGCTCACAGAATAAAGGTTTCAAAATATTTGATCAGTGATTGGTTAATTATTTATAAAAAAAATAAAAAAGACTATTCAGTTAAAAATCAGGTAATGATCATATGATTTTCAGTGGTTAATGACTAATATGAGGCTTTTTAAATCAGACATTAAAACATAAAAACAAAAATAATGATGTGCTGTACCATATTGCATAAAAAATTTAGCTTTGTCATATCAGCTACCAGCTGCCAAAACACATGCTGGTCAAGCTGATAGACCATGTTTACCAGATGGTACAATCAAAACCATTTCTGAAATTACCAATACACATGCTTTATCATTCATTAAAAGAAAATGACTACTGTAAGGCAATTAGAAAATCTCAAACATTTATTGACTGATTTAGTCTGAAATAAAGAATAATGACTTTCCAGATGGCACAGATATTTAATACCAGATTCACCACCAACTCAGCCTGTGCTTTAGCAGCTGATAATAATAATAATAATAATAATAATAATAATAATAATAATAATAATAATAATAATAATTTTAAGAAGGATTTATAG